>CM026198.1:7271051-7511051 GCA_014839995.1 Xenentodon cancila | reverse complement strand
TAAGCTGCTCAAAAACCCTGCCCTCATTGCTGCACAATAGGAGGAGAGACATGAGAGAGTCCCAGGAAAGCACTCCTCTAATACTCTTATGATGCCAAACAAAGACTCACAAAGACACGGGGCAGTGTGGCTATTCACCTGCAACAATCAGGTGCAATCAAGCTCTCTCATACCCCAAAAAGCAAACTGAGAACGGAGGAAAACTTGGATCGTGTTTCCATTGTATGTGGCGATGAACTGGATTCATGGTGTCAAATCATATCAAGTGATCTCTCTGTGTTCTTGTAAAACTCATGTTGTGAGGCAGTAATCATCTTACACAATCAGAAGATCAGATTTAGATTGGGGTTAGTTAGTTAGTGGGATTTGAGCAGTGTTAAGAAGAAGAGACTTTTAGAGTACCTTAGTGATGTCATAACATCATCATCATCATCATCATCATAGCTTCGTGAAGTCTGATATACTTTCTTTTCATACATAAGTATTCACTGAACCTTAAATCATTTAAAGCTCTCCAATAAAACAATTTTTTATTGACTTTAGTGAAAAAAATTGTTTTATTACTACTGTTTTTATGTATTTACTAATTATAACTATTTATCTGACTCATTTATTGCATCGTGACTTATTGTCCTTAGTTTTGTTATGTTATGTCCACATTGTTTGGTTTTATCTGTATAATTTGTGCAGCACTTTGGTCATCTCTTGTTCTAAAAGTACCATATTAAAAAACCTTTAAGTTGACTTGACTTAAATAAAGTCCCACATCCTTTTTATTTTTGAACAGTTTTTATTTATTTTATTTTATTTTTTTATCATATTTAATGCAGATGGCAGTTGTGGTAATGTGCCAAAACAACATGTATTTATATATTTCTAAATGCAAACCTCAAGTCTTCTAGCAAAGCTTTGGCCCATGTTGTTGCGTCATCGTGGAAAAGTCACTGCACACTTTGGTGGGATCTTTCTACTGTCTGTGCGGGAGATACGTATCTGTAGTCTTTGGTTTAAGTGTGATGAAAATATGTTATGGGTGAACTAACTGAACACTGAATAGATCTGTTCAGGTCACAGTTGAGCTGAGCTCAGTTGTGAACGAGGCAGTGAGCAGAGACTGGTCAAGACTGAACGAGAGTGAGCGTTTCTATAACCAAAATGACATGAAATGATTTACAAAGCGCCTGTTTTTCTAAAAGATTCTCTCAATTGGACACAACAGTAAAAAGTTGACGCAAGCTTTGTCTCCAGTTAAATCTTCCCGAATCAAACTAAACAACTCCAGGAGGAATCCTGAACTGTAGACCTGTTAAAAAGAGTTAAAATAATTTCAAACCAGCATTGGTCTCTAATATTCAGTGAAGAAACGACTGTGTCGAGACCTTTTAAGAGGAATCTGGTGTGTTTGTTGAAGTGAAAGCACTTGTGAAAAGCCAAAAATCACGAGCTGAATGCGATGTCAGAACGCCAATTGAGTGCTGAACAATCCAATGAGCAAATCATTTAAACAAATCCTTTTTATTGACTAATTGACTAAGCAGCATGAAGAGAGCGAGTGAGTAAACATCAAGAAACAATACAAAAACTAACTAATGTTCATCATAATCATAATTATTATCACAGCCGACTCTGTTACGTCCTGAAAGTGACGATGAGAAAACAACAGCTTTAACTCAGTGGCGGAAACGAGCTACCCGCATGTCAGTGACTCCTCCACACATCTGTCACGCACTGTGGAAATTAAATGATATGCAGACAGGGCGAGTTTGTCATTTAATTAAAAAATAGCAGACCATAAAAATCTTCTGCAAGAATTCCTCTTAAGAACATAAAAAAGCCAAAAGCAAACTCCTGTCTGGTTGGAGGCATGAACGAAGACTTAGTGGATCTGAAGGGGCGGTGTTATGTTGTACTGTACACACACCTGCACAAATATGAACTTAATAAAAGAGTCATCAGAAGAAGAAAAAATCCAGAGTCCTTACAACCGATATCACTACCAAACGTTTGGAAAATTAGCAACTAAAAAGGTTTGATAAAAGACAGAAACCATTCATTTTGGACTCTCTTGGGCTCCAGTGAAGAAAAAAAAACAGCAGAATCTGATAAAAAGTGAACCACTCCTGAACTGTTTAACGTGCAGGGGTAACTGAATCATGCTTAGTTCTTATGGTATTCAGGGAACTTTCAGTCATTTTGATGTAGATTTGCTGGTGTTTTTTCAACAGATCATTGTTCTGTTGTACAGATCTCACATCGCTTTAAAAATACTTTGACTGATAAAGTTGATTAAGGCGTTCAGGGTTGACTCCTTGACTGCAGGATGCCCAGGTCCTGTGGCTGTAAACAACTTATCATTTATCCAGCCCCATAATTGTGACAATGGATATGAGGTGTTTCTGCTGAAATGTTACGTTTGGTATTTTTGCCAAACATTATGGTGGGAATTGAGGCCAAACAACTCCACTTTGGTCTCATCTGTAATAGGAAACGGTTTCAGACGTTTTGTTTTTACATGTTCTTGTTCTCTAGAAGGCAGCACGGTGGCTTAGTGGTTAGCACTGTTGCCTCACAGCAAGAAGGTTCCCGGTTCAATTCCCGGCCCGGTGGGTCTTTCTGTGTGGAGTTTGCATGTTCTCCCCGTGCTTGCGTGGGTTTCCTCCGGGTACTCCAGCTTCCTCCCACAGTCCAAAAACATGCAGTGTAGGTTAATTGATCTTTCTAAATTCTCCCTAGGTGTGCATGTGAGTGTGATTGGTTGTTTGTATGTGGCCCTGGATAGACTGGCGACCTGTCCAGGGTGTACCCCTGCCTTTCGCCTGATATGCGTCGGGATAGGCTCCGACAGACCCCCGTGACCCGGAAACGGATAAAGCGGGTATAGATAATGGATGGATGGATGGATGTTCTCTAGAAAAGGCTTAGACCTGGCAACCCTTCCTATCTACCTATCTACCTATCTACCTATCTAGTTCTGTCTGTCGGATGTTTTGTTTTCTAATTGGCGCATTTTTGTAAATAAATTACGGCAAATTTATAAATGTTACATGCTTTTGCTGTTTGTCTGAGGTTGTATTTGTCTGATGTGAAGACCAGCGGAGATCAGATGATTTTCCTTATATTCTCTCTTAAGATAAAATGAAATAAACAACAACATCGTAACTAAGTAACCGTCGCAGATTACACATAACCCTCACTTTGGCTTTCTCTCTCTCTGTCTTTCTCAATATTCAGCTTTTATATACAGTGAAGGTTTTAGATAAAACCATAATTCCTCACGTTTCTTATGCTGATCCCTCACGTGAATATAAAGCACCACTAGTCACACATGTCACAACAATGTGTTCACAGGTACAGCAGCCGTCATGTTTTGATAATGACTTTTATAATGGCTCTCTGTACGATAGAGTATACCTTTAACAACGCTGGAGTCATTACCTTATGACATTGAGCCTAACTGAGTGTAGGACAGTGAAATAGTTTGTCTACTTTCTTTATGGCCTCTTTTGAAGTTATATGTTTATTATTTGTTAAGCACATTGTGGGAAAATGTAAAGTATGGTGTTCAAAGCCTTTTACATCTAAAAACATCTTTCCTCTTGGTAATAACGTGTATTTTTCCTCAGTGTCAAACAGGGATTTTACAGAAACCCAAACAATTGTAAACTCTCCTGGAGTTTCACAACAGAGCTCAAAGAGCCACCGTGCTGTCACTAAAGAAAGAGTAACAGGTAGTATTTTAAAACAAAAATTCATTAAAAACAGTTAAAGGTTACATTTTTAATTTTGGAGACCTTTGAGAGAAGTTTTAAGCTTTAATCTACAAAATACACATTTTTTGTTTTGTTGTTTAAAGCTAATCACTGCCCATGAAACATGAGCCACACTAGTGCTGGGAGTACTTTTGGACTTTATACAGACCCAGGTTTTTGACTTCCCTCCGATTCTTAACTTTGTGCTAAACTAAGTTAAACTAAGTTAAACTAAGATAACTATTAGCTAGTTCTTGCACCAAAGTTAATGTACAAACATAAAAGCAGCATCAATCTATTCACTTTAAAAGCTTAATAACCAAACTATCAAGTTAACATTGTTACAAAGACTAAGACACAAACTTTTTTTAAATGTATTTATTTTATTGTTGTTTCTTTTTCTTCAGTCATTCAACTAGATGTCACTCAATCACAAGGGAGGAGGGGCCTTATTGAGACCCAACGGTGTTTGTGTGACATTGAGTCACTGAGATGAACATGTGAAGGTAAACTGATGGATTTAAGAAGGAAAAACAAGATAGAAACACACTCAAGCCCTGTGCGCTTTCCCGTTAAAGATTAACCTTTATTGAGAAAATTCCAGGTCGGCTTATGGTCGCACAGCCCACCGTCTCCAACTGAGTCGATTATTGAACTGAATACACACAAGCACACTCGTGCACACAAACACGAAACGTTCAGAGCAACTGAAGCCCTGTTGAGAGGCGACACTGATGACGCGTGTTGGATGGGATAATCTCTCCAGCTGTACTCGCACCCGCAGAGAAGTGAGGCTCATTTGGCCCCGAACGCTCACTCTGGTTTTTCCACACACTGATAAACCCTCCTTCTTCTACTCTCTCAGACCTCTGCACCATGGACATCCTCTGGCATGTGAAATCCTTACGGTTAACTCAGATTCAAACATTGAGTTTATGTCTGCTTGTGTGCACTTTGGGTTTGGTGTGCATCTTTTTTTATTTTGTTTTTCACATAAATATATTAAGCAAAAAATACTGCATTTAAGTTTAATTCATGCATTCTTGATAAGGAGAGAGCAGAAAGGAACATGGTAACAGACCCCCTACTGCTGTTATGTGTGATTCAACACCTCTCTTGAATAACCATAAAACGTCTCCCTCTGTTGGTGTGGTGAAAATGTTACAGCCAAGATGAGCTTTCCGTGTCTAACGGAATGTCGGCCCCACAAGCTGGAAATTCACTTGTCAATCCAGTAGTTAGAGTTAAACCACTTCACACAGAGATTGTGGTATAAAGACAAAACCGAGACCCCCACTTCATTCCTCTCTTCAGCTGTGCATTCCCAGTGATCTTACGAAGGCACAATATTCCCTCCCTGGTGTGAGTTTTCAAAAGATGTTACACCATGCCACAATATGATGATGATGGTCACTTTCCACTATTTCACAGTCCACGGTCAACAACAATAACAACAACAATAATATATCTAGTGACGGGCTGATTTATTTGATCAGTGGGGAATAAAAGACAGCACTCAAACAAACACCAATAAAAATAAAATGAAGTTCCTACCTGGTTTCTCCCCTGGGACACACACAGCAGTGCTGGCCTTAGTTTCACCGTCGCTGCCGTCCTTCGGGATGCTGCAGGAGGACGTTGCTGGCTTCAGTAATGCAAAGCTCGTCCAGGTTGCTAATCAAGGCAATAGTGTACACCCACTAGCTAGATCCCAAAGTGACAACGCTTGTAATCCAGCCAGTCAAGCCGGCCTCTGTCTGCTTGACCCCTGTGGTCAAAAACTTAGATTATCTGTTTGTTTGTTTTCTTCCTGCTGCGTCTTTAGCTTCTTTGTCAATAAGGCGGCGTTCTAACGGCGGACCTGAATTCTGCTGTCAAAAAGCCTCCCTGTGATGTTTTTCACCATCCAAGTGACAAACTGATTTTATCCTCTGTGTAGTTTGCAGCCATCTGACCACCCTGTTGCACCCTTTGTAAATGATATTTCACACAGCACTTATTTTGCCCCGTTACACCCCTGCTACTACCGTCCAAGGTAGAACATGTCTTTTCACAGTAACAGTCGTGGAACGTAATCAGGTATTGTCACTGCTCTTGGTATGGGACGCATGGGTTCGAATCCCACCTATGACGGGTGTATGATGGCATTCATAATGCCATCATGAATGCCATCATCATCATCACGACTGAGGGGATGTGAACTACCAGATGTAATTATATCAGATAAGCTACAAATACCTTAGGACTGTGCAAGACGATGGCAACTACAAGGATACTTCAAGGAAGTCAGTCACAGCCAAGTACCTAGAGCGAGTAAGGGAAATCCTGAGGAACCAGCTGAATGGGAAGAGCAAACTATAAGCCATCAACACAAATGCCCTGCTGCTAATCAGATACCCCATTGATAGTAGCCTGGCCACAGGAAGCCACTGATGTCAACACGCACAAAAAGAAAATCCTCACGATGCACCGAGGATATCATTCAAGTCCAACACCATGAGTTTCTACAAGAAGCTGAAGGAAGGATGCCGTGGATTAGTAACCATTAAATCCGTCCAGAAGATGGGCCCTAAAGATGAACAACTGAGTGAATATCTCAGGCAGCAGAACCAGAGAGGAGGAAGAAGAGTGATAGAGAACCATCATGGAAAGAGAAGCCAATCTATGGCATGCACTAATGACAGATCGAAAAGGTGACTAACATTTAGAAGCTCTACCAGTGGCTGGAAATGGTTGGTCTGAATGAAAGCATGGAGGCAATCATAGCAACACAAGAACTGGCCTTGAGCCCAAGAGCAATAGGACCAGGGTCTACCACACCAGACAAGACCCTGTGCCCCTGAGACAATCCAGCACATAATAGTGGGGTGCAAGATACTGGCAGGTAAGGATCACACATGGAATGTCACGACCAAGTAGCAGGAATAGTGTACAGGAACATCTGTACTGAATATGGGTTGGAAGTACCAAAGCCAAGATAGGAAATAGCTCTGAGAGTGATGGAGAATATAAAAACAAAGATCCTGTGGGACTTCCAGGTCTAGACTGATGAACTGGTGTTGCATAACCAACCAGACATTAATTGTCAACGCACTCAAGAAGACAGATATAACCACCCCAAGTGACAGCAACATCAAGAAGAAGGAACATGAGAAGCTGGAGAAATACAGTGGGTTGAAGGACGAGATAAGGAAGATGTGGGACAAGAACTCAATAGTGGTGCCAGTTATAATCGGAGCTGTGACCTTCAAGCTGGAAGAATAAAAATACAGGAAGCAACATATGAGATACCTGTCCAGAAGACAACAGTCCTAAGAACACCAAAGGTACTGTGAGGAGCCATGAAGGTTGGCTTTCAGTAGATGACCCGAGCTTAAAGAGGGCAACTGCCCACAGAAAATGGGATATAGACCTAACATACACATTTTATGGACTGTGGGAGGAGGTTGGAGTACCTGGAGGAAAACCCATGCAAGGTCCACTCAGGAAGAACCCCAGGTGGGAAAGTAAGAACTTTGTTTTTTTTAAATATGTTTGATGAAAACATTTCTGTAATTAATTTATGTCACTCAATCACAAGGGAGGAGGGGCCTTATTGAGACCCAACGGTGTTTGTGTGACATTGAGTCACTGAGATGAACATGTGAAGGTAAACTGATGGATTTAAGAAGGAAAAACAAGATAGAAACACATTCAAGCCCTGTGCGCTTTCCCGTTAAAGATTAACCTTTATTGAGAAAATTCCAGGTCGGCTTATGGTCGCACAGCCCACCGTCTCCAACTGAGTCGATTATTGAACTGAATACACACAAGCACACTCGTGCACACAAACACGAAACGTTCAGAGCAACTGAAGCCCTGTTGAGAGGCGACACTGATGACGCGTGTTGGATGGGATAATCTCTCCAGCTGTACTCGCACCCGCAGAGAAGTGAGGCTCATTTGGCCCCGAACGCTCACTCTGGTTTTTCCACACACTGATAAACCCTCCTTCTTCTACTCTCTCAGACCTCTGCACCATGGACATCCTCTGGCATGTGAAATCCTTACGGTTAACTCAGATTCAAACATTGAGTTTATGTCTGTTTTGTTGAAAAAATGTCTGTAATTAATTGATTTAACTTTTATATACTTTTATTAAACATGTCCACACCTCTTTCTTACTGTAGATGCTCTTTGGTGTTTTAAATCTGCATTTTATTGGTGTTTTTATTTGTTTTATTTTGTCTTATCTTTGTTTTAATGCTTTATGTAAACCTCTTTGACTCGCCTTGCTTATGAGATGTTCTATACACACAAACAAATTAATAAAGTACACACAATAAACATGCTTTGCATGAAATAATGGAGTGAGAAAACTAAAACTGTTTGTACAAGTCTGTAAATGTAATCACAGTAGCTTATTGTGACACTTTCTGCAAATACGATGAGACATACCTACTGTAAACTTAATCCTTCTGTTTACGACAGCCAGGATCATCTTTAGACTTTTGTGTTATGGTCAGATTTGAATAAACCCAACACATGTTGTCCTTATAATCAAAAAATCGGTTACCCAACAATCTCTCCGGAGGAATCTTCAACTGTTTCTGCAGTGATGGCATGGATGTATCTTTAAGAGAAGGGCTTGCCATGAGACCACAAATGTTCAGGGGGGGGAAACAATTAATGAATATATATTTGAATCATTAGTTACAGGTAATCTTCTGGATAACGCCTATCTGTACCTGTATCTTTGGAGAACTGCTCTGATCTTTGTGCAGTACAATGTACTGCTCCACAGTGTCCATTAGATGGCAGTGTTGCCTCTGTTGTCGTAAGGCGTCACTGCAGTCTGAGATCTTCGGGATCTGTAAAGTGATTAGCGTCCTGGATATCCGGAAATTAATTTAATGTATATAGACAAAATTAATTAAAAGAGATTTGGAAAAATCTCTTTTGTTCATAAGAAACATCTTCATGTCCCAACGTGGAGCCGTTCTGTTGGCAGCCTGTTGCTGCAAGTTGGTCCATCTTTGCATCGTTTTGAGATACTTTGTTGTTAAAACAATTACTTTTAAGACCTCTTTACTGATGAGTTGTTTCATATTTCAGCATCTGTGATGATGAGTAACCGTATAAATAGGAGCTGTTGATTGATCTTTCCAAAGCCCCTGTAATGACCAGAATAACATCCCATATTCATAATAAAGACTAAGGCAAGAAAAGAGTAAAATGGTGAGCAAGGAGGTTGAAGTTTAAACCATTTATTCTTTCGCTTGCAGTGCAGTATGTGACATCACTGACGCGTAAAATGATAGTTTGGCTGGATGCATCAGTTTGCAACAACATGGTGACAAGGCATAAGCCTGGACATGCTACTGTGAAGGGGCATCTCTGCACCACAGATACCTAAAGGCTGAATGTGAATGTCCATGAATGTGGTTTTCCTAGAGAGTCCGCCCGTGAAACCTAAGGAAAACATCACGCGACACCGTCAGCTCAGTTGTTGCCAGGCTACAAACACACAACAGCTGCAATGCATTAACGGCAGTCAGTAGATGTTTCAGACATACCTCTCTCTCTCTCACAGTTTTGTTTTTAAGAATTTCACTTTGTTTTCCTGCTTAATTACTCTCACTTTACACTGCAACAACATAATTTCAAAAATGTATGATTCAAATCAATTTAAAACTTCAGAGTGAGCAGAATGTCATGTGAAAGTGTGACAAAAGATGTTTAGATTTGCAACTTTTGTGCCTTTTGTACACTTGTAGCAAAGCTGTAAAAGTTGCACTTGCACTTTAAAGAATATGAACAACATTGAAATTTAAAAAATATTGAAGGAAAACTAAACCAATTATCAATTACAAGTTATTTGTGTGTTTTTAACTTTTAAAGTTAAATATTTTATTTAAAGTCATTTATTGTGTTGTTTTATTGTGAATGCTTTGCCATATTATTTGAATAAAAGTAACTTGACTTCTTTACCTCAAAGTTTGATGCTTATCATGTTTCATGTGGATCTGCACCTGAAAGAGTTTTTATAGATAGGTTACAGTGATCTTTTAGGAGTCATAACATACATAAAATGAAAACACGGTCTCCAACACAGACCCCCCCCTTCATTATCATATTGTTGCCATGGCACTTCAAACTCGGGAAGTGTTGGCACACTCATGAAGAGAGAGGTGATGTGAGGTATGAAGTCCTCCAGCCTGTTGATGTGCTGGATGACAGCCAGTGTGTGGTACACTGCACAAGCCAAGTCTTTCTGTTTCTAGAGGAGCTGTGGATACTTGCTTAGGTTGTGTTTTTCTCTAAAGATGAGTGTTGTTTCCATGCAGAGGCTTCTGAATGACAACGGTAAGACCCGCTATGCAATTTTAAACAGCTCATCATCCTTTATGCAGATTACACTAAGCCGCTGTAGCCTGTTCTTCCAGCGCCACACTCCTTAAGTGGACTTAGAGTTTTTGTCTGCAGCGCACAGGAAACTGCTTGACACTCATTAAATCACCGCTCTTTGATATTCATTAATTTATTCCATTTGCTCTGTCGTGACCTTATTGGACATTGGCTCCACATTTCTGATCAACTCCAACTTTGTTCTTAAAAACTGAGCGCAGAAGAGGCAGATTACGTTCTGTTAGTGTCTATCATGATGGTCCTGCTCTTTTGATTGTTTAAATAATGAATCAAGTTTGAAAAAAGAAAAAAAAGAAAAAGAAAGTATTTTACCGTTTTAATTGTGGGTGTATATGTGCGTACTTGTGCTCCGCTGGTTACAGGGACATAAATGGTAACGTTTGAGTGCAGATTTGGTTTAGAGTTAACGGGAATCTCCAAGAAAATTAATGGAAGTCAGTGAGACGCCGCCTGTACTGATGGAAACACACAGATGAGTTAAGCAAGTCAGTCAGACTTGGCCCTTTGTCCAGGGTCAGACAGCAGTCCATCATTTATTCATGTGGATGTTTCTGAACAGCCACCTAATTGCATCATGAGGAACCCAATTACGCACAATATGCACAACAGCAGTGGTTCACGTTCACAGAAAGTAGAGCGGAGGGGATCACATGTCAGCCATACCTGACTGTGCATCTTATTTACATTTGCAGGGCTCTACCCAATTAATGTTTGTGCAAGATCGAATCCTGAGAAGTAAACTATAAGAGAAAAGAACACAACTCACGAACAAAATCATGAAGATTGTTAAGAAATAAAATTAGAAAAATGTTCACATCATGCATAAACTCCTGTCTGACAGTGGGCTCCAGCGAGGATGTAAATACAACATCAGGGATGGAAAAGGGGATCATTTCTCATCAAGAGCAAAGACAGCGCCTCCCCTCTTTACCTCCTCTTCTGGATCTTCAATCATCTTCTCATTGGCAAGGTGAGGTTCACTCTGAAATCTGAATACAATTAAAAAGTAGCTATAACGTTTCATTTTCTTTCACGATAAGGCTTCTTCATGGTGTAGATTTCTTATTTGCACGTAAATGCGGAACAGAAGGGCTTTTATTGTGAAATGAAAGGCAGGTACATGAACGTTGACCACGGGTTGCAGTCAGATAGATGAGCTGAGAGCGTCAGGTGAAGCAAAGAGGAAAAACAAAGATAACTGAAACTGTATCCTTAAGTTGGACTTTCAATCTTGCAGGGGCATATATATGTGTTTGTAGGCAATAAAAAAAACTAGTAGCAAAAAGTGGGACAATATTATATATATATATATATATATATATATATATATATATATATATATATATATATATATATATATATATATATAATATGGGATCGCTCCCATATTATATATATAAGCGATCTTGGATCGCTTTTGGTTCTTTTTTTTTGTCTTTTTTTTTTTTTTTTTAATTAAAGAAATCCATGAACCAATCTGATCACTTAAATTTGTGGCAACCTGGGCCACATCACGTCAGCAGCATGCTGGTAGTCTGAGTCTGCTGTCTGCAGATACTTCACACCTGCCAGTTCGACAGCAGTTTGCAGTACCTGCAAAGCAAAGGTTGTGAGAGCTGGTGGTTACGCTGCAAATGATACTATCACAAATTCAACAAAACATCTCCGGCGTTCCACTGAACACGCAGTTTCTGCTGCTGAACGAGTGAATCTCCCGGTTAACGTCGGTAGATGTGCTGCAAAGAGCTCAGCAAACAGAATGAAAGAGATCAAAATAACAGAAAGTTCTTGCATTTACTGATCTGGATTCAGATAAAGTAGGATAATTAAAGTCGAAGGCTCCTGTTACACGAAAGATTGACAGATGTTGGATTAATACTATGAACACAAGATCGTTCATGTTTTTTTGTTTGTATTTTTTTTTTTTCTCGTTTTTGTGCCAACTTGCAGGAGGAATAGCACAAAAAAAGGCAACTGCAATGCCAACGCATATCGTATCCTCCTTTCTAGGAGTTGTGAGAAGGAATGGAACATCTCACAGGGACAAAAGCTTTAGTTTCCCATCATTTGTTTTTAAAGTGTTGCAAAGCAAATGCTGCATATTAACAAGTGAAATAATGCAGAAGATAACAAAACACTAACTGATGATTAAGTCCAGCTTAAAAGAGGAATATCTTCACCGAAGCTTCTGGTTTAACAGCAGGAAGTGGACAGAAACTATGCTTTTCCATGTTTATCTATTGCATCCCAATTCCTTTGTAATTTCTTTGTAAGTCCCCCCAGTGGGCAGCTCTAAATCCCCCATAGACCTTCATCTCTCCATGCTCGTGCTCCCTCTGCTCCTCCTCAGTCTATCCTCAATCAGATGAGGTCTACCTGCAGGCAGCCGCCGTTTTCCAGCAGCTGCGTCCAGAGAAGTCAGTTACACATCAACTTCTGCAGTATGGAGAGAAGATGCCACTGGTTGAGAGCCGAGACAAAGCTACACAGGAGCAGGTCTACCAACTGGCCTTCAACACGCTCAAATGTAAGATTGTTCTATGGAAAGGGAATAAATTTAGGTTAATAATATTAACCAAATGAAGCTCTTAGTATCCATTTGAAGAACATACTCAGACAGAGGTGTACTACTGGTTAAAGTCAGGGAGAAATTAATTTGATATACTCTACTGCCACCTCTTTGGACCCCCCCCCCCCCCCCCCCCCCCCCCCCCCCCATAAGGGAGCCTTATCTCCATAATGAATAAGAGTGTGGCAACAGAGCACATCAACTCCAACATTTGATGCGAGGAAAGCACTTCAACTGCGGACTGTAGATTAAATAGAACGTAGTCATACATTTCATTTCTCCGTGTGACAGCAAATTATTTGAATTGGAGGTGCAGCAGATGCCTGTGAGGGAGGTGATAAGAGATGCATGCAATACACACACATACACATAAACACGCTTAATGAAGCAGTTTGTCTATTTACTTTATTAGAGCAGTGCCAGTATTTGACCTTATGTGTAAAGGATGGCTTTTAATTGTAGAAAACAAAAAGATTTTTTTCATGTATATGCATAATATAAAAGTGCTGTAGTGAAGAAAAAAAGGTAAAAAAAAAAGGCCCACATAGGAAGGATTTAACTTGGTCTCAGAACAAAACGTGAAGTACTAAAAAAACAAAGATGAATCTGTTTTTCTGGATTTGACTTTGATTTCCAGGGCAAAGTGCCAACAGATACTAAACAAAAAAAAAAATTGAGAACATACATAATAATTATAATGTATTTTGTATTATAGCAAGATTATAGTTATAGTGTCATACACACTACTATTAGAGGGAAAAACCATTCACTTTAGGAGTTTTGAACTGTTACCTCTATTCAAGTTTGTCAAATAAAATAACACACGACACATACAAGCGTATAAATGCTGCCGATAGAGGCTCTTAGATCCGTAATTGTCAGTTTGTATGGTGTGTCCCGTTAATCTTGGAAGTTGGCGCTTGTAACTGGGAATGACATCACGCCAGAGTTGACTGTTGACCAAAGTGCTGCACAAATTGTGCAGATAAACGAATCAATATCCACAAGAAAGATACAACGCTAAGACGGATGAAACCTAATACGATAAAATAGTCTAAGTAATAATTAAAATAAAAAGAACAAAAAAAATTAAAACCCACGAGCTCAGTCAGTAGAAGTGAATATTTACTTGGTTAATGGGAGTAGCAGCATGTCGGACTTCACGTTAGAGGCAGGTGATGAATGTGGTTTCTCAAGACCAAGTATACCACGTCTGGACTTTGTAGTTCATACTTGGTCAAGTTTGAGTCTGTAACTCAAAAATTTGAAATGAAAGATGCGCTCAGTTGGGACCAGACGTCAGAAAAACAGTGCCCCAGATTTTCTACACCATGTTCGGTGTTTCAGAGGTGGAAACAAAGACTGATGCAATATTAACACTTCACTTTGTCCATCAATGCAATTGATCGACACAGTCGACACAAGTTGTGGCACCAAGGCCACAAATTGTTCCATAGCTGTTTCTTTTAGTATTTAAAGTTTTATTGCAATACGTTTGTGTCTGCTGCTTTTAAATGTCTAAAAATGTCAAATAACGCTGCTTTTGAAAAAAAAATACCTGCCTGCAACATCTTTGTCAAGTAGCATTATCTGTGCCGTTTGGATAATTACAGTCTTTGCTTTTCTGCATAAAAGATGGGAAGTTATGTAGAGTCACAACATTTTTTATTTCTAAGACAATGTCAAGTAAAACTGCATTACTTTTGCTCTGATAGAAAAATGCAGGGTGTCAAACTACCACTCAGATGTATCTCCTGTTTTGTTCAAATAACTTTATTTTCCTTCTAGATCAAGATTTACTTGAGGATATCATCAGAGACAGCTGCTTCGGCGCATCCCAGCATATCGTGAGTCACATCTGATGTGAGATTTGAGTGTTAACAAACTCAGATCTGAATAAATACACATGGACTGTGAAACAGAGTTTTCTGACTTCAAATGAGGCGTTTGTGTTGGTTCTAACCATGTTGGTGAGGCAATTTAAATGGCATTTCCATTCAGATCGTATGTAGTTTGGCTGGTTTTAGATGAAGCAAGCAAGAGAGAGGAAGACGCTCTCTCCGACGCTGAGCCTGTAAATAACACTGTGAAACGAGGCGCGTGACATATACATCGATGAAGAGACACATTCAGATTGTGTATTCTGTGTCCATGTGTGTGTAAATGGTAACTTTATTCAGGGACTTGTGGAAAAAAAATATCCTGAGAGGTCCTTAGCCTGCAAATAACACTATAAAACCAACCACAGCCCTCTTTATTATTCCAAACACATCTTTACTACAACACAATCCATCGTCTATGCACACAGAAAGTCCAGTTCTGTTTTACTGAGCTTTTTGTGTGTTTTGACTCATTCTTGTCATTTACAGTTTGAAAAGTTTCACTGTCATCTTGAGTTTTTATCAGTCTGGATCCCAAAAGTGAGATCTAAACAGATCTGCAGGGACATGGGCTTGGTATTGCAAGAAGTCAAGGGAGCCTCGAAGTGTTGTGTCCCATAAAGAAATTCATTATAATCTCAATAATATGGAAATGAGACATAAACTAACAATTAAAAGTAATACAATAGTAAAAATGAAATACAGTGAACTACAAGGAAAATACAAAACTCACAGAGAATAAAGAAAAGAGAAGTAAAAATATCAATATGGGGCACAAATACGCATTATTTTAAACAAATTAGTATTGTAAAGTATAACAGGACGTGTGCAGTGTCCGTTATCAGCTGTTGTTTTGAGACGCTTCTTCAGAAACGCATATTTTTATTTAATCAAAGGCATTTCGATGAATCACACAAAACTAGTTAGTTTGTGTCACTGTAGTTGATAATCTACCTTTAATTTAAACTGATAGTACCTGATTTGATATTGATCATCCTGTAATATTAGCTATCGAAGTTTGATCAATAGTATCCGAGGATCAAAAGAGAAAAGCAGACCTTTAGGCATCAAAGATCAGAGTGATGAAAGAGGAGAGCGAAGGCTCATTATCTGCAGGCTGCATCTTGAAAATCAGCCAAAGTACAGAGTTGCAGCTGATATTAAAATAAATAGTCAAAACTTAAACCGTGAGATAAAAGATTGATCAGTGTCGCCAGTGGCAGTTCATCCACCCACCCATCCGTCCATCCGTCCGTTCGTTCGTTATATTTTAACCTTCTTCCCCAAGGCTGGGGTGCAGGAACAATTAGATGTAAAAATATCAAATGAAGTCAAATAAAAAAAAATAAAAACCATCATTCAAAAAATGATAAAACCCATCAACAATTTCAGGAAACATATAGCTTTAAATACAAAATCTAAAAAATGCTGCCTTTTAGGCTTGTTACCTGGTAAAAGCATCACAATATGAACATTTCAAGACCCACTTTTAACATCAACATACCTAAACCAAGGCTCTGCTGCAAAGAATAGATATGTGTGAGATGATGATGAAGATGATGTAGTGTTTCAACATGAGATGAAAGAAGACAAAAAAAAAACAACAACTTCAAAACCTACTTCCCCCTTTTTACAAACGCTGGCACAACTCCCTGAGATCTCCGACATCACAGAGATAGAGTACAAAGGAACACCTCTCAATGACGTCCTGCTCTTGTCAGAGCAGCTGCTTTAACGGGTTGAAGCTAACAACTTAATGTCACCCCACCTCTGCGTTTCTTTTGGCCTCACTGCTACAGCTTTACACTATTCACCACAACAGGGTACTGGGGGGTGATGAACCACTCTGATCTGGGTCTGTGATGTCACAAAGCTCTCAGAGGGACCTTTTCAGACTCGGGCAGCACCAAAAAAAAGTGACACTTTTCTCAGTGTTTATTGTTGGCTGTGACCTCAGACAGTTTTGTTTCATAATATTACAATACACTTAAAACTTCCATTAATTGTTTTAAAACTGTTCCTTTCCCCAATATTATTTAACCCAACCTCGTCTTTGTAGGGAAGCAACTTGTTGCCACTGGCGATGGTGATGCTGTTTGATTTCCAGAACAGAAAGTTCCTTCTGCACAAACGTCCAGCAAAGGAAGGACAGGAGGTTATCCAGGAGGTCAGGGAGCTGGAGAAGAGCCTGCTGAAGTGAGTGGACATTGTTAAGTTTAAACATTTATGGTCGGTATGTTTAAGATGAAGGTGGCTGTTCTGTGTTTGTTGCAGGTGTAAGACGAAGCTGGCGGCGTCTCTGGCTCGCTTCAGAGTAAAACAAAATCTGCGGAGCGTGTCTCGTTTTCTGCCGGATTCTGTCAGAACGAAACAGCACAGGGCAAAACTCCTGCCGGTTTATGCATGGATCAACACTCATATGGCAAGGTACAGGTTTCTGTTTCACAACAAAAAATAAAAATATATCAAAATATCCACCCTCCTCTTAGTGGTTCAATAAAAGCATCATGCGGAGCATGGCTCACCTGTTTAAAAATGAGTGTTTAAGTTTAAAGTGAATGTCACGGCACGTTAACAGTAGAAGGACCTTCTTTTGGAGGATTTCCACGTGGATTTACTTGTCACGGAGGTTCGGAGGGACGTATATGAGGCTGATAGGCGCAGCACTTGTCAAGTCAAGTGGACTGATACATCTGTGACAGCAGCACATTTTCATTTCCATCCGATCCCACTCTGACCCTCAGTCACGAGGCTCTTGCATCACCTTTTCAACGCCCAGGGTACCCCTTCAGCTCCGTCATTGTCATGTTGTGACACATGGGGAACTGCTCAGCAGCGGCACGTTGCCACACTTCCTTCTGGAAAGATAAATGGAGCACTGGATGGACCAATGAGTAAACAGCAACAGGAGAATGTCATCCTGTAGTGCTGGCTTATCAACAGAAAACAGGGGCCGTGTAGCGGCTTATTCATGGTAGCACATCGGTATTTGTCTGTGTCAGTCTGTCCCTGCTCAGAAGGAACAATATTTGATATTCAGCCAACGCTGACAGGTGTGCCGTGGTTGGAGGGGAGGACTGGGACAGACACTTCACTCCCAAGGAGATAAGAATAATTGAGACAACTGTGTTTCACATTTTTCGTGATTTTAAGGCTTTGTTTTAACTTGCAAGTAAGAAAGTACCTGGTTTAGAATAATAAAACAGCAACAAACGTCCGATCAGCCCCTCGCACAGGCCTTGTGTTGGTTAGCCCAAGCAGAGCCCACAGCAGCCTTTTCTCTTTGAGTTTATGAGTTTTCTGTGGATAATCCCACATGGGAACCCTGCACCTTTGCAGGTCTCTCTCTCTCTCTATATATATATATACAGATATATATTTAGCCATCCCATACTTGGGCTTTACCATGTAAAGCACCTGTACACTGTACATCCAAACCGACTTACAACAGAGGAATACCATAAAACGACAGCAACGTAGTCGATCACAAAGTAGGAGCAGTAAAGACGACATTCAGATGCAGTTCTGAGAGGTAAAAGGGGGGGGCTGTTCATGACAGAAGTTCGCTCTTGAGAGAGGACAGTATTCAACTCCTACTCACCCGTAACGAGGGACGACTCTGTTCTAGTGGCTGCCGGTAACTTGTTCCTCCACTGAGGAAACGACATGGGAGAACGTTCTCGACTGAGATCTCCTTGTGTGAGGAGAGGAAAAGGCCAGTCTGTGTTCTTGTGAAGGGCGCCGTTCTCCTGAAGCGCTGTAAGCCTTTGTGTTGGAGTTCATAGAGGCAGATTCGGACCCTGAGGAGCCCTCGAGGACCCCGAGGTAGCCAGTGAAGCTCGGTGAACAGAGGTGTGACGGTGTCCTTCTGGGTCGACTAAAGACCAGACGTGCCGCTGCATTCTGGACCTGTTGTAGCAGTTTGGTCACACAAGCTGGAAGGCCAGCGGGGGGGTGAGGCTGCAGTCCTCAAAGCCGGATATAACCATGGCCTCTACCAGGAGTTGAGTTGCATCTTGAGTTAGATAAGGTCCACAGAACACCAAGGAAACATGGTCAGGGAAGGTTAACTGGACATCAAACATGACGCCCAGGTTCTCTGTAACATTTGTGGAAGCGACAGACTTCTAAATGATCTTCAGTATTTGACAAGTTATAAGTGAGAACAGGCTGGAATCAAACAGAAAACATGTTTTTATCTCCCCTCTGTAGTGTTGATGAGGTTTGTGACGCTTTACAAAGCGCCGGCATGGGCGATGCAGGAAACATGACTGACCTCACCGAGTCGACCTTCTGCAGAGACCCTCTGTGTCCAGATACACTTGTCTTCTCCCAAAGCCTGCATGCCCCGATCCAGCACAGCCCCCTCTCCACCACGCATGTGCTGAACATACAGGTAGAAACATGCATGTGAATGCTGATTGAAATATGAAGGAAAAAATCCTTTCTTGGTTCATGAACTAGATGGAAGTGTTGGTTGAAAGACTGTTGCAACATCATCGAGTCAGAGTAAAAGTTAAAGGTAAAAATCATGGTATAAAAGGATGGACAACACTGAATATGCTCTTCACTTAATGAAAGCTGAGAGGATGTAACCCAAAATTAAAATGCACCAATCATGCAAATCCTGATCACTCCTCTTAATTCTGCTGGACAGTCATTCCTCTCATACATCTGCAGTTTTCCAGGTGGTATTTTTATGGAACATCAACATCACTTTCATTCAGGTTCCTACATTATTCGAGCACAGCAGCCTGCTTTAGACAGGATTTAGATCAGGGAGTAAAATGACTGTATTAAAGTAATGTGGCTCATTGCTTCATTTTTGAACTAATAGTCCTTCTACTTGAATAACATTTTACAGTACTGCAGGGAGATGGAGCAGAAGTTTTGTTCTTTACACAAAGGGTTTAAAACTGTAAAATTTATGTAGCTGAGTTAAACTTGATTAACGGTACAAAGATCAGATTTATTCGATGCAGGGAATTTATGCCGGTGTGAAAAACTTGCTTGTTTGTCTGTGTGACATTGTTTCTTCGTAGGACAGGAGTCTGTGCGTGGCTGTAAGCGTGTTGCAGCCCCTGTTGTTTGATAAGGGAGACGTCTTGGTGGCAGGCTCCTTCTCGGCTGTGACGGTGGCTCACGTAGCTGTTGTGTCCGCGGCCCGCTCGGGTCGAGTTTTGGTCTGCGGCGCTGATCATTCACCTTCACAAGTACAGGAGATGCAAGAGCAGCACGCACAGATGGATATCAAAAGTGAGTGACACAAACACTTTAGCGAGATCTGATGATGAGGGGGATGCACTCTCTCAAAGCGTGTGTGAGTACAGTAAAAGACAACTCTCTAGGACTCTCCAGGGCCACTAAAAGCTTGGACAGATGTTGGTTCCAAAAGTGAGTCGATCCAGATTGAGCACCGTGATTAAATGGTCAACTTTGCAGCAGAAATGAACAAGCATTGCAATCTATGATGTTATTTTTGGTAAACTTGACATCTCAGCTGTGAATAAAGAGCTAAGAAAACATAATAATTGTTATAGTAGAGATACCGTAGCTTGTTGTGCTGTTAATTTGACTAACTAACTGCTGTGACTGGCTCCGGTTGGCCAATGAAAGTCCACAGGAGAAGGCTGCCTCTGGCCGAAAACCCAAGAAGCAGCCAGATTTGAATCCAGATGTTGTGCTGGTTGTGATATCTAACATTTTCTCTGACAGATTTGGTCAGAATAAATGTGAGATAACATTAGAACATCGAGAGCGAACACGTTTAGCAAATATAGCAACAGTAACAGTCAGTCCGGTCACTTCTGTCTGAACATCCCCTGTTTCAGTGTTGCCACCACTACATCTAAAACGAGTGCTGCCAGAGCTGAAATGAGGACTCGCAGCCTCATCATTGCACAGCCTGCTGTCCACAGGTTCGACCTACAGGGCTGGG
Source organism: Xenentodon cancila (assembly GCA_014839995.1). Lineage (NCBI taxonomy): Eukaryota > Metazoa > Chordata > Actinopteri > Beloniformes > Belonidae > Xenentodon > Xenentodon cancila. The sequence goes on along the minus strand of CM026198.1, from coordinate 7,490,507 downwards.
CGATTCTGACCTCAACATTACGATTGATAAACCTTTTACTACCTCAGTTACGGTTAACACACAAGTGTGTGTGTGTTGTGTTTACACTGCAAAAAACAATTTCTAACTAAAAAGAAAATAAAAGAATTGTTTGAACAGAATTGAAGACCAGATTTAAGAATTCGATTCAGGAAAATGTTTCTTACCCCATAGGCAAAGATCTGTGCTTAAAACTCGACTAGATGTTTGGAACATACGCTTATTTCTAGAAGTGCAGGTTTTTGCTGTGTAATTAGAAAAGTTGCATCTTTTGAAATAGGTCACATTTTCGTTTTAACGGTAAAATGATGCATTTATACATCTCTTGTAAAACAAGTTTTTTTTAAAACACAGCCATGTAAAAAGTAGAAAACAATTTATACCTAATGCAAACAAAATAAAAAATTAAATAGAGACGCATGAAAAGACAGTAAAACGTTACATCTCTTGTAAACAAACATTTAAAATAATACCATGTGCAAAAATGTTAACACACGAAGGCGGTCAAAAGCAAAAGCGAGTCATTTTGAACAAATATCAGAATAGAGGAAAATTCATCACCGACCTCTGTGAAAATCACCTGTCTGCCTTCTAAAAACAGGATGCACCAAAAAATAAGGTTAAAAATAATAATACATTTTATTTATAAGCGCCTTTCATAAAACCCAAGGACACTTTACAACAAAGAGATAAAACAATAAGGGACAAAATCACCAAAATTAAAAACAAAAACATTAAGGGCAGCGTTGTTTAACTTATAGTGAGCAGGCAATCTTAAACAGGTAAGTACTGAGTCTGGATTTGAAGATGGGAAGATAGTCAATTTTTCAGATGTCAAGTGGTAAGACGTTCCAGACTTTGGGAGCAGAGCGACTGAAAGCTCTGCTGCCCATGGTGCTGAGGCAGGCAGAATGAACGGTGAGGTGGATGGAGGAGGAGGATCGGGCTGCATTTGCAATCTGGAGGAGGTAATAAAGATAAGGTGGGCAAGGTTCTGGATGGCCTTGAAGATGAACATGAGGAGTTTGTAGTTAATTCTCTGCCATACTGGGAGCCAGTGGAGCTGCTGCAGGATGTGGGTGATGTGACGGAATAATGGGGTTCTTGTTATGATCCAGGCAGAAGAGTTATAGACCAGTTGGAGCTTGTGGAGGGACGTCTGGGGGAGACCAAATAGGAAAGCGTCTCAGTAATCAATGTAGGAGGTGAGAAGACAGTGGACAAGGATGGAAGCAGTGTGGACAGTGACGGAGGGACGGAGTTGGTTGATGTTAAGAAGGTGGAAGTAAGCAGACCGAGTGATGTTGATATGGGAGTAGAATGACGGTGTGCTGTTGAGGATGACACCCAGACTCCTAACCTGAGACTGAGGAGCTGTTAATGGTAAAGGAGAAGTTGTCAACTTTGGATAATGCCAATGAGAAGGAGCTCCGTTTTATTATTGTTACATTTCAAGACATTTGAGGTAAACCAGGGTTTGATTTCAGATCGGCAGGAGATGAGGGAGGAGAGTGGGAGTATGGAGTGTGGTTTACTGGAAAGGGAGAGCTGGGTGTTTTTGGTTAAAATATTGCCAAGGGGGACGAGGTAGGTGATTAAGAGAAGGGGTCCCAGGACAGAGCCCTGGGGTACACCTGTAGTGACTAGGGAGGGATCGAATCTGAAAGATTTAAGCTGTATGTACTGAGCGTTGCTAGTGAGATAGGAATGAAACCAGTGGAGGGGGGTGCGGGTGATGCCAATGGATGAGAGTCTATTGAGGAGGATGGAGTGAAAAATGGTGTCAAAGGCCGCACTGAAGTCAAGGAGGATGAGGATGAAGAGAAGACCAGAGTCAGCTGCAGTGGGGAGGAGTGGCGTCCTCGGCTCAGAGTCTGAGTAGCTCGTGGATTTCCTTGTCTCCTAAGTTACGAATCTTGCAAATATAAGCACTACCTGTGATGCTGCGACCTGTCCTGCTACTGGTGTTATCTCATCAACAGTTTTCTTATTTTATTCAGAAAAAAACCCCCTCTGGTGGGTTACCTGATCAATAAATCCCTCCCACGACCAGCCATCCCGCGTTAGTTTGTTTACATTAGACCTGACACATGATTAAGTGTACCGTCGGAGGCGAGTCAGGCCCCCACATAAGTCAATGTAAAAAAAGACACGAAACACGCCTAAAAAAACTGGCTTCAACTGGCTCCAGAAAAGTATTGATGATGTCACAGAGGTTTTGTCCAGTTCTCTCTCTACAATCAATGCCTCGACACCCATGGGAGGACCCTCTGCTGCTTTCAATAGTATTACAAATGCCTGAGTACTAAGTTACACATAGTTCCTGGTTTAGTTGTGACGATAGTGATCGTATGTGCATGTTCTCCCCTCAGTGTTAACCATGGATGAATCCGCTCTGCCGGGTCCTGGTCATCATTTAAAAATATCTTCATAGTCTTTTAAATGAAATGATAGGCAAAAACACATAAAAATCTAAATGACTGCGGAAGTAAATGGCAATCAAAAAAAAATGTTGAACTATACAAAATTAATAGCTATAAGCCTCCTTGTAAAACTTGATGAAGAAATGATTTGTTGTTAATTTAGTTCTTGGAGTTTTGCAGCTGTGATCGACTTCATCTACATCATTTTCTCCGCTGGAGGATTTCAGAAAGTAGCCGAAGTATTACAGGTTACGATGAGTCCAAATGAACACATTTTGAACATGTAAAAGCAGAGGTGGCGGCGATGATGGTATAGAGTTATCCTCTTCTTGGGGGCGGGGGCATCATTCAAAGAAGCTTTTGACCCACAGCTACGGCTTAATGCGTCAGAGGGATAATGAAGTCTCTAGCTTTGGCTGCACCTGATACCTGCATATCACGTTGCCACGTCCTGCTCTATTGTTGGGCTGAAATTTCTGCACCCAGCTGTGTATTTGTCGTTGCCTCCTGTGTAGATGTTCAAGTCCTGTCACAGGCCTTCTGCGATCTGAAGGACTTGGACGCCATCGTGCAAAGACTGAAGGTCATCATCGTGCTGCCTCAGTGCTCGTCTTCCGCCCTCAGCGACCCCGTGGCCGTTATGCACAGTGAACACGGAGGTATTTTAGGAAAGGGGGTGGGAGAAAAAACACAATTAAAACCTTCAATCCAGAAATAATGGTTGCGATTACGAAGGGCTTGTGTGCTTTAAATGAAGCTGTTGAATAATTTGTTAACAGACTGGGACCTGCTGCCAGACTTGTCCCATGGCTCTGTTTCCAAAAGGAAAATCCACGAGCTGACCAGCCAGCAGGAACGCCTGCTAGGACATGCCCTCACGTGTGAGTACATACTGACTCAGAAGCTCTTCAAGCAAATATGCCCCAGATTTCAATAAACATAAAGAAATACACACTAGTCAAACAGAGCATTGCGGTGTGTTGTGTGCGTCCCGCTGGTACCAGCACTGTCATGACAGCTCTGCTTCATCTGTCAGTCTCAAAGGTCCAGACTGTGGTCTACTGCACACGCTCAGTGTATCCTGAGGAAAATGAACAGCTTGTGGAGAAAGTGTTGAAGAACACACACACTCACCCAAAACTGCTGCCGTTCAGGTACAGAGGACACACACACACACACCGTCTCCGTCTTTGTGCAGCTACGATTTCAGTTTGTTCGTAATGTTAATTATTTTTCCAGGATATGTCATTTGCATTGTCAGTCTGGTCTGGTCTGTCTTGACCGTCTTCACCTGTGTCTCCAGTTTATATGTGAGCATTTTAAAGTCCTGCATCTTGTGTTTTCCCTCGCCGTTTTGAGTTTATTGGAGTTTGACTTTCCTGCTTTGGCAGCACCTCTTGTTCTTCAGTGTTTTTAACTAAAAGGACCTCGTTGTTGTTCTTCCTGCCTCCTGACGTCCCGAATGACGTCCTCATCCCACAAATCCTGCTTACATTTATATAAATGTCTGAGTTACTTTCAGTTTGACAGAAACAAATGGATTAGCTGGAAAAATTAGAAGTTTCAGTTCAGTTGTATCCGTGGCTTCTCCCAATAGTTTTATTGTTATTGAAATAAAATCTGGTTGCACAGAGTTCAGCAGGTTGTTTCTGTAATGACAGCTTGCACATTTCAATTATTATCCAGCTTCACATGGCAGCTCACCACCTGCGCAAGGCGTTTGCTTATTGTCATTTATATAGAGATTCGTGTAATGACTGCATTTAGTTGTGTCTTGGCCTAAACCCAACCTCCACCTCCACTATTTAAATGGTTTGGTAGGCATTATACCGCACAAGGAATGTCATGATCCTCGTCAGTAGGGTGTTGCGGAGAAGGGCATTTTCCAAAAGCAGGTGTGGGGATGTTTAATCATATCGGTAAGGCAGCTCCATATTTCACATCAGCATCCCACTAGTCTGGTAAGGTGACTGCTTAGCAGCTTAAAATGGTTGATGAAACCTGAGACCTGAACACAATGTACACAGAATGGAAAATAAAACCATGTTAGACGTAGAATTAACATGGAACGAATAAAATAAAAGCATATAGCACGCTGGCCACTTTATTGGGTACACCTGGTCAGAGGTGGTAAAAGTACTCATATTCTATACATAAAGTACAGATACTAAGGTATGAATATGAAATGAGTCTAAAATGTTCTTGAGTAAAAAAATAAAAAGTAAAAATTGTCAAGCGGTGAGGGCATGTAGGACCGAAAAGCAAGAGACTGAGGCGGCAGAAGTTTTTTTATTAACAAAAGCGCTGCACAGCCAGGAATCCAAAGCAATTTTATTAACTTGGGAAAACTAAGAAATCTGGCACAAAAAACAAGACATCCTTCTTTTATTAACGGCCTGCACAGCCCTTGTACAAGGAAGAAAATCCCTGGACAAAGTTCAGTTGGAGGACATTAAACATAATCAAGACTGAACTGACCCGTAGCCGTGCTAAAGTTGGAAAGTGACTTCCATTAAATCATAAAAACACCAATACGGACAACTGAAAATACACTTTAACATGCTTTTTCAGAGTAAACTGCGAGTTCTTGTTTGCCACAATCCCTTGGGTTTTAGGTCATCATGAGACACACAGCATTCGCCATAAATCAATCTGCGGGCCGCAGCGTAGGCGGACCCCAGCGTAGGCGGACCCCAGATAGTCCCCGCTAGTGGCATAAGGCCGTGACAGCTCTGGCAGTCCTCATCTGACATCTGACCCCCTTTCAGATGTTATTTTAGCAACATCTGAAGTGAGGATGGAGGACAGATTCAGTTGGAGTGGGTGGGAGGCAGTATTAGTTAGTATGAGCCAAGCTAAGTACCAAGTGGCGGACAAGTTTCAACTGACCATCAGATTTGCTCATTGTGCACATTTTTGGATTAACTGGGGTTATGAGGAGTCAGCCCCCCATTGTGATGGCATCCCACATAGGTCCCAAAAAAACAGGCTTCAGATCAAGTCTTCAGATACCTGCAGGTGACGTCAGAGGGTTTTGTCCACTTCGTTTTATATCAGAGACCTAGATTTAAGAGCTGGATAAAAATCTAATTTATTCAAGTTTTTCTTCACAAACAGACATAACATCCTGCATAGTGAATCCTCTCTGCAGTATTTATATGTATTAAAATGTGGAGAAGAGACTGTGGCAGTTTAGAGTGCTGACACTATAAAGGATCAGTAGCAGTTGCCATGGGAACATTTAATCCCACTAGTGGGGTCAGTGGGATGGAAAACATATCTGTTTCATGCTTGCTGCTCTACAAAAGCCATCTCCTGTTATTCATTCTCTCATAAAATGGTTATAATGCTTAAACCGTTTATGAAACGAAAACATAGATTTAGCTGTTGTGTTTTTATGCGCCACAATTCCACCGAACGAAAGTAAACAAATGCGGTCAGAACCTAGCACATCCTAATCCTCCATGAGGTCCAAGTTACGAGGAAATTAGAGGTAAAAAAACAAAAAAGATGGCATTGTACATTGTACAAGTCTCCACACTGTAAATCGCTTTATTAGCTCATTTTACATCTGTCATCTTCAGGACATCATATAGTTTAAATTTCAAGCAATAAATTTTAAGTTGTTTTAGTGTAAAACACTGCACATCCACAGAAATTGAAAGCCCTTAATAAAGTATTATTTGTGACTTGTCCATGAGAGTTTACTTTAAAACGCCCAGTGATTAAACTTAACTTCAAATAGTACTATGACCGCTGCCAAACGCCAGCGTGACCTCATTGAGTTGTGGTTGCAGGTACAACAAAGCCCACTTGTGCCAACAGCCATCAGTAAGTTTGAATGTGCTCAGCGATGCAACACGACAGACCGGGACCGTTAAACCGCTGAGAGCCGTGCGACGCTGCTGCTTGGTCACCGTTCAAAAAAAACATCCATGCTTATCTCATCAGCACGGCATCTTCACGTCTGAACAATTTTTAATCTGTGTTGTGTTTATCAAGGTTGGCCATCAGGCATTTAATAAAATATCTAATAATGAGGGAGCAGATGTGCACCAACCAACAGTGACATCTGCCAGAGGGTCTGAGCACAAATGAAGCGACGACTACCTGGTGCACCAAATCTCCGGTCTACTGACATCTACTGACCACATTTGAGAAGTGAAACAAGAGTACTAACTGTAACCTTTCCCAGTCGTACGACCAGATGCTGTTATTCAAATCCTATATTTTGTTCAAAATGAACCTTAAAGAACATATAAATTGTTGAATAGGAGACATTTTTCATCATTTAATTTGATGACAGCAACACAGTTCAAAAAGGTTGGGACCTAAGCAACAACAGGTAGTAAAAGTAAATAGTACCAAAAAGTAAAGAAAGTGTTAGAGACACGGGATAATGAATAAAATTCCTCAGTGTAAAACTGTAAAGGATGTGAACATCTCATCATGTGCAGTATATGTTATAAGATGAGATCATATTTAGAGAATAAGCCAAAATCTCTGTCCATGAAACAAGGCCAAAGATCAGTACTGGAGCCTCTTATTTTCTTATTCTCAAATAAACCACAGAAAAGAAAAGTAATAGAAATCAGTACATGAGCTCAGGAAATCACTGTTCACACACGGTTCAATTCTAAATACTGCCATACTGGGACGGAAGAGAAATAGCACGGCAATAAAATAAAACCTCGTTAGTAAAAAAGAACTTGAGAAATTCTTCTAAAACAACCCTTTCAGGCTCAAAACTATACTAATAGTAATTATAGTATATTATATCATAGTATAAGTAAATTAATTATATTATAGCCTGCCTGAAGTTCAAACTTTTCACTAATTAAGAGCATCTGGTGGATCTTAAAATGAAAATGTGACAAAGACAGCATCGGACTGTTGGGCCACTTGAATATTCTACAGACAAAAATAAGTGCAACACTTCTGTCCCAAAAATCCAGCGTTATTTACAGTTATTTACAGTTATTTACAGACTTCTTGTGGTCACTCTATGTGGCAATACCACTTCTGACCACATGGAGGCTTGTGATCTGCTGGTTTGACAATGAGCCTCTGACAACACTGTGTTAATGAGCGGGGACGGTCCGGCACGTCTTTTAATGCCACTTTCTCCCGTTAGAGGTGCACGTTGTTGCATCTTACACCAGAAGCTGCGGCATCAGGTCTTGTTGTGTGCTGCCCCCATGTGGTCGGGTGTGGTACTGCTACATCGAGTAGAGTAGCGGTTAAATGAGAGGGGACGTTACACAGTCCTAAACATCACTGCGTTTTGCTGCCTTCTAATTCAAAATTCAGTTACATTTTTCATGGAATGAAAATAAAATCTCCCGTACAACATTTTATATACGTTTTCAGTGTTTTTTATGAGAGTTAGACAGCATTGCATAGTTTTATTTACTTTATACAGAACATTTTTCTTTGGAACTGGGGTTGTGAAAATTAACATTTTAAAAGATTTGCACTGAAAATTTCCTACCTGCATAGAAAGCACTCAAAGTAAAAAATGCCTTATAAGCTAAAAGCGACGAAGAATGTTTCTTTATTTGCTAGAAGTAGTTATAGTACCTTGCCCGAGTTTTCTAAAACTGCCCGTTCTTATGCGCTGTTCTCCCAGGCATTGACAGAAATACGTCTATGAACTAATGTGGCAGTGATGAATCAATATGTACCAGCTTCTGCGTGAGCTGCTCTGTGCTGCTCTCTCAGGCTGAACGGCCCAATTTTCCCTGGAGACTCCTCGTCAGGAGACGCAACAGACACCAAGTTCTTCAGACTCCAACCATCTCAGCTCACCAACGGCTGCTTCGTAGCCAGACTGTCACGGCAGGTGAGAGGCGGAGAGAGAGATTGCAGTGTGAAAGAGTGAGGTGAGAAAAATAAACAGCAGAAGACCGCATTGGATATCGAAGGGGAACAGAGATTTGGAGGGGTGTTTGTGCTGTATGAGTGTATACGTGTGCGTGATTACTTTGCTGAGACCTTTCAGAAGTGCTGAGGCTGCACTGTTTTATCGTCTGCTGGGTGGTCAATCAGCTTGTCAACGCAAACGCAAATGTAAAGTACTGCTCCATGAAAACACTACAGCATTATTCCAATACTCAATAAATAAAACAAAGCTACAAGTTAAAGGTAAAATATGTCTGAGCCACTGGTACATTTCAGTGCTTCACGGCACAGATGAATGGATAATTCTGTCTCGTTCTTCAAGCTCTCCTTCCAAACCCTCCAGCGTTGTTGCATCACTGGTTTGCCTCATCTCTTTTCCTCTGCTCTTCATTCCCTCGTGCTCCACTCATAAAATAAAAAAAAAAATAAAAAGAGGAAAAATGCAGCAGAAGGAAATGAGATGCTGGTCTTTTGATTCCCCGAAGCCTGAAAAATAGCAAAGTGAAGCCACTGCACAGAGTACCGAGGCAACGCAGCCGCGGTTTACTGAATAAAACTTGATGCATTTCTATCAATCTTTTTCACGGCATAATTCTGGTAAGAATTCATATCTGATAAAGCTTTTTCATATTACTAGTTTTATTCACTTGTGTATAAGGTAATTAATAATTGAAGAGACATGTGAAAGAGAGTTTACCCTCCAAAAGTTAAAATGTTTCACATATCAGGACAATTAAAAAAAAAAACATATGGTTTTTAACAGGCCTTAAAATTAGGTAAATAAAATCTCAAATGACCAACGGCATCTGAGCTATTGCACCCTGTCATATGCACAAGGAGTTACCGCCCTATAAAAGACGCTTTGGCAGTTCACTGGAGTCAAGTAACCACAATGCCAAACAGTAAAGACATCAGCAGTGGTCTAAGAGGAAAAGGTTGTTTGTGCCTATTGACCCAGCATTAACCTTCCAGACCCCTCATCTGGTCATTTGGATCCGTTTTTTTATCAGTTCCCAGAGTTAGATCCAGACATGAAGGAGCTGCCAACGATGAGATGTAGGTCTCATTTTGTTGTGGAAGTTACTTTAACGGTTTAAAACCTTAGCTGTTCCAGGTTTGAGCAAACACACAGGAACGGAGATGTCAAGAGGCTGATGTGAGAGTTTCTAAGGATTCCCCTGGAGACATAAACGGGAGGTGCTAACAGCAGAGCAGCAGGCTTTAAGAGACCTTAAGAGACCTTTTACATCATGTTGGCATTTAGCACCAACGTCACCCACTATACGATGTAAGGAGGAATACTCCCTCTTCAGGATAGAGAGGAGGTCTCTGTCTGAGTGCAAGGGGTCACATCTTTACAGCAAGGTAGATGACAGGAAAATGAACAACACGACAATATGGGGAGAGTAATTTAAACATTAAGACTGAGGTTCCAGCAGGTTCTGGAAAAGCACCAAGATAACGGTATCTGACTGACGTCTAATGTGACCTTGTAGAGGTGGAAACGTCTCCTCTCTGCAACATGATTAATTCTCCGTCAGGTCACGAAGACCCATCAGTGACTGGTACAGAATATTAAAACCACATAATATCTAATATTTAATTCTTCCATCACATCTGAGGTCATGGGCGGAACGAGCTTTTTTTTTTCTACTAATGTCATTTTGTTGGTGCTGTCACAAAGATGCAACATAACTCAAACATGTCTTGTAGGCGCTGATCGGGGATTACTTTTAGTAACGTCTAGTACTATTCTTAGTAGGACCATTGACAGTTAAAAAGGTAAAGGTGTGTATTAATCAACCAGATTCCCTGGATGTGGTAGCACCGTCGCTGTGAGCAAACGTTAGTATTTAGTTCGAACCCTGACAGCATCACAGGAATCATTAAAAGAGGTCTGATGTTCAAAAGTAAAGAATTTAGAGTATAATTGGCCAAACAGCTTGACCAATAAAACCAGCTTTTATTTTAAAAAAGAAAGTCCATGGAACAGAACCACTAAATGTTCATCTCTTTATCTGGGGGAAACAAAGACCCTGTTTAGATCTGGCATTAAAATGCACCAAAGAAATCCAGCCACATGTAACCAACGACAGGTCTGAACACCTTCCAAGATGGATTCAGATCACTCAGGATGCATTTGAAGGTGGTCTGGTACATGTGAGCATCGTACTAAACTGGCGTTTAGTCATCTTGATGGTCATTTCATTTTGCATGTGAATGACCACAGTTAAGCTCTTTGTCATTTCCTTTCTCCTTCGTGTTTGTAGCAGATCTTTACATCTACTGTATACAACCAAATCTGTATTAACGCCAGTTTTATTTGTCTTCTTTGGGAGATATTTGGCTATGACAAAGAGAATACTGGATAACATAGTAAACACCAAAGAATAAAAGCAGGGAAACTATTCAACACATGCAGGACACCGACCCTTGAGGACCGGAATAGGACACCCCTGCCCTACACGATACGCCAACGTATTTCCATCTTTCTATCTTACCTTTAGTAATTAAAAGTAACAAATGTGATGTTTGCAAGTAATGGTCTGATTCAAATCACTAAAGGTGGCTTTTGGTTCACATGCCAGGTGTAAATGCACGCATTCAGCACTCTCCTCTTGAGATCAGACTTCTCAGGACGCATGTTAATGCAAAGTCTAAAGACGGTCAAAGAGGGAAACAGCCACAGGCTAGATCTTAAATAAAAGTCTGAAGATTTTAATTAAGGAGCAGTTAAGCACTGGTTACACAAGTCAAATATTAAAACAAAATCTATTTAACTGAGGATTCGTTGCATCTAAAAATCCAACAGGTAATGAGTGTACAGAGGTGATGAGATGTGTTAAATATAGAAACCTCTCAGAGCGCATTGACATTCAGAACTTTATGAATAGCTTTTAGAGTTTATACAACTGATAAATGCCCCTGATTTATTGCTAGGAAGATAAAATACAGCAGCATCTTTTAAGAGACTGTTAAAGATGATGATTAGAAAATGAGATGAAAAAAAAAATTTTAAATAAGAAAAGCCAAGTGGAAGAAGTTGAAAACAGCCATGGTTTGCTTTATTACTAGATCACTTTAACAGTACCGAGTCTTGTTGAGCATTGCTGATGTGGTGTTCAACATGAGCAGCTTTTGGTGTGTCATTGCCACATTTTGTTCTTTTGTTCAGGTTGATCCTACTAAAGTAGAAACAGTGCACGATGTTCTGGCACGAGCAGCGGCAAAGGGCCTCCTGGGAGGGATAATTCCCAAACCACCCAAAAATGGTAAAAAAGGTCAAACAAAGAATAATGGAGACGCTTCGTCTACGAGCAAATCTTTATCCCCGCTGAGCCAAGAGAGGCAGGCAGGAGGGGAACCTGGAGAAGGACAAGACCCAGTTACCGCTTCAGAACCTGAGGAGGAGAAGGATGAGGGGGATTTCAGGGACACTGGGGAGAATGTGGGGGGGAAGAAGAGGGATAAGGGAGAGAAGAGGAGAAGACGTAAGCGGATGGCAAAAAAACATTTGAAACAAACAAAAACGGCCACCACAGTCCAAAAAGAGCAACCTAAAGGCCAGAAGAAACCCACAAAGAGAAAAGAGAAGCCGCAGAGGACGAGAAGCAAACCAAGACGGATACCACGACTTACGCTGACATCAATCTCCTCCGCTAAACCCTCCAGCCAGTTGTCTCTAATCACAGCTGTTGCACACAAGATAAGCGGAAATCCGGTGAATAAACCACAGCAGGCGGACCTGAACTCACCTTCAGTGCCGGGAAAACGTCCCTCACCTGCACATCCTGCGCCACCCACTACCCGTGCTGCCTCCACGAGGCAAAGCTCACAGCCTGAAGATAAGAAAACGCAGAGGAGCATCACGAAACCAGGGAGACAGGCGGTTAAACCGGAGAACGTGGCAGTTCCGCGGGAAATGTTGAGGACTGCAGATTTGGTCCTGCCACCAATATCCTCCTCATCTTCTGGTTCTCCTCGAGGCGGGAGTGGCAGTCCCATCTCTCAGCCTCCATCTCAGACCTCCAACTCTCAGACAGGGAACATCTCAGGATCCTCATCCACAATCTTCCTGCCTGGATTGTAAAGACTATTAGTGATTAGGTTTCTCATGTCATGGTTGAGAGCAAAATAATAAGGCTTTTAAAAAAAAAAAAAAAAAAAACATCTACTCACTTTTATGCACAAGTGAGGAACATTTTTTTCTATTAGAAATCAATTAACTTCATATAAACATTTGTTAAGTTAAATAATAAATCTTTCAATTTTACAAGCTCCTGTTCTTCTGTTTATTTTTTCTTTTTGCTTAAGAGACTCAAATAAGTTCAATAAAGCAGAGATTCTAATAATTGTTCTTAATTTCAAATTAAACCGCATTCCTCTTTTGCAACAGTATATTGCAATTTGATTATGGGGACAGTTACATAAACTAACGTAGCTGCATTAACGGCTGACCACTGAACGTTCTCCAGAAATGAGAACATCAGGAGGGACATCAGAACCCTAGTGACAGCTCATAAATTACGAAAGACTAACCAAAACAGAAACAGGGGACAGTTCAGATTAGTTTGAGAATCAAGCCTGGACTCCTGTTTTCATAGTGAAGCAGAGCGGCGGGAGTGTAGTGATATGGGAAGGAAGGAAAGTCAGCACTACAGCCTGGCAGATGTCACATTATGTCATCTGAATTACACCCACTAGAACAGCCTTTAGGTATCCTAAAGAGTAAAGTAACACATCTGAACAAAGATCGGCTGTCATAAAATGTGCATCGCTGATGTCCTGAAGGGGGTTAAGAGTCAGCCTTTAACATAGTAAACCTAAAGAGTCAGTTTCTTCATTAAAACACATGCACTATTTTCTAAAATACGAAACACTCCCACATGTCCAGATTTTTTTTCCCCACGCTTGTTTTTGTTCATGTTTTAATGTTAGTGCTGTTTTGTTACTGTGATACTACGACAAAACAATTCCTTGTCAATAAAATATATCTTTCTCTGCAATATTGTGGAATTATTATCCAGCAAACTCAAAAAAAAAAAAGAAAAGAAAGAGAAACCAGTTAGAGCAATCCACAACACATGGAAACTTATTTTATAATGCTGTTTATTCTCACAACAGGTTACATTGATAAAGTGTACAAATCCGTGAGCAGCAAACAGAAGCCAACACATCCATCTACTGGAGTGTGTGTTTGTTGTTGTTGTTGTTTACGTGAGCTTGACGGGAACACTGGGAGTCCATCGCTGCCACCATCTCCTTCATGTCCTGACCCCTCTGTGCAACGGTGGACCCCCAGCTCAAAGTGAGCACTGTACAATGTGTGTGTGTGTGTGCGTGTGTGTGTGTGTGAATTCCTTTATCTGTGTTTTTTTTCTTCTTTTTACTGCAAAGCGAAGCTTGTTGTGGTGTTCAGAGTCAACCAGGGACTGAAACGATGACAGCGTCAAGAGACTTTACCTGCCCCAACTAATAAAATCAGAATATACCTTTATAAAATAGAATAAATAAAATAAAAATATTTCTTTTTAATACATACAGTCTCTCTTTCGACCATTTGAGGGCATGCAAGGCTTCTTCATGACTTCCATTTTCTCTAGACCAAAAGAATGCATAGATAATTGCACAGTTAAATTCAGTATCAACTTAAGTGACAACTGACAATTTCCAAATCACAGCGACTGCTTTCATCATTTGCTCGTGTATTTGTCTTATCTACAATAACCTATATAAGTATTATACACTTTGGCCATTTGGTAAGTTTAAAAAAAAAAGGCATTTCATAAAGTGGAAATAAGAGGAAAAAAAAAAGACAATCAAATGTGAAAAGATAGCTTATAACAATGATTAATGCCAAATGTTACATTACAATGGGTGATATGTACACACAGATCTTTGCAGTTTCATTCCCATTTCAAAATCGCTGACAAAGAAAGGTGCTGTGATGGAAGTTTCTCAAAACAAAACTAGTTCCCTTCAAACCGAGCAAGTCCACTCTGCAAATCCAACTGGGTGCAAAACAGGAAGCAAGAAGCACCAGCGGTGGTTTCACCAGTAAGTACACCTCATGGACACTGATGATGATGATGATGATGCTGAGTTTTTTTTTTCTTTTTTGGGGGGTTCCAGCACATTTGAACAAGCAAATATTTGATCCCTTGATTGAACAGCGCAATCAGACTAGGTGTATACGGACGTATTTACCACAACCAACAATAGCATCAAAACAAATGCCATAAAGACAACAAGTTTCCAGTAACTCAGTCACATGGGAAAAGTGTCAACATTTCATCACCGTTTCAAAATCCTTCAAATGTAGCATCTGGTTTCCAAATTGGATATCAATCACTAGAGAAACCTTTTGAAGCTTAATTGAAACACTGATGGTAAGAACTGGTTATCTCTTTTCCAAACAGGTTTATGAGGTTTAATGGGTGCTGGTTGGGTCTGCTGTGGCTCCCGCTGTCATTTTTCTTATTTATTAGCAGTATGCAAACATTGAAACTGGTGCATCGCTGCCACTAGGTGGTGTGGAGTGGTAGCTTCCTAGGCCAGTGGATCCTACCAGGTCCATCACTGGTGAATGGAGACACAAAAACCTGAAAGGACCGAGTAGGACATCAGCCCATGTACAGTTCCTGTTCCTGTAGGTTTTACCCACGACCCTCACTAATGGAAATTCACCATATAGCACTTTCATCTGTAGGCACCACTTCAAAGGATATCCAGTATTTGCTTGTTCACAATAACAGCAAAGCTCGTCAGGCTGTGATTGCAACATGGTCTGGTGGAGGTTTGAGCAGAGGTTCAGAATCAACCTGCTTTCCGCACAACCATCAGTAACATTACGGGGATTTGTGTTTGTGACTTTAAGTTTCTTTTGTACATCCTAGTTTGTCAGATTTGTGATAACAGCTAGTGGTTTGGAACTGACATTTGCATGAGAAACTTGACACAACAGATAAAAACAAGTGATCTCGTGGCACTGATGAACACAAACTCCAAGTAAGAATACAGAGAAAGCGCATTCAAGTTAGAAGAACCCTGAAGACAGGGCGGCCCAGGAAAGCCCTGCTAGTTTGAGTCGGTGCAACTCTTTGCTTTGCTCTCAGAAACAACAGAGGCTTACAGTAAAATTGTTTCCTCTCTTTCTAAAATTTAGGGAAAAACATAATAATAACCATACCCAGGTATAAAAACACATTCCTCAATTCTTCTCTGCCTCCAGGCAATCCCCTTTTATTAGTGGGCATGAAGTTCTTTATGACTTTCCGAGGTGGGATTTAAAGGAATAATCAGTCAAATCTTCTCCAGCATTTTTATCAAAGCAGCAGCAAACCGACGTCTGTGTTTGAAGCAGCGGCTGAGCGCTGGTCACCAGAGACGAGGGGGCGCAGAGGAGAGGGTCAACACCTACCATCCTTCAACAGTTATGGATATTGTCATTTTTCAAGGTAGATGGCAAAAGAATGAAAGAAAAATAAACCATAAACAGGAGGATATGAAAGATGCCTCTGGTGACACGTCACCACTCGTTTCCAACCATCAAGGGATGATTCTTACACAGCTGTCAAGAAACACGGAAAAAAAACAAAGAAATAAACCTGGATAAACAATAAGTGTGACTTCTGATTTCTCACGCCTTTTCTCCCTGAAAGCAGCAGCACTGTATTGATATTGTTTAGAATAGTTCACATTTAGATAAAAAGTTCATGCAGGACCAGATGAGCAGGTTAGAAGGTGTAGACTGACAAATCTCTCCATTCTGTAGCAGCTTCTTTCCTCCTTCCACTCATTGCTTATTGTTAAAGCAAAAACAAGACACAATGGCTTTTATTATTCCTTCCTCTCATTTCTTCCAGATACAGTTTACTGAGGACAATGAAAAGGAGGGCCAGAGGGGGAGGAAGCGCCTACGGACTAACAAGACAACCAGGTGAGTGTCATGAGTGCAGCCTGGAGTGATAGGTCATGCTGGCAGCACAGGCACAGACACAAAAACACAGAGAGCATGGAAAGGTCAGCAGTTTGGGCAGCAATGAGCTTTCCCGCCAAACCTGCTGTGCTTAAAGAACATTTCCTACTTCTTCAGTTCAGTTTTTGCCGCCGTCTCCTCGCTTTGTGCGGTGGGGGGATGCGAGTTGCTTCTATATACACTTTCATCTTTAAGACCATCATTCAGGTGTTCCTCCCAGCTGTTCCTTCTTGATATTGGATTACTCTCAATTCATCAGAGTTATTTGGAGGAGACATGCTTGAATTTTCTGCTCAAGAGCAGATGAACTCTCGAGGTGAAATTCCAATTGGCTCCCGAAATCAAAAAGATTTTGTGACAGCTTTCCCGAATTCTGGGGGCTTAGCTGCATTTCCATGGTTGCTGGGGTCTGGGATGTTAATGGGGTTTTGGCAGCGATGCAACGGGTTACCATGGTAACTAGGAACCGTGGCGGTGAACCGTGGAGTGTTTCGTCATGGTTACTGAGGTACCTCGGTGACAGGTTTCTTCTGTTTCAGGGTGTCGATGAGAGACAGGACGCCTCGCTTCACACTGGTTGAGACACGGCGAGACACAGAGTCGCCGGGAGGCGACGAGCCACAGGCCTTCTGGGAGAGCGGTCGAGCCACCAAACACTTCTGATATCGAAGCTGAGAGAGAGAGAGGGAACGTGGGAGGGGAGGAGGGATGGCAGGGCAGAGAGACATATTGTAAATAACAGAGAGTTACAACCGCTGAGTACGACTGTGTGTGTGTGTGTGTGTGTGTGTGTGTGTGTGTGTGTGTGTGTGTGTGTGTGTGTGTGTGTGTGTGTGTGAGTGTGTGAGTGTGGGAGTGTGTGTGAGAGTGAGAGAGATGGAAACAGAGAGAGAATCAAGTTGGACTGTAGGCTGCTGGCTGTGATCAATAGTAATGACTGATGATTCTTGTCACTGTCAATCAGTTAAAGTGCGTGCGTGCGTGCGTGCGTGCGTGCGTGCGTGCGTGCGTGCGTGCGGGACCATATATCCAGAGCTCAGATGTGTGATCAATAGCCTGGCCTGCAGTCGACTAATCTCGTAACTCACGCAGCAGAGGGGAGCAGAGCAGCGTCTGCAGCCTCCACTGATGGGCTGCACTACAGCAGAAACACTACAGATGGTATTTTGTAATTACCGCCGATATAACGATACAAAAATAAACTGTAAAAACTGTTGAATCTTCAAGAGAGGATATTAGTTGAATGAACCAGTTTTAATTTTTTTAATGAAAAGAAAACAAATATGGTTGATCATGAATTGTTTCATCTGCTTTAAAGAATGTATTTTAACATGCAGCAGCTTCTCTTGAATCGAATATTTATTTTAACTTAGAAACACTAAACATAAATGAGAGCGACAGAGAGAGGAAAGCCAGATGGCAGAGCCATTGTAAACAGTTTTGTTCTCTGCGTCTGGTATATGTTCTTCCAGAGTACAGATGTGAATCTAGTTCTGGCTGTAATCTGCTGTCGTGCATCAAAGTGGCCAAAATAAACAGCTAATAAGAAAAAAAAAACAAGTGTTGATTAATTCTTAATCTTGAGTTTTCAATGTTCTGAGGACTTTTTAATATGTCTGTACACTTT
Source organism: Xenentodon cancila (assembly GCA_014839995.1). Classification (NCBI taxonomy): domain Eukaryota; kingdom Metazoa; phylum Chordata; class Actinopteri; order Beloniformes; family Belonidae; genus Xenentodon; species Xenentodon cancila. The sequence continues at coordinate 7,472,560 of CM026198.1, read as the reverse complement.
TAAACTGAAATAAGCCTTTTTAAGTTCTTCTGAGGACCAATATTTATTGCTTAATAACCATTAATATTAAATTTAATTAAATATCAGTGAGGGTTGATCCACTTGGCTAAACCTTTAAACTATTTGTCTATGGTGATAACTTGGTCTAGAAAGTAGCAGATGGGAAAACTAGGCATTCATGAATTCCTGCAAGAACGAGGCTTTGAAGGGCTGGAGCTGGACTGGAGCTTGAAACAAAAGATTCATTATCTATAACCAAAGACCAGAAGCATTTCTGTGAGCTTCAACAGCAAATAAACATCTGCGGATGACAGTTTTCTACGTCAGGATGCTGCTCTGCTTCGTATCCCAAACATGCACGTGGTTGCCGTGGAGACGTCCAGCTTACAAGTTTAATTAACTGCATTGCATTTCAGTTTTCATCATTTTATCTGTATTTTAGTAATTCTTGTGCGTTTAAGACTGTGTTTGGACTCACCATACAAGCCGCCTGGACGGCCTCAGACACGCTCCCGGCGTTGGGCTCGCACCAGAACACGTGACAGTCGAAACGATGACCGCCAGCGTCCATGATGAAGGCAAATGAGTGCACGTCTCGCCCAACTCCCATGAAGGACAGGAAACGAACACGACACTCCACCAGCACTTCCTCTTCATTCTGGTCAGAAACATGAGGGTGTGAGTTAAGTCTTCTGGATAACACCAAAAAAAAAAAAAAAAAAATCACAATAACATAACTGTTCAGGCTAAGAACAAGCGGAGGGGATCTCATCAGCATATCGAGGTTCAGTGTTGCTGCACAAAAACGCCTTTGGACAACCAGTTGACGAGGATGGAAATGCGGAAAAAATACCCAGGCTGAGGGAGTCACGCATTAAATGCCAAGGTTTAGGAAAGTAGAACTTTGCCAGCAGTGTGGGGATGGAGATGCTGACTTTAACTGGGTCTGTGGTTCTGGCAGTGGAAAGGTCTCAACCGGGCTTTTATACCTTCTGTAATGGCAGCAGATCCCAGTGAGCTCAGGGGGCTCGTCAGTCACTGGGGAGGGGGCCAGCTCAGTGGCGGCAGGGCTGGAGGGGACACTGGATGGCAGACTGGGGTTGCTTTTAAAACAATAAGACTTTCTAGGGTGTGTTTCTAAGCCCGCCTCAATTAAACATTTAGGAAGAACAAGGCAACTTTTATCCTAACTGTACAACACCGGACCAACTGTTTACCCTTGTTTGGATACTGCAAGTGTTTCTGGGAGTTTGCCCAATCAGCTTACGCATGTTTGTGTACTTTGGGAAGAGCCTCCGGGACGATGAGGTGCAGAGCCCCTTTGATCCAATTCGAACAAACGAGTATGGAGGAGCAAGTAAAACTTATCAGCTGCTTGCCCTCTGGGCTGTAGATTTACCAAGATAATCGATGTTCAAACCCTTTACCTCTGAGTAAAGAATTACAACATTTAGAGTGTTAATACAGGCTTGCTAAGTATGCAAGTTAAAAACAACAGATGGATCCACTTGAAGGTCTTGTTTGAATTCATGGGAACACACTGGTCTAAACGCACTGCAGACCTGCTGGACTCTTCGGTGCGGGAACAGAGCCCAAACAGGAAGAATCAGTAAAACCTGCTACCAAAGTGTGTAAACGGATCCTTTCATTAAATAATCTGTCATCTGTTTTGGAGGCAGTATTTGGCAACAAAGAGGGTGAGAGAGAAACCGGCCTTTGGATGCTCCACCATCTGTTAATTACGAGAACCGGAGTGTGTGGCAAGCTCTGGAGCTCAGCTGTGAGAAAATGTTTTCTTTGATTACGAAAAGGTTTTGTTAATTTCTACTGATAGCAAACCTTTCAGGCTGTAATCAACACTTTTTATCTTTTATCTGCACAAGACAGAAAACAGAAGAGCTAAGGGAAAGTTCAGCAGCAGCCGATGTGCGTCTGACCTCATCTTTGCTGATGGTGACTGTAGCATCTGCCACATTAAGGGCCACTTGAGTCCAGTCCTCTCTGTTGGAAGAACCAGTAAGACTGTCGATGGCTCCATTCAGTATATCCATGCCTGGAGAAAAAAAACAAAAACACCTATAAATCTAATTTGAATCATTTCAAGATCTACAATACCACTCATTCAGTACTTTTTGATTCACTTCACTTTTATTTGTATGGCACCAAATCACAAAGAAAAGTTATTGAAGTTCAATACAGTCCAATTAAAGCCAGTACCACCAGTTCAATTATATTGCAGTTTAATACAGCTCATTGCAATACAGTCAGTTTCAGTAGAATCCACCACAAACAAAAAACACAGCCTGGCTAAGACACTGAATCTTCACTTTGGTGCAAACCCTACAGAAATATAAAGATGTAATTGAACATAATACTTCTGTAATGCATCTATGAGGTTCTCAACAAAGCATGACACCAGGAATTTACGCTTCAGTATATTGTGCATATATAGTGCATGACTCCTTTAGTGTCTGTACAGCGTACATTTATGTGTGTTTGTGTTTTACGAACCTATTGGTCTGGCCACAGGCATCATCCCCAGGTAGAGAACGTGGAACTTCTGCACCAGCTCCGTCTTTGGTGTGGGGAACTCTGCTGAGGAGAATCCAACACAACCTGAGCAGGCGTTTGTGATGACTTAAACTGTAACATATTACGGTACCTTACATGAACCGATCACATACCGACGTGCTTTTATTACATTCCACGATCAAACTTTCATATGTCAAGGATTAAAGGGTTAAAAAGTGATGAGCGAATGAATACCATATTTGCCCCAAAGTTATTATTCTTAACCATCTATTACTGGTTTTACGTGCCAACAGTTGCACCTCCTGTTTCTTCATTTGAACAGTGACAGTAACTCCAGATGTTTGACTTGACTGGCAATAAACCTGTTAATGGATTTTATCAAATCTTTCTGTGCATTTAAATGACACGTTTCTGCTCTTGAGGTGATCCGTTTCCATGACGCGACAAGTTGATGGGGAACAAGAGGGGAAACACTGAGCAATGACGAAAAAGCTGGTACTTGTTTATAAATTTGATAAGAGAACCAGTCAAAGTGAAAAATATGCATCATATTGAGTTTTCTGTTTAAATATATGTGTGCTCCATATCCATTTAACAGTGGATTTTACCACATCAGATGTTTAATGTCTCGCATGCACATGTTTAGGAGGTAAAAATGTGAACCCTACCTTGTAAAGGGAGATCTAGTCCTGCCTGCATCCTGTCCTGGAGGGAGCCTCCTGCCATCGCTTTGGCGTTCTTTCGTTCTGTCATTATCTGGAGCGAAGAAAGAGAGATGGAAAGAGGCAAAAGCAGATCCGAAAACATGAGGAACTGAAGTGTTAAAAAAAACAAAAAAAAAAAACAATATCAGACACGCAGAGCAGGAGAGTGAAGAAACAAAGACAAATAAAATGTGTGAAAGTGTAAGAGGATGTGAGAGGGAGCTGGATGAAAGCGATTATACAAAAGAGCTGAGCGAAGCCAAGCGCCGCTTCACCCCTGATGCCGTCATGTTGTTACTCAGAACACCCGGGGAGTTCGCAGTACGTTCGCACACAGAATACTTACAAATGACCCAGGTCACACTACCCATCTCTAAACAAACCTTTTAAATGCAGTGGTGTGGCGTTTCTTGGCCACCACACTTTATTGTCCCTAATCAAAGCTTCTCATGGAGAAAAATAAAACAAGGATGGTGATGGCAGACCAGAACTAGGAGGTACATCTTAAAACTGTTAGAGGCAGCTTGAATCTCACTGATCCTACTGTGACCAGTCAGAATCAGACTTGATGTTTTAGAAATTTTGCTGTTAAATGTAGAGCGATTAGAAATGACTGTGAAGGACGTGGACCTGAACCACTAGGACAGCATCAGTGATGGTCAACTAAACTCTTAAAAGTGCTTCACTTCCAATCAGATTTGACATTAAGTCATGAGTTTCTGCAAACAACAAATGTGTCCACTTTAAATGCGTTTTATGGAGGGGGGCTTATTATTTCTACATTCACAGGAGATAAAATATAAACATGGTCTGAGCCGCTCCTCTGACTTAGTCGAGGTTCATCTGTATTCATAGAAAAGTTCACATGCAGAGCAGAAAAAAAGCTCCTGATGACTGTGTTTGAGAGCAAAACAATGAGGACTACAGATGCTTTAAGATTAAAATGGGTACATGGACTGTGAAATGATAAAAACAATGAATAAATGTGTTATTTTAATGTCTGAAGTCAGAGTGTCGTTTCTTAGGCAGAATATCCGTAGAAGAATAAAGGGTGTTGTAAATGATAACAGTAAGCCTTTGGTGGTTGTTCGACAGGTGTTATATTTCCAGGGATTTACATGACTCTGGATGTACCACTACACTTCTTTATTTTTTTTGTTGTTGTTGCCGTTTCTCTTCTATTTTCTCTGAACTCCTCCTGGTGACTGGAGGGTAAAAACACTACTTCAAGCAAACTGGCACTTAATCTGGGGCTTTTTGTTGTTGTTGTTCCCTAAAACAAAACGAGTGCAGAAAATCCTCGGGCTTCAACAACTCACCCGGGAGCAGATCTCGTGCAGGCTGGTGGCAATGGCTTTGGCCGGGGTGTCACAGCGGAACACATGACATTTCAGGATCCTGGTGTTTTTGTCCCGTGCCACGTATGCAAAGTCTCTAAAACGATGAAAATGCAAAGAAATATTGATTAAAAACATTATGACCAACTGATTTGTGTTGTTGATAAGGAAAATAAACTATGACATAATGTGCATTGTTGCGTTTGGGTCTAGTTTTCAAGCCGGCAGGTCTTCAGAAGAGACGAGAGATGAAGTGACCTTTATCCGTGTGATGAAGATAAAAAAAAAAACACACACACACACAACGCAAAACACACAGTTGATGGACCCCAGGATCAATAGAGCAGAGTGATGCAAGATGGAGTTGAATAGTGACAGCAGGACAGAGCACCACCCCCCACCCCGACCCCCCATCGAGCCCACTGGAGCTGAAAACAGTTAAACTGCTGAGCAGAAGGATTGCAGAATAAAAGAAGGAAAAAAGAAGGGCTCAAAAGGGCGAGATAAAGAAGAAGAAATACAGTTGTACTGATTTAAACTAGAGCAGCGCAAAACATAATCACTAAAAACTTATTTTAAACGCTGTGCTTAAATATGAAGTGCAACGGGAAAGCCTGAGGGATGATTTCCAACTACTGAGTCGAAACGTTTTGGGAAAATTTCCTCAAGAAATACAAAAAAAAAAAAAAAAAAAAAGCCTGTAGACATGCACTGACAGAGGTCACCTTCATTTCCTACATTTCTCTCAAGGATGCAGGACATAAAAAAAAAAACACATAGAAAACAAGAACAATAAGACGTTCAGGAAATTAAACAATAAAAGAGAAAAAAAAACAATGGAAATGACGGAGAAATGCTGCAGGGCGATTGCTGATATGTGGAAGGAGCGCGTTTACCTCTCTCTGTATCCAAGGAGGCATGGCAGAAAGAGAGAACAGTTAGTGGAAGAAAAGAAAAAACATCCATCATAGGCAGAAATGGGGAAGACCCACTCACACACGTGAATAATTCATCCTGAGTGACATATTCCCTTCACATCGTGTTTGATCAAGTGTAAGTGGGATGAAGAGGTGCACGAAAGAGGTCAGGAAAGATTTCAGCAACTGCATTTCAAATGCATCTTTAACTATGAACAGAAATATGGAACAATTTCAGCGAGTTACAAAGATGAGGGGAGGAGGGTTGAACAGCCAGCTGGGACACAAAGAGGATTTTAATCGCCACTGGCTTTAATTAGCTGCCAACGTTGAGCATTTTTCTACAATATAACAAGGAAAGAAAGTTTCAAATACCAAACTAGAAAAAAATACAGAGAGTGAAAAGAAAATGAAATATTCTAAATATACTGAAGTGACACACCAGGAAATGAAATTACATCTGAACTGTCTGCAACGTGTTGTAAAGGACAATCGTAAAAAATGTCAAGATGAGGTCAGATGCTTGTTATAGGAAAGAGAAGCAAAAGATGCAGCGTGGAGGAGGTGGGGTGGGCTGGGGGGTGGGGGGGCATCTTATTCTTATAATCACGCCAGCATCTCTGAAAATGTCAAGGTTGCTGTGGGAATCTCATCTCTGTACTGATGAGTTTCATAGCACATTAATTAGTATTGGTGGTGTGTGTGTGTGAGAGAGACGGCGAGTGAATCAGAGGGGAGAACATCCCTGCATAAAGTCATTTAGAAAGAAACAGTAGAAACGTGCACAGCGACCACGGCTGATCTTTGCTTTCCTACGTACGACACACTGGCAGGAATTTTAGCTGGACATTTTCCACCATGAAGAAAAAAACTGATATAAATTCATCACTTTGGAGAGTTTAGCAATTACAAACATAGGCTTTTCCCTTCTTACAAATCCAACTTCATGTCATCCTTGAAACAAAAAAAGCTCCCACAGTTTACCACCCAGCAACAAGCAAGTCAACACACACGTATATAGATATAGATCTTTTTTCTTATAAACTCCAGATGAGTTTCTGTGAATTGTGACGGGCACACGTCCAGAAGAGGAAAAGAAAGCTATTTTGTCTGATACATCCTCCTAGAAAGACTTAGGCCTCTCATCCATGGTTACATTTACTTTCTGATAAAAACAGAAAACGCCGTAACGACAGCTCCAGGTATACTCACAGTGGTCTGCTTTCCTATCTTGGCAGTTAATCCTCTGAATGGGACTGTCTCAAAACAATTACAGCATCAGTTCTTGGTGAAGCTGCATGCTTGCACTCTCTCCTTAACCTGTCTGATCCACACCCAGTGAGAACTAACCATACCTCCCCCTCTGGCAGCTTCCTTAACCCCTCTACTCCCCTCCCTCTGAGCATCTCCTCGCCTCCTCCCTTTGCTGCAGCTTTGGTATTTTCATTGCTCAGACACTTCTGCTGTATGCAGATATCAGAATAGCAGGTCAAGTGGAGAAAACATGCATTTGTTGAATCTGAGAGGCTGATCTCAGGATTTAATGCAATTTGGCACTCAAGCCTGCATGATTATGAGTAAACTATTGACAGGTGAGGAGGAGGTTCCACCGGCACACGAGCACTGCATTTCTACAAATTCCAAATCTTTAAGCATCATCTCCTCCCCTGAGAGCGCTTGTGCTTGTGCGAGCGCACACACACACATCCCAGTTTGGCCCGTACAGCAACTAACAACCATTCCAGTCCCCACTGCGATAGAAAACCTACACTGCATCTGTGGTGTTTGGAGCAATGCACAGCTCCCTCTAATGGTCATCTGGGAGTACCACAACATTGATTATTTGGAAATGATCCTAACCTTCAAAGATGCTGCCATGTGTTAGTTAGGTGGAGATTTCTCATAAAACACATTAAAAGGCCATTTTCTCTCCCTCATCCTCGCCTTTCAGGTCTTGTCCTTGCATTTGCATTGCCTTCATCATCAATCAACTCCAGTCATCTCCTTGTCAGGACACAACCTGTTTGCTTGTCCTTATTTGTTATGACCTTTTTAAACGCTCTTCAGAGAATCAATGTGATTTAGATTATTTTACATACTTCTGCATCGCATCATACTCACAGATTTAAAGTGAAAGGGAGAATACTTTAGTGGGTTTTATTTTGGCGGTTGTCTCTACAACTAACCTGCCGTTGTCTCGGCCGACGCCCCAGACGCGGATACTTGCAATTGGCTGAGAGTGAAGCACGCTGCGGTCCATGGGGTCGACCAGGTTCAACATGTTGTTCTCCAGCACCAGGTACATGTCCTTCCCCTGAACACACAACAGCATGCAATCGTTATTTCCTGCAGATGTTTCTGACTGGACAGGTCAGGAAACTTACTTGTGCACAACTAAAAGTGCATATGTCTACTTGAAAGGCCTCTAAATATTTTATCAAAACCCAAAAGGAGGCGGTTGTGGATTAGGAGGCATTGAATGAGGGATGAAGCTCTTTCCCTCTGTGTCTTCACGTTTCATAAAACCACAGCAGAGAGATATTATTGCATAGATACATATTGCAGAGATTTCTGGTGTTTTCTCGAAGAACTTCAAGGTTCCTCACAGCAGCCGTGGATGCCACAACTTTGGTGTCCGGTGCTACTGCGAAAAACCTTGGCGTTATTCTTGACACGTGTGTGTCCTGTAAATCCAGTCTTACAATGGAGCAGGGAATAAAAAGGTGATAAAGGTGATTACTTCAAGGATGCATTTCCTGAAAATTACGGTTGTCCCAAAACACTGCAAGAAGTTTTCCAATAAGAGTAGTGATCACATTTGCCCAGCTTTAGCTTCACTTTGATGGCTTTCTGTTGAGTCCAGAATAGATTTTAAACTGCTCCTCACACATAAAATTCTTAAAAGGCAAACTCCACCATATCTTAACATGTTTACTTATGATATTAAAGAACTGAGGCTCCTGAGGACCTCCACGACGCTCTGGAAACAGTCTCCTCGTTCTCTGCAACATTTTTTGCTCTATTTAACTTCGAGCCAACGTCTCATGCATGTTCAGGAAGATCTCGCATGAGGAAGATTGAAGTGAGGAATTAACTGAATCGAGGAACCGATTCAGTTTGATTCAACTGAAGACCTGATGCAGCCTGTTTTTTTTTAATGAACAGACTTTAGATATATTATAATTATAATAATTATATTATAATTATAATAAAGTGGACAAAACTGGTTTAGACCTAACAGGATTTAAATTAAGTGCGCTGTGATTAATTTGACTCTAAGCAGTAGGATTATATTTAACCAACCCTGGTTACCTTCTCTGCACTAAGACGATTCTTGTTGTGAATGTAAATTAACAGAATTGGACTGAATTCTCTTCTGTCCATCATTTTAATGTATCCTTTTAGCTTTCTAAAGTCAAACTCTTCTCTAGAAAAGTCTAAAACTTTACCAGCCTTTTCTTTTAAACCATTAAACGTTTAATCCACGTTCCTCACCTCCCCCCAGATGCCGACCGTGTCTCGGATGTCGTTTTTACAGTAGGACAGTTGTCGGATGCAGTTGTTGACGGCAACACTGCTCTTTCCTGGAGCCAGGTCCTCCTCGGCCATCTCTACCCAACCCAAAGAGCGCACCGCAAAACACTGAGGAAACAAAAAACACACACACACTCAAAGATGAGACTGCTTCACAGATTCAGTAGTTGGAGGTAAATCACCAAAACACACACTGAGCTTTTATATCCAGTTAACTGGGGCTGAAATGAACTTTTCTATCAATAGCTTAAAATTGTGGTGAGAAATATGTTTAAAATAAACACATTTGAAGGTTTGAACTGACACCATTGTGACTAAAACATAATTTACTGTTAATGTCACAAGGAAGTGGAGGGGATGGCTGGTGGTGGATGGAGACAGAGAGAACAGACAGCCATCCATCTGCCCTCATCAACTATTCATTTGCAAATGTGCTGGCACGCAGTCCGTCTCTTTTGTCCTTAATAACTCAAAATTTCTGCTGCTCTTATTTCTTCATCGGTCATTTTAGTACATTTTTCGGTGTTCCACTGCGGCGGTTTATTACCTACTTAACCATGTGTTACCAGACCAAAGAGACCGTTGCGCCACGCACGTGTCTGCTATTCATCAAAACGCCACTTTCCCATGTCTGCGAATTTCAACGTTGTCAAGCCAAGTGCTGAGTTTATACGGAGATCTTCAACAGATCCAGCCGTCCGTGGCAACACCATGAGTGAATTTTAGATTTGCTGCAACCTGCTCCACTTTCAGACAGAAAGCGATGAAAATGCATAGAGCTGTCAAATAAGAATTTAATTTATAAATGGAGCTGACATTTTCCTGGCAAATGGTCATGGCATTTTACTCAATTGTATATTTTACTGAGCCTGGATGCCTAAAAGCTTAAATGTCTCATTTGAATTTTAAGCTCAGGAAGATTTTATGGCCTCTGTAATCAACACAAAAAAAATCTGTAATGCCGTATTACATTACTAGGGGGCAACGTCGCTCAGCGTCATCCAAGAAAAGATGACTTGCTGAAAATAATGATTATACCATCCACTATTCAAAGGAATGATTAGACCAAACATAATCCAGGTCTAACATAAGTAACGTTAAAATGAAAAAAAGACATACGACAGATGGAGACACTCTATCACGTAAACATGTCTTCCATCTAAGACACAAAAATCTGAGAATTTGGCACAACGCCGTTTTCAGAGGTCAACTTCAGCCCTCAGATGTTACCTTTGTCTCTGAGTCAGTGTTGACACTGCTGGACTCGTTTTCGTCCACAGCTGGGCGGTTCCTGGAAAAACAATAATAAAAAAAAAAAAAAAAAGAATATAACTGTAAGAGAAATCACAACCAGAGTAGACTTTATCCTAATTACACACATATACATTACAATTAAGATTTGCCATCGATTTTATTTGTCTATTAGACATCTGGTATCTCAGATGTCCGCCGTCCAGACATACAATTAACTATCCTCTTAAACTCACAATAAATATTCAAAGCTTCGTTTTCACGGTTAAAGAAGGTGAAAATCTGCCAACTTGTCAAAACTGTGTTGATGGAAAATATTGATCTGTGACCAGATCAGTGACCAGACATATGTGTCTGTGGTCAGACGCATATCGTGTCTTTAAGACATTCTGTGGCCTTCGTATACTACGGCTTGTGCAGGTTCCTATTTCCCTGCTCTGCTGACGCACACAAACAATGATTAGTTATGATAATGATGTAGTGTTTAGTCTACGTTATTCTCTACAAACTGTACATCAACATGTTAATTTAGATGTAAAAAGACTAAAAAGACGGTTTTGTGCACATACACGTATTTACCTTAACTTGAGCGATGCGTAGCGAAGTGTGGCACCTTCAAACTCCTTCAGACTTGGATCAGGGTTCACTGTGGCCGCCTGCAGGTCCTGAAGCACACAGGCGCCACGATTAGGTGGAAAAAAAAAAAAAACAACCCTCAAATATAAACAATACAATCAACGTCCACCGTAAAAAAAAAAAAACCATTGCACGCGTGACTCAAAATAATAGAGTTGTCCTGGTCTGACAGCAGATTTCATCACATTAACATAAATATCATAAATAAAGACATAAATTAATGATATTTATACAACAAATTCATGGGTCAAAGGCTTTTGCAGATTTGAGAAAAAAAAAAAAAAAAAAAAAAACAGCAAAACAAATGTAAATATTTTGATGCTCAACGGTTTATGCTGACATGCATCCATGTGTGGGCAGGATGTCCTTGACGGATGAAGAAATGGCAGAGGTGCGTTATGTATAATGAGACATGCTACATCAAGAGAAAAAAAAAACAGGAAAGTAGACGTACAGAGTTGTGTGTGCAAAAACATCCATGTGTGTGTGCAAACATGGAAATATGATTCAAGTGAAGAAAGAGACGACCCGTTACAAGTTAAATGTGTTGCTGCAGCCAGTCACATTCTTACATATCAGCATCAGAAAGTGCTCATATCGATGCACTAATGTTTTCCTTGAAGCAGCAGCCACGCATGCTTCTGCTCAGGCAGTGAAACTTAGCACATTATAAATGCAGACACTCAGAGTCGGGGGTCGGTTAGGCTGAGAACAAGACTCGCTGACACCGAGCGCTTCATACTTGCCTTCCACACTTCACTATCAATTTTTCCGCCAAATTCACTCCACACCTGCTTCTACATATGGACGTTAAAAAAAAAACACAGACAGTGGTGGGTCGAGAATCGGGAGTCAAAGACGGGAGGGGGACATGGGAAGAAAGACAGAACAGGGTTGTTAACTAACTAGATCACTCCACACTCGCAGGGTGCTGCAATAAGGAGCAAATCAGAAAAAAACAACAACTCTGAACTTAATCTGAAGACACAATAAAACGTTTTAACGTATCGCTTTGCTCCCATTTAGCTCGAGCATCAACCGATTCTTGCAGACAGCGCAGACACACATTTACGATTGTTGTGACAGTTTTCCTGCTGTTCTTGATTTTTACTGCAGCAAACCAGATGTGAAGTGAGTGATGCTGATGCAGATGTTTAACCTTTACAACTCAGAGCATTTAGGCTGCTACTTTCCATTTAATATGTTAAAACAGACGGGTTAGAAGAATGTGATTAAACAGTGGTGTATATCGTTTCTTTCAGCACAACCCAGGCAGTCTGGTGAATTTTTTCCCCCACCTACTATAGCAACACACCCGAAGGAAAAGTAGTCAGAATTTTCACAATCTGACTTTTTTTTAGACTTTAACTTCCTATCTATTGTCAATAAAATATGTCAGAGTTCCGTGTTTATATATCTCATTTTTATAAACAATAGTGACAGAAAAACAATCTATTTTGTAAATTGACTCGACAAAATACAAAAAAGGCGTTTTGTAAAGCTGGAAGCTGTGACCTTTAAACACTCGCCCTCATGATGTCCGTTAGGACTTGTCCGTTACACAACAACGTTCCAAGCATGCAGCTCCGGCACGGAGCTCTACGGGGTCTTTTTGATAACACAAAGTTACAGTTGTTAAGATTACAGAAATGAGAAAAGATATTAATCTCATTAATGTTTACAGGTAAATGGCAACTGTGTTAAAGCAACATGCACAGCATGTCACATCTTTTAGTGCAAAACAAACCAATTCCATCAAAGCCACTGTTTTAACAGCGTGCTTGAGTAAAGATCATCGACTATGTTCTTCCAGCCGATGTCGTCTACAATCTAACAAGATATGTGGACCGAGAAACACCTGTGGTTTTCTGATCCTCCACACAAATGCACTTTTAAACAACATTAGAGGAGTAAAGGGAACCGCATGCAAAATTAATGTCCTGCCTTGTCTTCATCTTCGTGATGAGAGCGACATTCCTGATCTGGTAACCCCTGGAGAGATGTGGAACGAGGCTAAAGAGGGAAAAGAGGAGAGTAAAGTTGTTAAAGGACTCATGTCCTGCACATGTCCTGCACCTGCCATCTTGGCTTTAGTGTTTGTGGATGAGGATCTGGCAGTCTGAAGGTCAGCTGTGACAGACAGACGATCCCAGGATCTCATCCCGGCGCGTTCAGCCGTCAATGTCAGTTCATTCTTAATGGATCAATATTTTATCTACACATTGCTGATCCCATCAATCTGCTGTCTCCACCTCACTACAATCCATCTCTCCACGTCATTACCTGGCTGAATGGCTCAGTGTTCCTGCATTGTCTTGTTCTGCAGCTTAACTGGAGTATTGATGGTCCTATTATCTGCTTGACTCGCTTTACATCTTGATGTATATTCCCACAAATCCTCCACTAATCTCAAACTAGAGAAACATAAAAAAGCTATTACATTGTACTCCCTATAATAACCATATTGAGGCTCAAAATGGGGACAAAAACGACAATGAAATGCAAAAAAGTAGCGTAGTTTGAAACTTACAAAGTAGCAGCTGTTGACAAATCCACACGTGGGGAGGATGGGCTCATGAGTGGCGAGAGGCTCGACGGAACTGTCAGAGGTGGTGCTGCCCGAACGAGTCGATCCCATAAAGAAAACTTCAGCCTGACACGACTACGTGCATAAACACACATGTATCAAAAACGATGCAGTTGACCAGTTTGCTAGATTTAAGAAAAGTGAACTCAGTGTTGGGATCATTCATTTGCTGGACTTTTGCATCAGAAAGCGTTAACAACAGCATCACGTCACAAGTGTGTGACACTCTCTCCGTCTCTCACCTCGTGGTCAGGAGTGGGCGAGGGGCTGAGGGAGCCCAGCGAGTGTTTGCGTTGTGTCGAAACCATGTGATCCGCCAGGGCCGGGGGCTCAGTCTGCTCAGAGAGAGGTGGACGGGTGGCAGGACGCTCCCACTGGGTGGTACCAGTGGGAATGTGCCAGTAGTAGATACCGGCCATGTCTGTGATCTTCTTCCATCCCGGAGGCAGGTCAGGGTCAGTCTGGAAAGACGGCTCGCTCCAAATATCTGGTGGGGAATTGAAAAAAAAAAAGAAAAAAAGAAAAGAAAATGATTTACTAATGAACTGAAAAAAGTCAAAACTAAAGAGACCTACACAATTGTATTTATAAAACATATATACATATACATATATATATATATATATACATATATACATATATATATATATATATATATATATATATATATATATATATATATACATACATATATATATATATATATATATATATATACATATATACATATATACATATACATATACATATACATATATATATATATATATATATATATAGTATATATATATATATATATATATATATATATATATATATATATATATATCTATATATATATATATATATCTATATATATATATATATATATATATATATATATATATATATATATATATATATATATATATGGAGGTAAACTGGCAAGAAATTAGCACCAACACCACAGGGAGAAGTTCCAGTTGGACAAATATTCTTCTCTGCCCCTTTTCTCACATTCCCAGTCTGTCCCGACTGCTTTGACACAATGAAGCCTAACTTGCCTAAAAGAAAAAAAACGCCATTAATCAAAACTGTTAATCAATGCAATTGAATCAGTCTTTATTAAATGAAAAGTAACCAACACTGAGCAAAATCAACAGCTGTACAGGATTATCAGCATCTGCTACAGCTGTCGTTTTAACGGGCCGTGTCTCCACGTCCGGAGACGAGAACATTTGTTCTCAACACGGACACAGACACACACAAACGTTTAAGTATGAAGCTTGAACATTTTTAGGAATGGTATGTAGGCAAAGAAATCCATTATCAGAAATGGCTCCGCAACAGGAATTTTTGGGAATGTTTACAGAGCCGGAGCAAGACGCCGCTGTACAGCCGCCCGTTCTCGTTCATTGTGCAACACCAAAACGCAGAAACAGTTGCAGCTCCTTCAACATTCATCCAATTGTTTCAGCTTGTTTTTTTTTCCTTATTTTTAACACAGTCTGCATCATGATCTTTTATTCGCACTTGGCACTACCGCCACCAGGTGTACCAGCATGTGGAGAGGTAGTTTGCCAACCACGTGGAGCTCTGACACTGTAAACGGAGACGGGATGGCAGAAAGAACCGAGGACATTGGTCCAGACCCCCGCTAAAGGAAACACAACCATAGTACCAAAGACCAAGGCCAAGTACAATCTAAAAGTACTGACGTCACTGCACAAATTAACCCTTATTCCTCTGCTGGCTTTGCAAATGTATTAGTTTAAAATTTGAAACAAATCTGCTGTTTGTGCCGTTTAAATAGACTCAATGCTGTTTATTCACCTCCAAAGTCAAACGCTATCTCACAAACACTTGGTTGAGAATCCGGACAAGGCTGGATGATCAACTGTACAGGATGACGCCACTAACAAGATTATCTCAGTAAAAACAATGTGACCTTGCGGGAGGGCTTCTTACTTAGATATAGAAATGGTATGGATGGACAAAGCAGGAAAAAAAAAAAAAAAAAAAAAAAAAAAATCAGCAACCACATCATTTCCTCACTTTAAATGTCAGTGTTGAAACTTTTATTTATGCTCCATGTTTAAAATTTAACATGTTCCCTGAACTTTTTCTATTTTTTTGTTTTTTATCATATAGAAAATGCAAAAACGTAATATGTGTAATTGTGTATTTTAATTTTAAAGCAAAACTAATTACAATATGCCCACAATACCTGCAAACTGAGAAAACACAAAAACATACTTCGTCAGCATGCATTTATAGGATTTAAGTGATATTAAAATCTCCCTTCCCCCAACACAAACACAGATCTTCTATCAATGCATCTCAACTCTCTTCTTGTGCCCTAAAATTCATCTCATCTGAAGACTGCAGTTTCCTGACAGTCTAGCCAGCCTATGCAGACACAATCTCACAAGTACTGATGGAGATCGTTGTGGGTATGAAGCTCATGTCGAGGAAGAGACAGTGAGGATGATGCCAATCTGCCTCCAGAGTTGCAGGAACTCATAAAAGGTGATAAAAACCCTGAGGGGCCAGTCAGCTGGTGCTCTATGTGCAAAATAGTTCTTGAACTGCTGAGCAGGCTGATGAAACACGGCTGTTGCCACAACAGAAGGCCACATGTCCGTAACAAGTAGGCCAGCCCAGACTGAGATGGACTTGAGACACACACATGCACACAGATGAGTCAGTCCACGGTATCCAAGGAAACAGAAATCACAAACATAAAAACGGGAAAAAATAAAAATAAAAATGACAATGAGACATCTGAGAGACTGTGCAAAAGAACAAGGAGCTGTCAAGCTGTACCTTCTGGGGTCTTTTATGAGAAAAACAAATATAAATATTTATGTCAAAGCACATGAAGCTACAGCGTACGGGAAGCTACGTGTCTGCGTCTGCTTGAGATAGAGGAAAAGACGGTGACTCAGAACGAATGCCAGTATGTGATGAGTACCAGAGCAGATTAAAGCATGTGCACACATGAAAAAACCACACTGGCAGGGGACAAGAGGGGAGGCTGTGGCCGTGTAGATGCTCTGGCTGGCATCATTTGGCGTCTATGTGATGAGGCGACATCAGCAGCGTCATCCTACGCTTTAAAAGACTGAGTGCCGGTGCACTCGTGCAGTGGTCGACAGGGTCTACATGGGATCTATGTAGCAGCAGCGTGTCACAGACTCGACGAGCATGCAGCTCCATGCCAGAACAGAGTTGAGCGGAGGGGGAGGGGGAGGGGGAGGGGAGAGCGACGAGCCTGTGGAGCCAAACGCACACAACACACATGCTCCCCACGGCAAATGACAACACTTTCACACCACAGACCACAAATTCCTTTAGCACACAAAACCATCACAGAGATAAAGTAACTTCATGCTCATACTGGAGGAGTCACACACACACACACATGCTTAAAATCTGCACATGCACACTCTTGGACGGCGCTCAAACTAATCCAACTGTGTAGTTTCCAGCCGACCCCAAGTAACATGCACCTACCCTCATAATTGACAATCACAATGGCCAGCATATAGTCTTTCCCCAGCATCATAGTTAGCCAGCCGCTTCTCCAACAGCAAAACCTGCTGCTGTACTTACAGAGAAAACCCCAGACAGTCGGAAAGACAGAGAGAGAGGAGAACGGGGGGACACCGCAAGAGAGGGGTGAGAAGGAGGAGAGGGAGAGAGCAGGGAGCGGGGGGCATCGACACATCAAGGCAGCGACTCTGAGAAAACATGACGTGAAAAAGAGAGGAAGATGAGATGGGGAGAAATGCTGCTGGAGAGGAGGAGTTCAAACAAGACAGGAAAAAAGGAAGAGGGGGAGAAAAAGAGAAGAAGGGACCGAGATGGAAAAAGGGAGCGCGGGCTTCCCACGTAGCTGCTGCCATCTCCTTTATCTGGAGCATCCACAGCTCTAATTAAGCCTGCCCTCCTTTACCAAAACAAACATGCTCCAGAGCACATGGGAGCACAATCTTTTGAAACAGTCTTGTTCATAAAATGTCTACAGCTTTTAGGCAAAATGGGAGGTCGACGACGAAGCGTCACTGAGCCAACGACAGAAACGGCTATATCTGGAGAGATCCTTTACAAAAGCTCACAAGCATAATTGTGAGGGAAAAGAAAGCCAGTTTCCCCATTTCATGCAGCGATATTTAACTCCATGCTTGCATGCAAATATTGTGCAAATGTATTTATTCCTGCAATCAGGTTGGTGCTGCGCACTCATGAAAATCAGCTACTGGATCTTTCCTGCTTCAGTTACCGATCAGCTCATTTCAGATGACAATCCGATCCCAATTCATTTCAGTTTCACTTTTATGCTGCCAATTCTCGCCAAAAGTCATCTGAGGGAAGATTTAAAAGAAAACTATTTTTGTAGTATGCAAGTTTTATTTTACGCAGTCTAATTTATTATAATAACTTAGTTCAGTTCACATACTGGAACTATGAATTTCTATTATCTGCATGTCTGTAGTCCTGAACTAAAAAAAAAACAAAAAACAAAATAAACACCGCCACAAATGCGCCCGGCTAACATGATGGAAACATAACTTTAGCATGTACACCTGTCTGCCACAGACATAAGTAAAACCCCTGCGTTGTACAGATAATCCAACTTATGTTGGGCATGAATCATGGATTTCAGCCGCATCATTTCTCTAAAGCTGGAACGAGCGGAAACATGTCACCAGAACATTTAAATTAATCACATGACATATTCCAGACAAACTTGAACATACTGTAGATCATAAAATACCCTCACAATTTAGTGTAATAATTCCTGCAAAGTCTCTTTGGATCCGGCATGGAAAATGTGTTAATTGGGGAAGGGTGCGGAGAACCGGTCTTTTTTTTTTTCGTATAGGTTCATCATTGGCTCGGCACCAGAATATTGATACGCTATAGGAAACAACTGTCACAACTATCACAATTTGCCACGTTTGTACATGGTGCATTAGTGAGCAAAGGCAGCAACATCAACAAGATCGTAAAACAGCTTCAAATAAGTCAC
Source organism: Xenentodon cancila (assembly GCA_014839995.1). Classification (NCBI taxonomy): domain Eukaryota; kingdom Metazoa; phylum Chordata; class Actinopteri; order Beloniformes; family Belonidae; genus Xenentodon; species Xenentodon cancila. Next base: position 7,454,048 of record CM026198.1, on the reverse strand, counting down.
AGACTCAACATCCAACAGTACTGTGATTTTATCTGCTTCAGTAACGCTGCTACATCTTTATCCCAACATCCCTACTCAGACTCGTCTAGGTATAGCACTTGTTATTTCAAAAAATTCTTCAGTTATAAATCGACAACACTGAGTCACTTTTCATTTCAAACATTTAAAAAACAGGAAACACCAGTCAAGCTGCAACTAAAGCTTCGAGCATAGCGGTGGACACCGGAGAGCAGCACATCTTCCAACACACGAGGGATGTTGTGCATCAATACGTGCATTGAAAAAAAGTTTTGGTGTCAGTATCAATTAAATCCTAACAAAACCCATCTCAAACAATATGTAAACAAAAATGTTGTCAGTAAGCAGTCAGCCATCCTGAAGCTGCTCTATAACTGCTCTATAATGCAGGTTCACCTCCAAACAGCACCACTATGAGTTGTAATTTTGATGCTTGTAATTTTGATGTTTGTTTTACAAAAGTAAAATGGCAAAAAAGCAAAAATCCAAGAGCAGAACTTTTGTACAGAAATTTGTCAGAGTATGAAGAGATGGAGATTTTTTTTTAAGTAACAGTGTAATTTGAGTGCAAAAAAAAAAAAAAAAGTGAAAGATGGTAATATATCCCCACACTCACAGACAAAAATGAGCCTGTCTGTGCAAAAACAAGCTGGCACAAGTGAACTTTCACCAACGATACCGTTTGGTCTGCGTGAATTACCAAGCGAAAGCGGTGGTGGCCTAACTTGGATGTTCTTTGCAGCAATGCAGCGCGATCGCTGTGTGAGAAGGACTTATGTTTATCATTTTGTCCATCTGTTCCAGCTTCTGCTCAGCTTGTCCTTGTTGTCATGAAAACAGTTTTCCTATCGAGTATCATTATGTAGTGGAAAGAGCAGGAGACCCACGAAAAACACAAAACAAGAAAAAACCGGCGAAGGGAAAATAAAATCTGCTGGGACCAAAGATGTTTTAGAAGGTGGGTGACAAAGTGGCTCGGACTGACGTCTGACTCAAACGGGTTACTGCCCAGCATGCATTCAAGTGTTGCAGAGATAAACGTCAAGTCTGCCTTTGCTTTCAATTCACAATACAACTGAGCTTCAACAACTTTGTGGGCACCAAAATCCCAAACGCGACACGTTTACATACATTTTTCTGACTTAACATCTAAATTTAGTTACAATCAGCGTAATGTTAAAAGCCAAGGGGCTGGGCCGATGCCGAGTCTGCCATAAAAGCTGGTAGAAGCAGGACATGTGTTTGTGTGTTTGAGTTTTAGCTTCCCCGTGAAAAAATGGTGTCACACTGGCCCTCTAACCCATGACATCCGTAAAAGAATCCACCACACGCCCGTGAAAACAACACCGCTCTGTTACTGGGAGACACCGATGCTGGGGGAGGAGGGTGGGATTAGCCTGTGAGTGCATAAGGGTCTGGTGAGGTGTCTGATGTAAATATTGACACCACGTGCTGAACACAGCTGCACTTTCATAATCGAGCAGAAACAAGTCCATATCAACACATGACATCAACATGAGTGACTGTCACATCCCAGAGGACATGTCAACCAGAGACCACGGCTGTCCTCTCTCTCATCATTTTTGCACAGACTTGGAGAGATCTGTCATTTTGAAATCTTCTTGCAGACAAGTTTCGAAGATACAAAAAATACATTATAATCCTTTAACTAAGAATCAAATGGCTGCTGGTAGTAATCGCACTAAAATGACATCTGAAAATGTTCAGAGGAACAGCAAGTCAGTGAGGAGAGAGAGAGAGAGAGACAGAGACAAAGAGACAGAGACAGAGAGAGACAGAGACAGAGACACAGAGAGAGACAGAGACAGAGAGACAGAAACAGAGAGACAGAAACAGAAACAGAGAGACAGAGAGAGAGAAACTGAGAGAGACAGAGAGACAGAAACAGAGAGACAGAGAGACAGAAACAGAGAGACAGAGAGAGAGAAACAGAGAGACAGAGAGAGAGAAACAGAGAGACAGAGAGAGAGAAACAGAGAGACAGAGAGAGAGAAACAGAGAGACAGAAACAGAGAGACAGAAACAGAAACAGAGAGACAGAGAGACAGAAACAGAGAGACAGAGAGAGAGAAACAGAGAGACAGAGAGAGAGAAACAGAGAGACAGAGAGAGAGAAACAGAGAGACAGAGAGAGAGAAACAGAGAGAGAGAAATAGAGAGAGAGAGAGAGAGAAACAGAGAGAGAGAGAGAGAGAAACAGAGAGAGAGAAACAGAGAGACAGAGAGAGAGAAACAGAGAGAGAGAGAGAGAGAAACAGAGAGAGAGAAATAGAGAGAGAGAGAGAGAGAGAGAAACAGAGAGAGAGAGAGAGAGAGAAACAGAGAGACAGAAACAGAGAGACAGAAACAGAGAGACAGAAACAGATAGACAGAGAGAGAGAAACAGAAACAGAGAGACAGAGAGACAGAAACAGAGAGACAGAGAGAGAGAAACAGAGAGAGAGAGAGAGAGAGAGAGAGAGAGAAATAGAGAGAGAGAGAGAGAGAAACAGAGAGAGAGAAACAGAGAGACAGAAACAGAGAGAGAGAAACAGAGAGACAGAAACAGAGAGACAGAAAAAGACAGACAGAGAGAGAGAAACAGAGAGACAGAGAGAGAGAAACAGAGAGACAGAGAGACAGAAACAGAGAGGCAGAGAGACAGAAACAGAGAGACAGAGAGACAGAAACAGAGAGACAGAGAGACAGAAACAGAGAGAGAGAGAGAGAGAGAGAGAGAGAGACAGAAACAGAGAGACAGAGAGACAGAAACAGAGAGACAGAGAGACAGAAACAGAGAGACGGAGAGAGCGAAACAGAGAGACGGAGAGAGCGAAACAGAGAGACAGAGAGACAGAAACAGAGAGACAGAGAGAGAGAAACAGAGAGAGAGAGAGAGAGAGAAACAGAGAGACAGAGACAGAGAGACAGAAACAGAGAGACAGAAACAGAGAGACAGAGAGACAGAAACAGAGAGACAGAAACAGAGAGACAGAAACAGAGAGACAGAGAGACAGAAACAGAGAAACAGAGAGACAGAGAGAGAGAAACAGAGAGACAGAGAGACAGAAACAGAGAGACAGATTGACAGAAACAGAGAGACAGAGAGAGAGAAAAAACAAAAGCTCCACAAATGAGGACAAAACATCTGCTGGAGACGGACTTATAGCTCAGAGGTCAGAGGTCAAGGCTGCCCCTCTGCTCGTGAGAGTATTTTAGAGGTTCAACACTAAAGCACAACATTTTTATTTTTGTCAAAACAGTGACAAATAAATACAATGACTTACGAGTAAGTTTCACATAAAATGAGCCCAGAAAAGAGCTAATGACCTGAAGAAATGTCATTATGTCAAAAAGATGCATTTTCTGCTTTAGTATCGATCAAGAAGTAGGCTTTAAATAAAAATGTAGCATCACATATTTACTTTTTTCTTACATATTTAACTATATTAGCAATCTCCTTCATTTTAAAAGGAAAAAGCATTTGCCTTGAAGAAAAATAGTTATTTTCATCTTTCTTGCAGATAAAACAGTAGATTACTGTGAGAAATGCAGCTTGCACACATGTGCTACAGTTCTATTAGTTCCATCAGTCCAAAGGAAATTTAACTGTATACTTTTATAACAGCATTTCACATTACACGTTTACACGCAGCTTATCAAAATTATTTTATTAGGTAGGTTTTCCCCAAATTCTGGAAATTACTAACAGTAGTGCACATGCCGTTTCTTCTTCTGGCTGTGTCTCAGCTTTATGAACTGTGTTGGAATCTGTTGGAAGGACTGGGTCCTTCTCAACAGAAGATCATATATTGATTACTCATAAGAGACTATGTAGAATATTAGTGCAGAAAAGTCTGGATCATGCTTTCACAAGACCAAGGAAGAGTTAGAGGAGTAGACCGCTTACTGGTTGGAGACCAGCAGATGATTCAACTTAATCTGACACTTGTCTGCAAAGATGAACCAAATCTGCATTCAATAACACACCATTTAAAATGGCTCTAAAAGCTATTAAGTAGTAGTTGCCTTAACAGACTGTGTATTCACCACGACTGTGTAATGTGGCCTGGCTCGATTAGTTTTGAGGTTGAGTTATTCATCACCAGTGAGGTTATAAGGACACTAATAACCACAGCTCATATACAAACACAAAACGAGTCCCCCTAAATAGAAACCTGTGATGAGCAGAGGATGGAAACACCACTACACACAAACCAAGACAAAAAAAAACAACATATTCTTGCAAAACGTGATTTCAGCTGCTTCGATTTGTGAGAAAATGTAAAAAAATCATTTTTTTATATCATCTGAACATTCTGGATTTGTAAAATATATTGAAAAAAAAAATCTGTTTTGTAAATCAGAAAAGAAAAACAAGGTGAAGTTATTACACTGTAATAAGCATTTCTACAACAAATACTTGTACGAAGGGTGTTGAGTTAAAAAAAAGTGTTTGAGGGTTTGAGAAGCTGTTGCACCTGGGTGACTGAAGGACATAAAACCCCAACAAGAGAACTGTCCTCTGAAACAAAGTAAAGGTTTGTAAAACTGGTTAGGACAGTTGATTCAACACAGACTGAGTCAAAAGATGTCAGGCTGAAATTTACAGCCAGTACAAACAAAATAGAAAGATTGAAGGAGGAAAAGGTAAAAGTTAACTACGGGAAGAGTTGAAGCGCCGGGTCAGAAAACTCAAAGCAACTTTGATGATACAGAATGAACAACAAAGAAATCCTAGAGCAAAGAGCGTCAAACTATGGGAGAGACAGATCAACTCAACGACACGGCCAGCACAGAGCCCAGATACAATCAACATGAAGATTTATGATGATCATTTAAAAAGCGTTCATGCCTCAAAAACTTCAACCTTTCATAAGAACCAGAGAACGTTCACCAAAGAAATCATGATTTTTGCAGTGTATGAAACTATTTTTCTTTTCCTCATTTTGATCTTAAACAAAAAGACAAAATTATGCCACCATTAATAACAAAATTAAACCTATTTCCTTAAAGCATTGCATGGTCTACAAAGCCAGAGTGTTCAGTTGTTAAAGTTTGTTTTTTTAAACAAAATAAAAAAGATGAATAAACATCAACTAGGATTTCCAGGCGCTGGGAGACTAGAGTCACTGATTCCAGATAGCAGTAAACAACAGCAGCTCCACAGATGATTGGAATCAACTGTTTCCTGGGTGGATTTGTGTGTGTGTGCATGCAAGTACCTGTCTCCTCAGGTGAGTTGCTCTCCTGGGACAGCGTGGTCCAGCTCAACTCTTCATCACTGGGGTTCAGGTTCTGGATGCGGTTCAAAGCACAGTCCGTCTTTGCGCCGGTCCTTCTGTCCTTCCTCGTCTCAGGAGAAGAAGAAGAAGACGAGGGGCAGGAGGTCACAGACAGCAGAGGCGTGTCCTCCGGGCTGACTTGCTTTGGTGGGGAGGGAGGGGGAGGCAGCGCAGTGGTCTTCCCCGACTGGAGGAGCATGAAGTTGGAATGGAAGTCGGAGATGAGATTGAAGCCTGGAGAAACTTTGTGGCTTTTGACAGAAGATTCATCCTTGGTCACCAACAAAGACGTCTCCTCCTCATCTTCCTGCTCCTCCACCTCCTCATCTTCTTCAATCTTCATCTTGGATATTATTTCCTTCTCGGACAGAATGCTGATGTCATCGGTCTCCTCTGCCTCGACGTTCAAGACCACACCTTCTGTTTTGCTATTCAGTTTGAGCTCCATAGTTGTGTTAATGTTGCAGTCTATGTACGATTCTGATATCTGCTCGGACTCTGCGTCACCGGTAGTATGTGTGAGCAGTTCAACATCTAACTGGAAGGCATCTTCCTCTCTGTCATTGTTGGTAAGTGTGCAACTATCATGTTCCTCTACTGTGTTGACGTTGGGATCATCTGCTATAGTTTCTGAATTACTCTCAACCTCCATTGCTTCAGGACCAGTTGTGTTTTTATTGTGGTCCTGACCGGCTTTACGGAGTTGGTTAACCCCATTCTTGGTTATCTTGGGATTATTTGGGGTTGACAACTGTGAAGGAGATGACGACGGCGATGATGGCGGCGGCACAGCTTCTCCGAGGCCCATGGCGGCCTGGATGCTTGTTAGTGCGTACTTTTTGCGACACTTGGGAGGAGTGGCGGAGCCCTGTTTGATGACATCACTGGTGAGCAACTGGTTGTGTGAAGACCGCAGGTTAAGTGACGTGGGGGGCGTGGCAGCGGAGCCGTTGCGATTGGTTACATCTACTGACATCATCATCATAGCACAAGACAAGGGACCTAAAAAGAGAAATATGTAAAAAATGATCAATTTAAAACTCCATATGCATTATAAATAAGCCGACAAAAACACAGATGAGTTACACCAAGTCTACAAAAAAGTGAAACATGCAGAACCTTTGGAAGAGTATCAAAAGCTGCAACCAGGACTGCTATACACGAGTCTAAACAAGAGTGCTGAACACTGGTCCCTGACTTGGTTTGGGCTGACAGATGGTTCCACCATAGATCTGTGCATCGCTGTAATTAAAGGCCATACAGCATGCTTAATGGGCCTCTTGGGAGGCTATCAGGCAATCTAAATGCTGCCTAACATCAACAAATCTCTCTCAAATCAGACAGACGACGACAGATACAGATGAAATGCTTTCTGTACTCATGTGGAATCATCATTGAGAAAGGAGCCCTATTAGTTGCGATGTGTAGATTGTCCACCATTAGTGTCAACGTTGTAAAAAAAGGGCAGTAAATATATCCAATTTCTACTGTTAATAAAAGACTTTAAAGAAATGACATTAAGCTGATCAACATGGACAAAACAAAACTGAAAAACCAATCTTGGCGGGATTTGGGCTTTTTCATGGGATTTCTTGTAAACAAGACATAATCGTAGACCTTAAATTCTGGTGAGAAGCTGCTCAGGGAGCATTTCATCTCAAACATGAGATGAAATGCACCAAAAGAAGTGAATTGAGTGAAACAAAACTAGAAAAGGTTTAAGGACCTGTAATCTGCATCTACATAAATGGGGGATATTGAAAGTTGTTTTCAGGTGGAGATTGAAATAATACTTCTATGCAACAGCCTGCAGCACTTTGTATTGTTTGACTTTTATTGACAGACAAAGAAGCCCCTTTGGCATGCTACAGTTTTTGAGACGACGTAGGAGGCAAGTCCCTCCCAGTGCCAGCCGCCAGGTAACTCGCCTAATCTAGTCGCTTGAGACTGGTCCCACCAGAAGCGATGTGGAGCGGTTTAGAAGTGTCCCAGAAGTGACCAGTCGCTCCACTAAAAATATGAGTCTATGTTGACCTGCACAAACCACATCCGTTTACACACAGAAGATTGAGCTCACACAAAGTCAAACAAAGAATCTGGGGAATTTTTTTCAACACGACACCACAAGCAGGCTCTGACTCATACGTCGACATTACATTAACCTGTGGAGGCTGTGGATAAACAAATCAGAGGGTTTCAAAAGAGATTGGAAATTCAGTTTAGAAGTTGAAAAACTCATTTTAAATGATACCACTCATTCTTTGCACATGTATAAATCTAGAAAGAGAAACACATGGTGAAATATAGGTTTTCAAACAACCAGAACAATGTGGGATTCTTGTGTGATCACCAAACCTTCTGGTAAATCTGTAATTTCACAAATCCAGCTGAGCAGACAGCGTTTGCAAGTGAATACACTTTGTATTAAGCCAATTGTAGTTCTCATAAAGTAAACTGGAATGAGACAAAATCAAAAATGTGTGCGCATTTGTGTGTAAGCGTATTTTATACCTGACAGGGAGTCAGTCAGACTGGCACTGGTCACAGTTGAGAGTTCAGTAGACTCAGCTGCAGATCTGGACACCACAGAGAGAAAAACAATGATCAGAAACAGAGAGAACCCTTCATACTTGCGGGATGCCTCTTAGAGGCCACCTTCATCCATGTGGAACTGGTTTCTATGGAAACAACCTAACACTGTGAGGTAGGACAGACATTGCACTAAGCACAAAGAAAGATCCAAGAAACCATCAATTCATATTAACGGGATTTTTGTTGGGTGTAAAGCCGTTTTGCATACATTTTCAACCATGTGCACATTAAACAGAAAGAAAAAAATGTGGAGGGGATTTACAATTTCATTTAAACTGATATAAACAAACACTGATGTAAAATGTTTTATTTTCTTGCATATTCTTCAATGTTACTATAGCTACATATTAAAAGAAGTTATTTAAACTGCTACTGTAAACTGCAGCTTCACAATAATACGTTTTCCGGCTCTACTGTCAGCTTGTGTCCTTCAATGCAGTGTGCATGTTCTCCCTGAGACTGCCTGACGTTTCTCTGGATACTGTGATCCTCAAAAACTCCCAAACCCTTCATGTTAGGCTGACCGATGTTTCTAAACTGACTGTAGGTGTGTGTATGAATCTTGGTCTCTGTGGCCCTGTGATCGACTGAAACCTTTGCTTGATGACGGCTGGGACCGGCTCCAACCTCACCGTGGTCCTTAACAGGATGGAGTGGGCATTAAAAAACAGATGGATTTATAAACTGAAAACTATAAACCTTTACTGTGAAGAGTCACAGGCTGCTGAGTTATATTCACCAAAATAAGTTTAGCACAGGCAAAATAAAGATCCTTGAGATGTATCTAGATATCGTTCCTACACAATGCCTGACCTCCCTCTCTGAGTGCAAATGTCCAACAGAGGAATTATGAGAAGATTTTTTTCTTCTCTAGCCATCGCTGGCTGGCTGTTTAATCCACCAAGTATTCTTATCTGTAGTCCAAATAGAAGCCGAGAAAAAGCCCATGAAGGTATATTATCCTTCGATGAGCTGTCCAGTTCCCATAAACCTCAGAGCCCTTAGAAATGTTTGAAATAAATGCACTTCACACTCATGGACAACCACAATTACAAATTGTATGAAAAGACTGACAGCTCAGCCAGACTTGTAGGAAGGAAAAAAAGACCGTTTCAAACAGCCTGCTGAGTCTATTTTATGTTAAAAATATTCTAGCACTTTTCACAATACATTCAAAGAGAAACTGATATGCCTTCTTTTCACACCTCTGGGCAATGTGTTAAAGAAGCACAATAGGTGGGTTTAAGTTGATACGTTTCTGATATTCACACCAGGATACTTGGATACAGGACTTGGTTCAACTGGGCAGAGAAGACAAAAGAAATAATCCACACCCCCTGATGTTGTTTGGGTCGGCAGACCAAACCGCCTGGACGTCACACAGTTACAACAGCAACTCATGTAGGGCGGTATAGCCCAAAACGAGCACTGTTAAGGAAGGAAAAACAGGAAAAAAAACATAAGGAAGAAGAAACCTGGCTCATTAATTGGCATGGGGCTAAAACGGAAATGCACCCGTTCAGCCGGCTTGTTCACCACAAAAAAAAACAATGGAGCAACACCACACCCTTTTCACGTCTCGGGTTTTCTGTTTTTACTTTGGTGTTCAAACCAATCTTGCTTCCGTCTCGAGGCCGATGTGGAAGTAACAAAACCTACAGGTCCTTGACTGACTTCTGAGTACTCCATTGCAGGATAGTCCTTTTACATTCTCACTGTAAGTGACGTAGAGCACAGGAGCTTGCTGGCTCGCCTTGAAAAAAAACCTGTTAAAGTTTGAACCCAGACTCCAGAAATGCACTATATGCCCAAAAGTATTTGCTCACCTGCCTTGATTCGCAAATGAACTTAAGTGGCATCCCATTTCTAATCCATAGGGTTCAATATGACATTGGTCCACCCTTTGCAGCTATAACAGCTTCAACTCTTCTGGGAAGGCTGTTCACAAGGTTTAGGAGTGTGTTTATGGGAATTTTTGACCATTCTTCCAGAAGCCATTTGTGAGGTCACACTGATGTTGGACGAGAAGGTCTGGCTCTCAGTCTCCGCTCTAATTCATACCAAAAGTGTTCTATCGAATAAGGTCAGGACTCAGAGGCTGGTGTGGGTGAACGTGACTGGCCTGCACAGTCATCCAGGTCTTTATGAACCTGCTTTGTCCACTGGTGCACAGTCATGTTGGAAGAGGAAGGGGCCAGCTCCAAACTGTTCCCACAAAGTTGGGAGCATGGAATTGTCCAAAATATCTTGGTCTGCTGAAACATTCAGAGTTCCTTTCACTGGAACTAAGGGGCCAAGCCCAGCTCCTGAAGAACAACCCCACACCATAATCCCCCCTCCACCAAACTTTACACTTGGCACAATGCAGTCAGACAAGTACCGTTGTCCTGGCAACCACCAAACCCAGACTGGCCCATCACTTTGCCAGATGAAGAAGTGTGATTCACCACTCCAGAAAACATGTCTCCACTGCTGTAGAGTCCAGTGGCGGCGTGCTTTTACACCACTGCATCCGATGCTTTGCATTGCACTTGGTGATGTATGACTTGGATGCAGCTGCTCGGCCATGGAAACCCATTCATGAAGCTCTCTGTGCACTGTTCTTGAGCTGATCTGAAGGCCACATGAAGTTTGGAGGTGTGACCGACTGTGCAGAAAGTTATTGACCCCTTTGCACTATGCGCGTCAGCATCCGCTGACCCCACTCTCAGTTTACACGTCCTACCACTTCGTGGCTGAGTTGCTGTCATTCCCAAACACTTCCATGTTCTTATAACACAGCTGACACTTGACGTGTGGAATATTTAGGAGCGAGGAAATGTCACGACTGGATTTGTTGCACAGGTGGAAGTTGGACCAAACAGCTCTGGTATGAAAGTACCCTAGTACTAGCCAGTAATGGAGAAAGTCAAAAGCCTAAACAAGTGAGACTGTGTGTTTAACATGACAATAAAGCAAATAAAGTCTATTTTACCCACGTTGTAGTAGATAAATGTTGAGCATTCATTGTTTTACAGACATTGCAGCAAACTATCATTCTACCTGACTTGAAAACGATAAAGAAGAGATTTGAAAATGAAGATGAACATATCTACCAGTCACGTCTCCTGTGTGTTGTGATGACAACACAGCTTTATATTCGCAGAGGGGTGCACGTCAGGTTACACTGTAGCCGGGTTTACACCTACATCGTAGCTTTGGCTTCACTGTGAATAAGCTCACACTTTCCATATGTGCCCATTACCAAAGAGAAAGAGCAGCCTAACAATAACAACTCTAAAGCACCATGACACCTTTTACTGTCGCTGCTTACCAGAGAACTAAGGATTGTCGGAAACGCCAGGATGCAGCACGTCCATTCTGGTAGCAAGTGGCTCCTTCTTCATCCAATCAACAAGACCTCACTGATGACTCACAGCAGCGTCCTGAGGGAGAAACAGACATAAAATAAGATTAACAACAGAGGATGAGGGAGGAATGAGCACAGGGAGAGAAAGAAGCAAAAACGACATCAAAGGAGCGAGTTAAGACTTTAAATATCCACAGCGTCAGTCAAACATTAATACTTCAGGTGTTTGTGCATTTATTTGCCCCACAAACATGAGAACATAAGGCCCATCTAGGAGAGAGCTCACATTTCATTCTTTCATGGAGTCATGCCAACCGTGTGCTGACTGGAACAAACATAAACTTAATACCACAGGAGGCTCGTAAACTCTCCATTCGTTCCAATTAAAAACTTATTGTCCCCAGATCATATCACACCCCATGTAATTAGATACATAACAAATCATCTTACAAAAGAGCAACACACAAAACTGTGTAATTCTGAACACCTGTAAGGAATGTAATGTTTACTTTCTAATGGTATAGGTTACAACAGGTAGGATCTAGCTGGATTAGTGGGTCTGAGGTATAGGAACCCATATGTGAGATTTTAAAAACTGTTTAGGAATCACTGATGCTGTTCAATGACACAGAAGTCATAAACTGAAATGTAGCTACATGGACTTTAAAAGAAAATTATTGGATATAAAATATATGAACCAAATCATAAACACAGGAGGTGAAATAATGCATTCCTGAATTAAAATTACAAGTGTTGCTTGGTTCCCTGAATCTTGCAGCAACATGCCTGCATTCCAGGAAATAGTTTTAAATTTGTGAGTTTGTGTGACTGTGTGAAAGGATTTGTATGAAAGGGAGGGTGTATGCAATAAAATGTAAAATCATTTCCCCTCAAACGTTGCGGCAGACTGCAGGACTCCAGACTGCAACCAGCCTTTGTTAAAAGCGACGGAGTCCTGTGCTTTGCTCAGCATAGCTAATCATCCTCCACATATTTTGGTGTTTCCCTGTACACCATATTATATATTTATATACATATATATACACGTTGCACATGTTGTGAGGAAACTACTTAAGCCGACCTGGTTGACAACGGTGAGAAAACTGTGTGTGTAAAATTTCCTCTCAATAGCACTTTTGTGTTGTACTTTCCATTGTACTTGGTAATAACCTAAATTAAAATATGAAGATGATCGAGGTTTGTGCGTCTGATCTCTTCCTCTGCCAACTCGCGACATGACAGTCTCATGACATGAGTGCGACTGCTCTAAAAGCACCTTTTCATTGCTGGCAACAAACGTACGCAGAAACATAACCTGCAGACCACCTCCTGCACCACCTGACCAACGTAGACTGTGTCCAAATGCCATCAGACATCTTTTCTGTTCAGAAACTAGATACAGCAGATGTTTCTCTGCAACTGTTTGAAACCAATCCAATATTACTGTTGCACTGTGGAAGACTCACTGCTGTTTATCCATACTTATTCCTTGAGATAACAATGAACCTTCAGCAAAGAAAAAGAAGAGAGAGACCTCGAGGAGGGGTGAAGAGGAGAATTTAAAGGTCTGATACTCAGCTCTTCAATATATAAACAGTAGTTTCTTGCACCAGGCATGCACCATTTGACCTCATTTAAGTCTAATTACCAGACTTCAAACAAGTCCCTCTGGAACCAAGAGGGGCTTTAAACCACTTTTTTCACATGTTCAATAATCTTCTACTCGGCATGAAAACACATTTTGGTGTAGAGAAAAAAAAAAAGAAAATCAGACTAACAACATTAACTTCATGGTGATTATTTTACTGAAAGCCCAGTGTAGCGGCCAAAAAAGAAGAAGAAGAAGAAGAAAAAAAAAAAGCACACTGTTTTAACGCTAAGTGCAGACAGATGATGTTATATAATTTTCTGCCACAAAGGCAGATGTAAAAAGGTTTCCACACATGGGCGGAGCACCACTTCAGCACCAGCACAGCAAGTATTAGTATTAACTAAAACTGTTACTTTCAACTGCTTGTAGTGATGGGGTTAATCATGATGGGAGGAGTGACTCTAGTACCTCTTTTGAGCCTCAACGCACACAAAGGGCTCGCTGCAGTCTTCTGCTGCAGAGGACGTCGAGCCATAATTACAGAGCCCTTTTATGGGCAGGGCTGCACTGGCACTGTCACACGGAAAGACGGACAGCCGCTCAAAAACACATGGCACACATGAATAGTAAACATGAGGGTGAACCTTCCACATGGACTCGCTTGTAATCAGCTACATGCACTGCTTTGAGCAACTGCGTGTCTGAACTGCAATAGATGTTAAGAGTCTGAATTCAACGCAACACTTAACCTCCGTTCCTTATACATACATATGTTTTGCATGATGAACGTTAACGACAAGACTCTTCTTATATCAACTGGATACCTGCCCACATTTTGGTACATCGTTATTTTCTCAGGCATTCCTGTTCATCTGGTTCTATTTCTGTTCCTATTTTTCTGTCCTCCAAATGAACACCCCTACAGTCATCACCAGCATCTCCTTTGTCTATGTGTGCATCATTTCTTTTCTGAAAGTGAAAAAATGTCCTAAATGTTCATAAACCGATCCGTATCTCTGCCCCAGTTCTGCTTCACAACCTTCCCCTCCAAGTCCTCTTTTCTCCACCTCTTCTAAGAAGAAACTTCATGTTCAACAACAACAACAACAACAACAGACAAAAAGAGCCAACTGCAAATGTCAGATATCCGTTCAATAAAAACTAAACAGCTCTTGAAGTAAGTGCAGCCAATCATGCAGAATAGAAACTGCAACTGGATGTTTTCCTAACTTTTGGATCAGGACATTGAAAGTGTCGCTCAGCTGCACAATAAAAGCCAAACCTTTTTTCTTTTTGTTTCTGTTGGCTGCAGAAAAGACGAGGTCCTTTACAGTTCACGGAAATGTGCTTCCACAAGTTAACAACACATTCCACCTTTCAGCTGCACTGTTGTGTTTTCTGAATCTTTGCAACCATATTCCTGATTTCTGAATGATATTTTTTATTAATGTTTAATTGGATAAAACTATTTTTGCTGCTCCTAATCAAATAAGAAACTCAGCTGCACAACCCTAGCTCCCTGTATTAATGAGAATTGATTTCAAGTTTTTTTGTTTGTACATAAAATGTTAATGTCTTAGAAGCAGCCTGCATTGCAGATTCGTTTTACAAGCTTTTCTGTTCATTTAAATCCATGGCTGCAGATGTTTTAAGTGACCAGACCACAGTTAGAGGGAATTCTGATGCACTTATTAATAAAGCCCTCAAACAGTGGAATTAAATTATTAAAATATAAATTATATTAGTGAAAGGAAATCTCAATAAGTGTTTTCACCTCTTAATCATCTACTGTAGTGTGCTATTAATTTGTAGTTAAACTTTCATTAGAATAATATGCTTTATATGTAATGCAAATATTCCACTTTGAACAATATTCTTCAGATTTTAATATACAGAGTAGATTTATTTAACATATTGTTGCTGAAGTAACATGAAAACACGTCAATCAGTCTGACAAAAGGCAACAAAAATCAGCATGACTAGAAGATGAGCGATGACCAGTCTGATCTGGTTTACAGGCAGGATGTGGGACTGTATTTTCTTGATCCCAAGCTCATTGAGTGTGTGTGTGTGTGTGTGTGTGTGTGTGTGTGTGTGTGTGTGTGTGTGTGTGTGTGTGTGTGTGTGTGTGTGTGTGTGTGTTTTAATTAAAACAAGGAAGAAGCTGGGAAGAAAACAACCGCTATCACAAAACTGGTTCCAGAGTTTCAGCGGAAGAGAGGGCAGGTGGGGGGCGTCTTTGTACAGTCAATAGCTGGAAATAACACAGGCTGCAGCCTAAACAAACTACATTGTGTACAAGCAAGCACATATGTACACAATTGCCTTTGAGAATGCATTCATTACCAGTACCATGTTCATGCAGCTGGTGGGTTTAGTGATGAAGGACAAACAAAAAAATAGTTAAACTATAATTCTACGTGTCAAGATTTGAAGTGTGTTTTTCCCTTTTCTGTGTGTGGATGTAGGAATGCTTCACTGTATTGTACAGATTGAGCCAAACATATGATTTACCGGTGTTGTGGTTTCCATGAGTGGGACATTTAGGGAAAAAAAAAAATGACCACAAAAGAAAAGGAGTGAAGAATTTGCAGGGTGTGCCAAAGAATCTCAGGCATGTCTGGGTGGGTGAGGGGCAAAATAAGTGTAGGCAAATACATACAATACACACAGGGACACTTTAAAAATGGGCAGTCATGACTGTTTGTGACTGCATATGTGTTTACACACTTGACCCGGAGACCCTGAGCAAACTAGGACCTCCGTTCATAAAGTCCTATTTACTTAAATTTAAAAAAAAATGTGTCAGCTGTGACTAAAAACACACAGACTAACAATTACTTGAATAAATTTGCATCTTTCTTTTTTTTTTTTTTTTTTTTTTTTTTTTTTTTTTTTTTTTTTTTTTTTTTTTTTTTTTTTTCTAGGGCTCATCAGTTTACTTTGGACAGGCATCCTTAAAGCAGTCAAGTCAAAGTCCCACATCATCTGAGCCCCACTTTTTTTTTTTTTTTTTTTTTTTTTTTTTTTTTTTTATAATTATCCCCCGTGCATAAGTGAAAGTGAAGGTGATAGTGTCCCACACCAATCCTCTCAACAGCCCATTATTCATCTCCACTAATCCTGAACTCTGTCAAAGAGGACCAACAAACACAAACAGCAAAGTGCAAAGAGAAAGGAGCGGAGGGTAGTGGTGGATGTTGTGTTATTTATGATGATTCAGTGATGTGTGTGTGTGTGTGTGTGTGTGTGTAGTGTAGTGTGGGTGAGTGCATGTTGTTGTGTTGGGTGTAACACCCCAAGATGATCAGGAGCTGAGAGATTCAGAGTTAAAGAACCACAGCTGGCAGTGATGTTGACCTTCCACACCAGCTGGGCAGCTGCTCATGATAACAATCACATTTCAAGTTGGACCACCGCTGGTGCCGGTGTGTTGGGTCAGTGCAGTGCAGCAGCCCTCCCCAGGTGTTCGAAATCCCCCCCTTCAGTTACCATATACCGGTCCAGCCCCAGCAGGTCACAGGACGCCCGGCCGAGGGCCGCCTACGTTGTCCATGACGGCAGAGCGGGAAAGCAGCTCAGGAGCCACAGGCGGACCGGTCAGCCGGACCGATACATGCCAGCAGCCACGAGAGTGAGTAATGGGTGGAGCCGGGGACCCCCCCCACCCCAATCATCCTCCCCGCCACTCGGTCCGGGAAGAGGGGCGGGCCTCACCCCACCCCGACGGCAGGAAGCCGAGCGGAGGAGACAGACCCGCAGGACGGGGTCCAGGGCCGCCCCGCGCCGGCCCCCCAGCAGCCCGGGCCACCGCCCCTCCCGGAGGGAGAGCCCAGAGAGGCCAGGCCGGCAGAAGCCCCCCAGGCCGTCCGCCACAGCGCCTCCCCCAGCCCACCGCCCCCCAAACCAGCCCCGATGAGCCCCTAGGCCGAGCCCCAGCGGCCCTCCTCCCACCAGATCTGGCCTCTGCCCGGCGGGCGAGACAGGGGAGCGCTGGTTTACCCATGGCAGCCCCAGGTGTCGTTGCTTCCCCCTCCCAGGCCAGCTAGCGCCAGATCCTTGGACCTACACCCTACCCGTGTGTGAACGTGATTTAGATTTAGGCTGTGTTCCGGGTTCCAGATCGGATACAGTGAGTGTGTGCTACCAAACCTGTGCATGTAAACTAAGTGCAGATAAGGTGTGCTAAGGTGCATTAAAAGAAGGGGTGCATTAAAAGGAGGGCACGAGTTGGGGGAGGTATGGAGAGGCGGCAGCGCACTCCTGCCCTGCCGCCTCTCGACCGTAGGGGATGGTATGGAGAGGTGACAGTGCACTCCTGCCCCGCCACCTCTCGTCCCTTATGTGCCCCCAACCAAGCTCGGCACCTCCGGTCCTGTGTCTGGATGTAGTGAGGTGACAAGTGCCCCTGTGTGGTTGTGCTCTTGTCTAGTGATGTGTATTTAAAAAAGGATTGGCAGGAGCTTAGCCTGGGAAGGGGAGGGGGGGAGTTGTTGGTACTCCTCCCCCCCGTCCCACCAGCAAGACAAGGGCAGAGCCCCATGCAGCCACAGGGGCCGCAGCCCAGGGATCCACAGGACAGCTCGAGGGGTAGCAGTCCAGGCAGGGAGCCACGACGACCACCAGGACCCCCCCGCCGGTCCCAGCTCCCCGGGGCCCCCCCCCAAAAGAGCGACAGCAACCCGAGGGGCCCGGAGGCCACCACAGCCCGGCCCCAGAGCCAACCCCAGGCCAGTCCCCCCCCCCCTCGGCTCCCCACCCCCCGGGGCAGGCGGGCACCCCCCACCCCCCGACCGACGGCAGCAGAGGAAGGGAGCGGAGGCGGTCCCAGCCCCCCCCCAGACCAACTCTCCGGGGCCAGGTGGCCTGCAGCGGTGCACCGCCAGTACCCCCGCACCTCCCAGCACTCCCCCAACCCCCAGTCCGGGAACGCAGGGGACCACCACTGACGGCGACCCGCACCCTCAGTAGCTGAGCAGGCACATGGCACCTTTGGGTTAGGGAGGTCATCTAAAGTGATTCCATCACCTGCGGTGATAGACCAGAGGTTTATAGTACATCAATTTCTCAATTAGAATAGATCGTAAAGCTATTCTGTAAAATATAATATATAATGGAATGTGCAGAGATCCAGGCCCAGTATTTCATTTTATTTTAAAATGAGCTAGAAAAGGTTTCCAAGTATCAGTAAAAGCTGCTAATTTGCTTTTATTAGTAAATGTTATTTTTTCTAGTGATATATATTCTATTATGAGGTTTATCCAGTGACTGATGTGTAAACAGGTTTTAGATTTCCAGTTAAGGAGAATTACTTTCTTGGCAATAGTTAGAGAAATTAGAACTGGATTTCTATATTTAATTGGGAAATTGTCAAGTCCTTGAAAGTTACCCAGTAAACATAATGA
This sequence comes from Xenentodon cancila, assembly GCA_014839995.1. Taxonomy (NCBI): domain Eukaryota; kingdom Metazoa; phylum Chordata; class Actinopteri; order Beloniformes; family Belonidae; genus Xenentodon; species Xenentodon cancila. The sequence goes on along the minus strand of CM026198.1, from coordinate 7,435,808 downwards.
CGGAGATAAAGGGACTCTGCAACTTAAAATCGTTGATAGTTTTTCTGTCACTGTTGACCAGAAGCCATAGACAGGAAGGCAGGACCATGTGGCATGATAATAATCATCTGTGTTACCCAGGGTGCACTGGGGGCAGATATCTGTGTTGACTAGACCCATTTTAAACATTGTCCGCTGTGTGATGTGAGTCCTGTGTATTACTTTATACTGAATAAGTCGTAGATTTGTGTTTTTTGTCATAGAGAATATATTATTACAGATGTCTGTCCAAAGGTCGGGGTTGAGAGTAGTTGTTAGGTCGTTATTCCATTTGGTTATTGGGAGGGCTAGTTCCGTGTCGTTACTGGATATAAGTTTGTAGATTCTAGAAACCAGTTTTTGGACCTTTGTGATTTTTCTTACTTCTTCAATAAATAGTGAAGGTTCTAGTAAGTCACAGTTGATCTCTACTTTTGATTTGATTGCAGATTTTAGTTGTTGATAATGTAGAAACTGTTGTTTTTTAATACCAAATCTCTGAGCTAACGAATCAAATGATATAAAGTGGCCGTCAGTGAAGAGATGATGGAGATGAGTGATACCTTTCTTTTGCCATGATGGGAAATAAATAGGTTTCTTGGATATCAGAAAGTCAGGATTGTGCCAGATTGGAGTTAATTGACAAGGTGTTAAGGAAGACTTTGTAATCTTTATTGTCTTCCACCAGGCTTTCAGAGTTGAGTTGATTGTGGGGTTTTCAAAAAGAGGCATCTTCTTTATCGATGTTGGAAGAAATGGTAAGTCAGAAATAGGGATATCCTTGCATTGGTTTTGCTCCAAGTTTTTCCATGAGCTGTGGTTTTCTGTTTGGATCCATTTGATTAAATACTGCATTTGAGTCGATAGGTAATAATATTGAAAATTCGGGGCTTCTAGGCCTCCTTTTGATCTCTGTTTTTGTAGTGTCGCTAAACTAATCCTGGGCTTCTGATTTTTCCAATAAAACTTTGTTACCAATGAGTTAATTGAGCTGAACCATTTATCAGTGGGGGTAACTGGGAGTACTGAGAATAAGTAATTCATTTGTGGTAATATCTTCATTTTAACTGAGGCTATTCGACCCATTAGTGAAAGTGGAAGGTTTGTCCATCGTTTTAAATCTTGTGTTATTTTATGGAGTAGAGGGATGTAATTTAGATTGAATAATTCTGATAGTCTGGAAGAAACATTAACACCCAGGTATTTAATGTTGCCAGTTCTGAATGGCAAAGAGTTATTTTGAGTTGCAGAGTCCCATACACTGTCTGAAAGTGGTAGTATAATTGATTTTTGCCAATTTATGGTATAATTTGAGATTTTTGAAAAATTATTAATGGTATTCAAAGTCTCTTGTATAGATTTATTTGGATCCTCTAGATATAGTAATACATCATCAGCATAAAGGCTTATTTTGTGTTGTGATATCGTGTCTCGAATCCCTTTAATTTGACGGTTTTGTCGTATTGCTGCTGCAAGGGGTTCAATAAAAATAGCAAAAAGTGACGGAGAGAGTGAGCATCCTTGTCTGGTTCCTCTCTGAAGTGTAAATCTTTGTGATGAGATTCCGTTTGTGATGACGGTGGCCAGAGGGGATGTGTACAGCGTTTTAATCCAGTGGATGAATGAGCTTCCAAATCCAAATTTGTGAAGAGTACTAAATAAAAAAGTCCAATTCACTTTGTCAAATGCTTTTTCTGCATCTAGGGACACAATTATTGATTTTGTTTGTCTTTTTTGAGCAATATGGATTAAATTAAAAAGCCTCCTGGTGCTATCTGATATATTTCTATTTTTAATGAAACCAGTTTGATCTGGGTGGATTAGCGCTGGGGTTACTATTTCTATTCTTGTGGCTAGGGCTTTAGTAATTATTTTTAAGTCTGTATTTATTAACGAAAGGGGGCGATAACTAGATGGGAGAGTTGGGTCTTTGTCGGGTTTTAGGATGACTGTCATAGCTGCTGTATTCATTTGTGGAGGAATTACTGAGGTGGCATGGATTTCAGCAACGACTTTATAATAGAGTGGTGATAACATTTCCCAAAAATGTTTATAAAATTCTGGGGGAAATCCATCCGGTCCTGGAGATTTGTTATTAGGCATTCCCTCCAGGGCTTTATAGAGTTCCTCAGGAGTTAGTGGGTTGTCTAACATATTTGCTTGTTCCTTTGATAATTTGGGGAGCTCTAAGTTTTGGAAAAAGTCATCTATATCTGATTGTTTGGGGTGCCGGTCTTGTCTGTATAGGTGGCTGTAGAAGTCCTTAAATACATCATTTATTTCCTGTGGGTTCTGAGTTACCTCTCCTAAAGAATTGGTGATGGAAGAGATAGTTGACTTTTCTTTTTTACGCTGCAGCTGGTTTGCTAAGAATTTTCCAATTTTATTACTGTATTCATAGTTTTCATATTTAAGTTGTTGTATAAGGAATTGTGTTTTATTGTATATAATGCTTTCATATTGTAGTTTTAAGTTATCAAGTTTGTTTTTAGTTTCTTTGCACGGCTTTTTGGAATAATCTTCACTTAATTGTTTGATATTTTGTTCTAGATCCGTTTCTATTCTCTGTTGTTGTTTTTTCCGTTTTTGCATCTTTCTTGAGAGACACATGGTAACAAGCAGAGTAGTCATGACATGAACGGAGTAGTTCAAATAACAAACATAAATCTCTTAAAAACGGCCAAATTTAGCAAATCAAGCATGAAAGTGGATGAAAGGTTTTCTAACAAACTTACAAAATTCAGCCCACACCCATTTGTCCCATGACATAAAGGGAAAAAAAAAAAAACAACAAAAAAAAAACACTGCAGAAACTGAGCCAAAAGACAACTTCCTTGGTTTGGGAAATGTGGGACCATTCCTGCCGTAACCCCTTCCTCAACCCCTCCCGTTTCAGCCCGTCTTTCTTCACTGTGGATGTGGAGAGAAACGTTACTGTGAACTAAGAGTGAAACCTAATTAGCTGAGGGAAGAGCACCTTTCCCTTTAAAGTATGATCTCTGAGGAAAACATGCACACTGGCCGTGCAGTCAGAACAACTTTGACATCACAAGACTGCCGCTCTTTAGTGGACCCAGAGGTGAAGGCTGCAGACACTGCCAACAGCAGCCACCAGCAGACGTAGGACAACGAGCAGAATCACGTTAAGGCTATAGCTTTCCATTTTCTTGTCTGTAAATCACACGGTTTAAAAACCCCATTCTGGCCGCAGTTAACTACCAAAACACTCAACCGTGTTCCTTTAAAATTAGACATTTTTTGGTTTCTGCCGCAAAAAAGAAAAATCTCAAAATGGCTCGACACCTTTATCCTCATTCACTGAGCAGGGATCTATAAATATGTTAATTTAACCCACCCACAACTCCGCCTAAAGGCAGATGACACTGACCTGCCGTCTCTTCGTTACAATAAACAATTACCAGTTTATAGTGTAAAATTAAACTGAACTGTGAGTTTAAATTTAAGACGACTTCTCAAGAAGACAAAGTATAAGACTGGTACTGTTTAGATACTCAAAACAAAAGCTATAATTTTAGTTCTGTAAATCCTAATGAACAGAATGAGTTCTGCTCATCCATGACGGAGGGTAACATTTTGTTCAAGGACCTCGTGTCCTGCGCTGACTCAAAGCTGTCAACATGCCGTCCCCTGAATTTTCCAGCTTTGTGGAAGCTGGCATCTCCGGAGCCGATACTGCTGCTGCAGCAGACCGCTCTCACCGCCCCAGTCTGGTAGCGGATCTCCTGCGTCGTACTGAACACACTGAGGGATCTGAGCCTCGTATGAAACTAGAAAATGCTCATGGACTTGTGCAGAGCGTCTTACAGTCGAGAGCAAGTACAACCTCAGGACTGGTTCTTTCAACAGTTTGAAATACATACAGCTGTCTCACCACACCTTTCTGAAACTATACATTATTTTTTTCATTCTTGGGCTTTTGTTTCCCTCAATCTTCATTTCATCTTAACACCTTTAAAAAGAACTTTTAGTTGCCTTTGTGTTTTAAATGTGCTTATCAAATAACCTCGCCTTGCCTATAGGTGAGTTCTGCACCCGTAGAAATACCATAAATGATTTAGTTCTCATCTAATTATAAAGATTAAAGAGTCGTATGGAAGGACTTTAGCTCTCTTAAAGACTCAGTTTTAAGCTCATGATCACCAGGATTTTAAACCTGGACTGTTAAAATCACATTTCTTTATTTGTCACAGTCTGATATTTTCTTGAGTGCGCCATGACCCGCCTCTTGTTGCTCAGGGTTGTTATCCCGTGACTTAATCACACTGTGGCATCAGAATACTTTCCCAATGTCTGACTCAAGTGGTTTCCCAACTTCGCTGAATTCCATAAAAGACTTCAGTTGCAAGTAAAATTGATTGTTAATAAACAACACTTGGCAGTAAATCGCCAATATCACTGTTGTTTTCAGTCAGACAATATAATTCACACTAAAGTAATCTGATGATGTCCATATCCCCTCTAAAGACCTCCCAGTGCTTATTTCTCCTCACTCAGAGCACAGTTTTTGCTGTCCACATCACCCGTCTCTATTAATAAGGCAAGTTTATCACAGTGATTCCTCCTGCATCTGAAACCACACAGGTACTGTTCATGCCACTCGTGAAATTTTAATGCATTGTATAAAAGAATTGCCGTCAAAAACTTTACAACAGCTACGGTCTGTGTCTTTACAGGTTCCTCTCATTTTTTTCATCAATATCATTAAGTAAATGGAGAGTTCTCGTAACAAAATTCATAGCAGGTCCCATCAGAGCTTCTGCCCCTCCTCGCTTCACTGAAAGCTTTACAGTCAACTTGATTATTTCTTTTGCAGTAAAAAGGGAGGTAAGCCATTTCCGACCCCGTCTTCCTCTCTCAGTGAAAACACACAGACATGCACATGTACAAAGGCCTGTCAGATTCAAGGCGAGGGCGGAGGAAGCAGAAAAGAGAGAGAGAGAGTGTGCATCCTATATATAGCTGAGATGTGACAGGACGTCCAAGAGGACAGGGAAGTCTAGACAGAAATGGCACAGCACTTATTCAGACTGTGCGTCTATGACTTCAGCATGGTTTTGCCATCTCACATTGCATTATAACGCCTGTGGCAAGCTGCTGCATGATAATGTCACAGGAATGTCTTAGCATCACAGCCTAACCTTATTTGCTTAAACACACACACACACACACACACACACACACACACACACACACACACACACACACACACACACACACACGTCACTGAGAGCAAACCAGTAAGAGTAAGAGACGCTCAGAAACTGAGGGACAAGGGGAACGGTACTAGCCTAAAAGCAGGAGATATGAAAAGAAATTGTAGATCAGGAGTGAAAGAGTGACTCATGAGAAAAGGAATGTCCAGTCTCTGCCAAAGGAACCACAGTCACCACTGCAATAATCTCTCAATATCCAATACTTTAAATCACTGTCTTGCCGTTCCTCCTCCTCCAGTACAATAGCCATATCTTTTCTTCCTCTGACCTTCACCTTACCTATTACTGAAGCTGCTGTTGTTGGTGCTCAATATTAACAAATTATTCATCTCTGAGACACGTGTTTTGGACTGTGGTGATTCAGTCAGCTAACCACTACTGGCAGTCCAAAACCGCATTGTGTTGGATTCTGTTTCATATTCAGAGCCAGGACTGCCTACCCACGGTTATTTTACCCATATTTATTTAGGCCAGGGTAGTGCTACAGCAAAGAAGCAGATTCTAGCCTGTGAGAGCTAAACAGGTCTGGGCATCAAAACAGGTGCAAAACTGGCACCGGCTCCAAACCGGTACCCTCCAATAACCTCCAGGACCAACACCGCCACTTTCAGTGCCTATGTAACGCAACTATATCACAAACGTTAAAGTGGTGGAGGCAAAGCAGCCAAAATCAAATCCATAAAAGGATGTTGAGTGTCAGACACCAGATGGATAATTCTTCATGTGAAAAGGTAACACTTGTAACCTCTGTATAAATAAGTCTGATATTAAACCGAACAGTTAAATACCTACTAACTGTGCCAGTATCCCACAGAATGTATGAGTCATTTACCCACCGTAACATAACAGCTCTCTACTACACGCTGGAGGTGAAACATAGAAAATCAGAGTGGGTTTGATCAAGGTCCAGTATGTGTGCCAAGTCAGAGTTTACTCACACGCCTGCATTTCAATACAGTGAGATTAATGGTCTGAAAAACATCACCCCTTGTATGCAGCAACTATAGTGAGCAAGACAGTCAATAAAGACCTGAGGTCAAAAGATTAAAAACAAGTAAAGAGTCAACTAACAACTGGCAGCAAAGTTCATTAAAAGATGCATTTTTGAAGGAAGTATCCATCTTTCTTGTCTTTTCATTTTAATTAGCACATTATTTAAACAAGCTCATGCAAAATGTAAAAGCTAAATAAGAGCAATTTAATAATTATGAGATTCACAATCCGATAAGTCGTCGACTATTAAAATGTTTAGTCGACTAATCAATTATCAGAATAGTCCTAATTGAAACATTACATATTAAGTCAATTTTTAAGTGTAGTATCAACAAAAAAAAATGGATCAAATTTGACATTAATGAATCGTTAAGCAGTTCACTTACTTTCAGTTCTAGTCTGTGAAAGTCTGACAGAATGTTTGTGAATCACATCAAAAATATTCAGAATGTTGGTACTGAATCACATTCTTACCACAGATGTTAACTTATTTTAACTCACCACAAGATATGATGCAACTGTAAGAAACTGAGCTGGTCAGTTCCCCCCCCCCCCAAAAAAAAGAAAGAAAAACCCCACAGTGACTCAGGATCCCAATCACCTGCCATCCTGTGTGTTCAACAAACAGGAATGTTCTCCATACAATTCCCAGACTGCGGCCATCTGCTTGAGGGTTAATTGTTAAAACAGAAGGGAGAGCAGGAAGCGGCGGGTCTGCTGGAGCTGGGGTGAGCAAGAATGCTCGAGGTTTTATAGGGGAGGTGGGATAACTCCCCAGAAAAAAAGGACTTTTTTTTTTTTATTTGTCAAGTTTTTTTTTGTCATAAACATGAAGTAATTGTTATGTTAGGTTCAAACTTCATAGCAGGGTTGGAAATTTACTGTTTTTGCTCACCTCCCACATCAGCTGTTAGATCAATTTTCTTTTTTCCCCCACTTTTTTTTTTTTTTTTTTTTTTTTTTTTTTTTTTAAATCGCTTTCACCAGCTTCATGCAAAAATAATATGACAAAACCTCTCATATTCAAGCCCTTTATCCAAATTTTACTGACATAATCTTGCTTTAAGGCAAACATTTAAATTCAAAACTGTACCACCCTCAACTCCATCGGTGCTGATTTTCTCACATTCATTTTGGGACTTACAGTTTTGTTTTTGTTTTACTTAATTCCAAAGTCTACAGGCAGAATGCTAAACAACACTGATATACAGTATTCCATCACTGTAGATATCATATTAATGTAAAAATTAAAAGTATCCTTTAGGATACAGCTGCTTAAACTAATCACAAGGTGAACTGTATCAGCCTGGTGGCGTCCATCTGTTGCGCAGTCTTCTAACATATCAACAATGGTCAACTTGACACAACTATGTTGGGCTGAAAATATTTTCCTTGTGATTATTCAGCAAATTACCTTGTGGAAAACCTTATTTCTCCCGGCCAGGTATCAGTTCTCCAATTTGCTTGCAGAGATGCATCAATTGCAAATCTAATCCAGTTTCACCACACGTGTTTTTGGACAATGTGAGGCATCGTTTTCTATTCCTATCTCTGCTGAGAGCTGCAGCGTCACACCACCACAGCAACTGGCAGGAAAGTTCATTTAAAGATATATTTTTGAATGAAGTGTCCATTTATCTTGCCATTTATTTTTAATTAGCACATCAGTTAAACAACCTCATGCAAAATTTAAAGGCTGAGATCTAAATGAGAGCCACAGATAATTATGAGATTCATAATCCGATTAGTCGAGTAATCGTTTCAACCATCGGAATAGTTGTTAGTTGCAGCCCTAGTTGGTGTATAATACTGCCGTGAAGAAATATACAGTTGTCGCGAGACACGACTGAGACAGGGGTCCAAAGGTACTTTGACTGAGACTGTAAGAGCTGGATGCTACACACTTTCTAAAAGTATACACAAATTCTTTCAAAACAAAAGAAAATTGGGATTTTAACTTGAAAAAAGTCCTTTGTGCGTCTTCAACACACTTTACGTTTAACATTGACTGCAATTACCTTACTTTTTTTTCACAAGGTTACTGGGCTTTCTTGCTGTCGTTTGAATAAAAAAATAAATAAACTGCTTGAGGGCAGCACGGTGGCTTAGTGGTTAGCACTGTTGCCTCACAGCAAGAAGGTTCCCGGTTCAATTCCCGGCCCGGTGGGTCTTTCTGTGTGGAGTTTGCATGTTCTCCCCGTGCTTGCGTGGGTTTCCTCCGGGTACTCCGGCTTCCTCCCACAGTCCAAAAACATGCAGTGTAGGTTAATTGATCTTTCTAAATTCTCCTTAGGTGTGAATGTGAGTGTGATTGGTTGTTTGTATGTGGCCCTGGATAGACTGGCGACCTGTCCAGGGTGTACCCCTGCCTTTCGCCTGATATGCGTCGGGATAGGCTCCGACAGACCCCCGTGACCCGGAAACGGATAAAGCGGGTATAGATAATGGATGGATGGATAAACTGCTTGAAGTGACTGAACAGAGCTATTCCTACAAACAACAACCAGCAAGTGGCAGTGAGACTGCTTCAGTCAAAACTCGGGGAAATTTCAACTTTTCAATGTGACCAGCCAATCAAATCGCAGTGATAGCCAATGAAATCATATGTGGGGGGCTGTTCCGAAGTACAGGGAATATTTGTGTGGCGAGCACAAAGAAATGTTTATGTTATGACAAAGGCATGTCAGGAACACCAAGCTCATTTGCATCACTACGCAATTATTTGTTCAAAGCCTTTGTTGGGAGTCATCTAAGGGTGCGATGCCTAATTACAATTGAGAACTGTTCATTTCAAAAAAGGAAAGAAATTGCAGATATTTATGACATGACATTTTTATTTTGGTAATTTTTACATGACTGTACCTGAATAGTCCTAACACTAGTGAACACACAGTTTAAAAACATATCCACTGCTGTGGCCTTTACTGCTGCTTTAATCCCACACCAACATGGACATCTTTATACTCTGTCTATGTGAGTCACTGGGAAAGAGAGAGAGAGAGAGAGAGAAAGAGGAAGGTCACACCAAGGGGCAGAAGCCCTTATGCAGCTGAAATGAGAGATATGGGGGTGTACCTACAAAAGTGCAGCGATGTGGAAAAGGCAACGTCGCTGAGAGAAAAATATAAACAAAGACTGTGTGAGAATGTGTGCGGAGAGTGGGAACGCAAATATCTGTGTTTGGCATTCCTATGAAAAGTAAACATCCATCCTCATCTGCTTCCACAGGTAATTTGCGAGGAAAATAACATGCGCAGTCACGACCCATTCACGTGCCAGGCTTGACAGCAAGGAGACAGTCCATCAGCGAGAGCTGCCAGAAGCTGACACTTTACATGGCAGTTCAGACACACACACACACACACACACACACACACACACACACACACACACACACACACACACACACACACACACACACACACACACACACACACACACACACACACACACACACACACACACACACACACACACACACACACACACACACACACACACACCAGAATTGAGCAAAAAGAAGGCAACGAGAAATGAGCACAAACGAGAAAAAAAACAACAAAACAACAAGATCAGCAGGACAGACAGACATAGGAACAGACTGAAGGGAAGAGAAAATGGGGGCCCTATCGTTCAGTTTTGCAGGCTACAGGATGAACGGGGCCTCTGTGCTCCTTCCCTGTTCAAACACACCTCACGGCTGTCTGCTCCCTGCACCAACAATGCATACGCGCACACATACACTGCAGCCTCCCTGACCGTGGGCACAATAACCCTATTGAAAGGCATCGATAGGGAGCTGAAAGAAAACGTGAAGAGACTAAAATTGAGGGAAGAAAATGACAATACAAGCGTACAGTCTCTTGAACAAGAAACTGTAGTGTGGTGGTTTGTGCCGATACCAGGGACGGGACTTTAAGAGCTGGATGCTGGACACTTTCGAAAAGTAAGCACATATTCCTTCAAATGAAAATAAAAATGGTATTTTAACTTGGAAAAAACTCCTTCGTGCTACTTCAACGCACTTTACGTTTAACGTTGATTACAATTTCCTTACTTTTCTTTTCCCCCCCGAGCTGCACCAGGTTACTGTAGTGTGCCTATTGTGCCAATATGACACCTCTCCACACATCTGTATCGTCTTAATTTTAATCTATCATTCATTGGTCTAATCTAATAACCCTACTTAGAGAAACACACACACACATTTGTTCATGGGTGGACCAGCAGTATTGTTTCCACAGAGGAAAAAGGGTGGTGATAACGGATATCTGCGTTATCTGATTACTCACACACACCCCACGCAGAAACAAACATGCATGCACATGCAAACTCGTCCCATCCTTTTTTGTCAGCTTCTCTGCATGACCTTGGCCACACACCGACAAACAGGTTGGTGCTGCAAGGCAAGAAAGTCCCAACACCACACATGCACTTTTATAGCCTTCCCGACATAATTATATCCAATCTGCAAAAAACACCAAGGTTAGCACAGACACAGATGCCGGGAGGAGGAGTTTTTGGAGCTTAGACATAGGCTGCTGTTAAAGTGAAAGCTTGCAATTGTAGTCAATACAGATGTGCATTAGGATCACAATGTGTAAATAAGTGTGTGTGTGTGTGCCTCCTTTATTTTGCTCATCAGAGAAGTGTTTTTGCAGAGGAGTTGCTATTTTAAAACTGAGGCACTTTCATAATACTAAAGCTAAACAAACAGGCACACGAGAACATTCTGCAGTGCTTGGCCCAAAACTCAGCCCATAAATGTCCAAGTCACTTTTTCCATACTCAGCAAATCCTGATGTTGTACAGAAAGGCTACAGAGGGAGGAGGGAGAAAGTAAATGACAAGGGAAAGAGGGATGAAGTGAGGAGAGGGAGCAGGAAATGGGGAGAGGGGCTGAATATAAACCAACTTAACAGCCCAGGAGCCTTGAGCAATTAGCAATGACATCATGTTCCCACACACACACACACACACACACACACACACACACACACACACACACACACACACACACACACACACACACACACACACACACACACACACACACACACACACACACACACACACACACACACACACACACACACACACACACACACACACACACACACACTGCAGACCAGAGCCAGGTCTGGATGAGGAGCGAGAAGCTAGAGGAGGGAGGCTAGAAGGATAGAAAGGGAGGTGAGGCAGAAAGGCAGGAAGAGGATGACAGTGCAGCATTTCTACTGTGGTGCTGCAGCCAGTGACACATTTGATTTTTGTGGCTTATACTGATTAACTCACCAAAGCAATGCCACCCATAACATTTTTAAAAATTGTTAAAAAAAATACCACAAAAACCTTTGAAAATTAAAAGGAAATCACCACAACCACAACCCAAAATAGAAACTGAAAGCTGTTTATCACCAGTTTAAGTTTAAATCGAAACAGAAGATGCCTGTTTCATTCCTTCACTATGCTTATTGGCAATTGTGCTTTGTAAGTGCACTACTACTAAATAATATCATCAGTGTAAATGCAATGGAAAACAAAAGCCTGAGAGCCAGCGTTACCAGTAGAAAGATGCAGTGAGGCAGAGAGGGTGAGAGGGTGAGAGGGTGAGAGGGTGAGAGGGTGAGAGGGTGAGAGGCCTCGGTGGTGAAGTCCAAAAGAAGGCAGCTCCTTTGGTAATTCCTGTTATTGTCAACAACTTCAGTTCAATGGCCCTTCTCCAACCACCAAAACACACACAACTCACAAACTTCTTCCACAAGTTTTTCACTCTCACTATTTGACAACAAACCCAGCTTCAGGATGATTTTAAGAGGGGATGAAAAGGACAACTTATTATACCCAATCTGCTCGCTCCCTCGCTACCTCCAAGAAATTATAAACAGGAAAGTCCTTCAGAACATGTTCTATGTTGTTTCTATCATAAAACATAAACAAACAATTAAATGGTGCCATGTTTGTTCAAAACAAACAGGTGTATCATCTTAAAGGCCAGGAACAAACTAGCAGAGAAGACTGGAAATGATTAGCTTGCCACATCCAGCCAACACCAAGCACCAATGAAAGCCTTCGCCTCACCCTCGGGGACTCGCATGGCCCATTCCCTCAGACTTTTCCATGTAATATGCACAAGAATACACTCCTTTATGCCTATAAATGGACCTTTTTCACTGCTTATATTGTGGGCTTGAACAGAGAACTACAAAGAACAAAACACAGTCATGAGTGGAGAGCTGAGCATCTCTGGATGGTACAACAGGACAAGAACATAGATTTGATAAGTCACCTGATTTTTTTTTTAGTTGCAACATTAAAACGGTCGTGACATATAATTATCAAGGATTCTATTATGACATTATGGATGCAGTGGAATTTATTACATATTGTGATACTCTTTTTAAGATAAATGTTGCAAATGTGGCAATGAAGCAGAAAAATCATCTGTAGGCTGTGGATGTCTCCTCGGGTTCGACAGGGAGCATTTCGATGTTCACAGCGGTTTCACGCTGGTCTGCAAGCTTTACAGAGTGGTGCTAAGAGTGCTTTTCTGATTTGGAACCAAAACACTGTTGAATTTTCATCCCCAAGAGGCATTCAAATACGACATCCCAGCAGCCTGCCTCGGCACAGTCGGTCACTGGCAGCCGCGGCAGACTCAAGCAGCCGACATCAATTCTACCGATGGTTAAGAGCAGCACCAATTCAAACATAATGGATGGGTGTTTACATTCTATCTACAGGGCCACGCAGCAAGGCACCGCTGGCAAAACCACCACACTATAGCTGCATGTTTGAATATGTACACCAGTGGTGGTGCTCGACATTTATTTTGTGCACAAAGCGAGTACGTACATATGCTTACATACTGTTGTACGACAAAGTGCAGAAGTGCTTCACAAAGCCGTGATTAAACAAAAGGAGATTATGGGATACCTTTTCACCACTTCCCTGCCTGGCTCATTTAAATACTGACATGCACTGCCCTGTATTTCCATCTTCCATCTGGAGCCGTTCTGCATGTTATGATTAAAAGAACTGAAATATGGATGTTTGTACTCCCAACCTTTGAGGAATTTCTACTATTTCTTTCTACATGTGCACGTCAGTTTACGTGGTTCAGCTGTGGAAGGCTTTGAAAACAGGCCCTAAATATATGGACGAAAACATCTTTGACCCTTCGTAGCTTTGTTTGAACCGTGGTTGTACGTTCTGCACCCGTTTATCTGTAAATAGCGTGATTTGTAACTGCCAAACTGCCCAGCTGTACTGTAAATGCACTCACGCCGCAGACGGAGTTGGAAGACATGCTGGATGCCGCAGTCTCCGGGACCACGAGTGGATGTAAAGCATTCAAAAGCCGCGTCTCCAAATAACACCATCATCTTGTTTAAGCTTGCAATTCCTCGCTGTAAACAGATGTGTTATTCATCATTTTTATTCCACGTTCTTACAGCTCGTCTTCTTGGTCTTATCTCTACTTGTTGTTTAATAAGCACCTTTGTAGCTACCAACATGGCCGCAATGTAAACAAAGACAAAAGAACTACTTTGAGGGTGTCAGTGAGATATTATATATTTTTTTTTAGACTTTACAAGAAATAAATCCTAATTATAAAAAAAAACTAGACAATATCCATATTCTACTGCCAACTCTTAAGAGAAAGCTTTTCTCGTAGTCTACATGGACTTTTTATGTATATTAATCAGGACAACCAAACTTGGTTACAACCCGTTAGTGGCAGCAAACGGGACATATTTTAAACTAGTATATAAATGGTATGATAGTTTTTTTTTCCCTGTATCTTAAAGCGTAGTATTAGTAAGTCAATATGTAGGCGTTTTAAATCGTTTAGGAATACGCATCACGATCTTTTGTCGTAATTTAGTTAAGCTTTAGTGAATTATCGACTGGTGAAACAGTTTATAAACCATCTACTTGCCCGCGGGCCGTAAACGTGAAGGCAGGGCGCGTTCACGAGTCGTGAGGTTCGCCAGATGTTCAGCTATTTCACACATTTCTGGGGTCGGTACTCACGGCCGGACGTTTCCCCATTCAGGCGCTGACACGGCGGTCGGGTTGGGGTCGCTGGTGACCCGACTCTGTCCGCTCGCCCCCCCGCGTCCGTTAACAGTTAACTAACGGCTGGTCGGAGCGTCGCGTTTTCTGTCACGAGCTCGTCCAACGGCTCAGACACACGACACAATACGTGACAATGAAGTGAAACCGGGCGCACGCAGGGTCCTGAGAAGACCCCCCTTCCCAACCTCCGGCCACCGCAGCCTCCCAGTCCCTTCCTCCTCTCCCCCACCTTCCCCGACTTGTTCGCGACACAGCGGCCCCCCGACACGCCGGAGCAATGCGTCGCAATATGAAACAAAGTTGGTCGCGTTTTCCACCGCCCGCCTCTCTCGGCTTTCTAACGAGAATCGTCGGCGACACCACATCACTCACCTTCTTCGCCGCTGGTTCGCGTCTTCGCTTGGCGGCTCTCTGCTGCCTTTTTTCCCTCCTCCCCTCCGTTTTCTCTCTCCTGGCTTGTTCCTTTTCTCTCCTCCCTCCCAGATGCCGCTGAGCTCCGACAGGGGGAACCGAGGGACGCTACTCCGGAAGCAAAAGCGTTACTTTATTTATTTATTTCAACAAATTCCTTTCACCTCGTACCGACATGGCAGCCTGTCGTCAATACTTTAATCTACATGACTCGGATAGCAGACACATGTGAGCCTAACCGGGCTACTTTGGGCACCTTTGGCTCAGTGACAGCGCTGACAAGTGTTGGCCAAACGTTGAACTGGGCCAAACTGTATGCTGTATGAGCCAGATGTGGCCCAGATCTGGCAAGGTAGTTTTGACCTTGGATACGTACTAGGCTCGGACCAAAGGCCTCGAGAAAATCGAGAATTGGACCATGTCTGCTGTATGTGGTTAAGTTTAGTCAGCCACACTAACCTTGGGTAATTTCCAACAGCCAAAGCCGAATCTGGGCCAAAGAGAACTGCAGACATGGGCCAAGTTCGGGCCGAGCATTCTTTACTATCTGTGTAGAGATAGTTTCAGTGGTATGCTGAAAATGCATCCTAAGATAAAAAAAATATGTTCTGATCCAAGTTCTTTCATGCTATTTGCAGATTGTGCTTATACACAGGGCAGCTCATTGCAAGAAAGGGGCCCGAAGCCAAGAGGAGACTGGATCTACAGCACCTGGGAAGAATGAGAAAGACCTGTCTTCATTGTTGAGCTACTTATGTAAACACATTTATGTGAGTTTATAAAGTCACGCTTTCTGGGTTTTCTTTCTCAAATTAGCAAGTTTATACAGTTAGAAATTCTAGGATGTTTCTTTCAAAGTTGTGATGATTATTTATACCAATTTATTGCTATTTAGGGTCACAGGGTTCTGCTGGAGTCTATCCAGCTCTCCTCCAGCAAAAGACGAGGGTACATCCTGGAGAGGTCAACAGAGGAAACAATGCTGTTAAAAACAAGTTTTAGAGCAATGCCCTCTGCAATCCAGACAATGTCTTCCGGTGAAGACCTCGCATATATCAGCAAGACAACGCTAAGCTCCCTAATGTGTCCATCACAAAAGCATGTTTTCATAGAACAGTCTGGGTCCTGAACCGAGTGTTTCGTCTTTATCTTGTGTGCAGTGTCTCAAAAAAGAGCAAGAAAAGGAAGGAAAAGGGATGAAGGAAGGGATTTAACGAAAAGGCAGGAAATGATGTATATGGCGCCTAAAATATTCTATGCAAACTACAGTCACATAAAAAACAAAGTACAGAAGCAGTCTGCAACAAACAAACGAACAAAATGAAGCATGTCCTGCATGCTTACAGAAACTCAGGAAATGTGAGCAGGTTCAGCCCAAGATGAGACCACGTAATGTTCACACAGAAGAGAAAAAAGAAGAAAGAGCTACTACTCAGACTGACGGACCTTCGTTGGTTTGTTATGTCAAAGTTTAAGTAAGTACTTTTAAAAATATACCACCAGATATGTATTTTTTCTTATAGTTTGGTATGTAAAACCTTTTTAAAAGAGGGTTTGCTTTCTTTTTTTTCATATGACTGTACAGGCAAAAGGCCAGATTGGATGTGTTGTGTGAAATAAAGCCTGCGTTAATAAATATTCATCTTGATAAAAACTGCATTTGTCCTGTCCTCTCTGTGCTGACAGCAGAGTTGCATAAACTCTGCAGTCCATAACCCCAGAACACCTTTATTATTTATAGCATTTTATTATTGCCTATTTTTAAAGTCTCATGTGAGACAGTTTTTTAACCATTTCCAACCCAGAGGTCTCTGGATCACGACAGAGGCCAGATAAAATTAAATAATAGAATTTAAAAGAGCTGAAGTGCAAAGAGGCTTCGCAGTCAACTTCCGTTTCTTCAAGGTTATGAAAGTGACTGCAAAGAATTTTCAGAATGACTTCAACACCAACAGTTTTTATTTTGTTGTTTGTTTTTTTTTAGGTGGGAGTGATTTCTTTTTTTGTCTTTGATTCAATTGATGTGCAGTCATGCTAAGTTATAATATGTAATGTTAATGTCACAAGACCGATCTTGCTCCTTTATTCTTTGATCAAATAGCTGTGCATTGATGAAAATATGATGATGCAGGGTTTTAAACGTATTATTTTTCGAAATGTTTATAGTCAAATTCACTACAGTACGGTATTGAGTTATAGGGACTTCAGAAGAACTCAATCAGAAAAATAAGTTGATTAAATACTGACATCTGGTGGTGATCAATGTTTATTACAACCTTTATAATAATAATAATAATCTCTGTAAAAAACATGCTGTAATCAACTCAATGTCTATTGTTTTTACTTTTTTATAACTATATTTGGAGGAGTGTGGGGACTTAATGTAAGCAAAATCTATTTACAGGAATTTTACTAAGGGGAACATTTCAATTCAGTTCAATTTTGTTTTATTTATATAGCACCGAAGCATGACATTTATCATCTCAAGGCACTTCAACAAATAGTTGAACTGAACCATAAGCTGGTTATAGTCACCTTCATATGTAAAGTAATTAAGTTAATTTTATTTCATGGTATCCGCTAGACAGACCGTTTAAAAGTACAGGAATGCGGACCGAGTGCCAGTAGTGAGTCTGGTATCTAAGCGGCTGTTACTCCACCCGCCAGGCGGCGCTGTGCGCTGTTTGCCACGTGTGGGTGACCAATCACCGCCGTCCATGAATTTAAACAGGGAGCGGGTGATCGAGGTCTGTCTGCGGTTTATAAAACAGAACAGTTAGGATTTATTCCCTCAAATTACATCTATAACAGCAGTTTCCTTCCAGGCGGAGTGAAGCCGGGATTCGGGGTGTGAGTTAGTTGAGTCAAGCGTCGTTTATAAAGTACGCGACTGTATCATCTGCGGGTTGCGACGTCAGTGTGAATATAATTTATAGTTTACCGTTTCGGACATGAAACCGTTTAAACCGTTATACTTTAAAACTTACGGTAAGCAAAGACGCAAAGTGTCCGCCTGGATCTCGCCTGAGGATCGTAAGCGGTTATTTGATAGCGCCTCTTCTGCTGATGACATGTCTGTGTTTGAACCAGAAAGATCCAGAAGGACGAGGTTGGTCTCGTTTTCATCCTTTCAAATCAGTGTTGTTTTCTTATCAACTTAACCGTTTTGTCGTTAATAATATTTTTGTTACATTGTTTCTGTTGTCGGGGTTCATCGTAATTACGCAGAACAATACTTGGCATGAGGGTAATTAAGGCTTTTATGTTGAAAATCCAAGTACGCAAGAGGCACTTTTTTATGTGACTGCATATTTGAGATTTTTTATATTAGATACAACCTCAAGTTGTGTTTTTGTTAACTTTTATTTTTTAACTTTTTACCCTTTTGCTCTCATTTAATTTGTCTTCCTTTGGTTTTGTGATTTTATTTTTATTGGTTTATTTTGTAGGGACGGTTGCACTGGGGTTCGCGGAGACATGCGTCGTGCCAAGAAAAAAGCCATGGCACATCTGGCTGAGGATCCCTGTGATGGAGAAAACATGAGTGATGAGGAGGACGTTATTGCCGTCTCCACTTCTAGCCCACTGCACGTCCATCAGACCAAGACATGCAGGTGCGTGAATCACCATGAGCATACAAATAATTTCATATAAATATATACATATGTGTATGTATAAAAGTCAGCTTGCTTATGTAATTTAATATTTGCTTTCTCCTTCTCAGAGAGAGGAAAACTAGTGTTTACAAAGGAAGGCCAATCCGTCCTGGAAAGAGAACGGCTGTGCTCTGCCCCGTTGAAATCAGCAGCAATGAGGACAACATCATGAGACCGTCATCTTCCCCCAGCAAGAAGAGAATGACAACCAGGTGTGTTCATCAACAAGGACCTTGTGGTTGCTTTTGTACCAGCGGATGGTACTGCATCGATAAAGATCAAGCTGCTTTGAACAGCTCTCAGAACATGCTCTGATCATTACCTTGGCTGTCTTTTATGAACCTTTCTCTCTCTCTCTATCTCTCTCTCTTTCTATATATATATATATATATATATATATATATATATATATATATATATATATATATATATATATATATATATATATATATATATATATATATATATATATATATATATAATAAAATGAAAGTGTCTTCCACCAATCCTCTTTGACAGTCTGATTTAACATATTTTAATAATATTTGAATTCCTAATTCTCAGAAAGCGAATTAAAATCCCCAATGTTAAGCATAAAGGCTCAAGACTGGTAGAAAGGCCAGACAGTGATGGGTGCAGTGCTGTGATTACTGCAGCGTTGGTGGCATGTGTCTTAGTGGTGAATTGTATTGCAATCTGCAGCATTGAAGGTCCCAGCATCCCCAGCTTTTCCCGTAGCTGAAATGTTTGTTTTTGTTTGTTTTTTTTTTACTTTTGTTGGGATGGAGGAGGGAGTCGGGTAAGGGGAAAAGCCTAGATGAAGGCTGTTAACCAGAGAGTGTCAGTAGTGGAGAACAGCAATCTCACTGGCTTCTGCCTCTTGTAGCAGCTGGGTCGACCTTTACCTCTTTATGTTTTATTGTTTAGTATATTTTTTTTAAGTTTTCTTCTTAATGCTTTTGTAAAGTACTATGAGTTGCAGTTGTGTATGAAATGCGCTGTACAAGTAAACTTGCCTTTCTTGCCTAACCTCGGATCATTTAAAACCATAGACTTAATAAAACCATGGACGAAGCCTTAGGTCAGGTGACCCATTGTTTTCCAAAGACTGGTTTTGAAGCCCGTTTTCCTTCGTACGGAGCACAGCCACGTTGCTCAGCAAGCCGATGGGAACAAGCCCGCTGCATGTCAATCAAAGTTGGCTTTGCTTCCAGCTCCTTGAGCCAAACCCCGACGGAACATCTGCAGACATTGACAGTGGGATGTACCGTTAAATATGTTTATTTCTGCTCTAAAGTCAGACATTTTAACAGTGGAGATAGAGGCTGGCTGCAAAAGCGAGTCAATCGGTCAGTCGAGGAACTGCAAAGAAACTTAGTTCCACATGAGCGCCAAAGTGGAAGTGAGATGGTTGGTGCTTTGTTGAAACAGGGAAAGATCTAAAACGAGCAAGGCAGGGTTCCTCAAGGACCAGGGTTGGGGAAACGCTGACCTAGGCCACTAGGCTACGTAGACCCGCCACAGGCCTCAACCAAGCAATGCTCAGATCACACTGGGATGATGTCACAGGGGGTTTGCCTAATTCTTTTAAAACAGCCATGGGGCTGGCACATGAATGCTGCCCCCATGTGGTCTGAAGTGATATTGGTAATCAGAAAAATTTAGATTGTGATGCAGAGGAAAGCATCAAAGATTTAACATCAGGATTTAAGTTTAGTGTTTTAGATTATTTAACATTTGTCTTACTTCTATATGTGTACTTTCCTGTTATGTTTGGCCTCTGGGAGCTTTGAAACACACAGGTCTGGTCAGATCTTGTTGACCATCGCTTTTTCTCAGGTTTTTCTGATACGCTCTGAAAGGATCTGTATGCCAACAGGAAAAGCCGGCTTGTGTCTGCGCCGGTTTTTATAAGGCAGAAAAGCCAGCGGGTTTCTGTCACCACCGACAGTGAGGAAGAAAGGTCTTCCTCAGGACGCCTAAAAAATTCAGTCAAAGTGAAGCCGGACTCCAAGTAAGTACTTACGAGACGCTTGTATTAACGTGAGAGATGCAAATGATGTTAGTGTTGTAAACGGTAACTTCTTCTTCTTTTTTTTTTTTTTTTTTTTTTTTTTTTTTCCAGTGTTTGTGTTCCATCAGTCGGCCGCTTTGTAACCCGTCGCAGATGTGCTGCTTCTAACAAACTCTCCAAAGCGATAGCCAGTATACTCAGCTCTTCAGATGACTTTACCTCGGAAGCGTTTTGCTCGAGCAGGATCCCCCAGCGCTCCAGGAAGAGGAAGCCCCCTCCAGCATTTGGGCTGTCCAGCGCTGAGAGCTCGGTGAACGCTGCAGGGACTACCAGCTTCGCTACCAACCCCTTCAGGGAGGTATCCCTCAACGAATCAGCAGATCACAGCCTCGGACCCTGCCCCAGGAAACCCATTTTCTGCTCCACACCCTCAGCAGGTTCCTTTAGCAAGCAGGAACAGGCGAAACTCTTTCCTACCCACGATCAGGCCGCCAGTCCTCCATCCATGTCGGTCAGCTGTATAGGTGTCTTGAGCACTTTTCAAGAAGACTCTGATTCACCGCGGCATTCGGCCTTCCCACCACAGTCCGCATCTGTTGGAGGTGCACCAGGTCTGCATCACCATGATGAACAATCTGTTAATTTATTCATGGGGCCCAGCAGTGGTAACTGCAGTGAAGAACCCAAAAGCCAGAGTGGAGACTCAAAGAGAACAGCTGGCGGGGCGTTACCCGGCGCAAATAGACTTTCTGTAAACTGTAAAAGCAGCGGCCATTTTGTGTCGGCAGCAGGAGGGTTGGATCGGGCAGTAGAGGTCCTGAAGGAAAGGTGCTTGAACCAGCGCTGCACCGTTCAGATGGAGAGGTTGGACAACTTCATTGTCTCTCAGCTCTGCAGTCAGACAATCTACTCATCCTGTTTGGAGGATTCAAGCTCAGCCCACAGCCAGCAAACTAAAGAACCTCAGTCTGTAGGCAGCGGCCAAACTGTTAACCGTTTGCACTCTTCAGAGGAGTTGCTTAATCACTACTCTTCTGTGGAAGACGATACCACCAGTGATTGGTTAAAATCATTTACTGACTGTGAACAGTCTGCTTCAGTGGCTGGAAGTCAGAGAGCATCAGCTGACTCTAAGGACTCAGAATCAGTACAATATGTTGACTCCACAGACCAAAGCTGTGAGGTTGTCATGGCTGAGGAGGCAGTGAAGGATAAGAACTGCTCAGTTTGGTCACAAAAATTGACTTTATCCCAACTTAGAGCTGAGAAGCTGCGAAAGTTGCAAAATGGCAACGTTGCAGAAGCAAAGACAAAGTCCACAGATTCTGAAAAAGATGCCGTGCTCGCGTTGAAGGAGAAATGTGTGACAAATAGAGCTTTTGTACAAGTGAAGAGAGTAATGCCCCCAAAAATGGGAGAAATTGGGCACCTCAGAGATGACACTCTGAAATCCTCAACAGATGTGTCAGACTCATCATGCAGTGAAGAGACAAAAACCGACCATCTGTCTGAGCGCGACGGCAGTGAAACCTCCACCACCATAAAAGCCGGTGCTCAAAATAGAAGCACCACTTGTGAGGGTAAAAGCACTTCAGGCAGAGCAGCTGACAAGAACCTGCGGAAAGCTGCCCCTAAAAGAAAAAGGACCTCTCTGGCTTCAAAAGACAAGAAGAGGAGGAGCATGTCCGCAGATCGACCTGGGACCACGAGGAAGGCGTGCGTGAGCGGCATGAGCGTGAGTCGCTGGAAGAACAGGGACGCCGCCGGCACTTTTGGCAGCCGGGCGGCTCAGACGGGCTGCACCAGGGCGGCGGACTGCAGCATCAGTGAGCTGATCTCCACACAGCGCAAGCAGCCAAAGGTAACAACAGCATCCACAGACACACAACCGCAGTCCAGGGTAGCTGGTGACCTCAAGACCTTTCAGTCCAGATTTTTTTGTTTTGTCCTTTTTTGGGGGGGGGGGGGGGGGCAGAAATGGATGCAGTGTTCCAGGAGGTATACTAGACAGTAATGTATACTGGTTATCTTGGTTTAACAAGTCTAAGGTCAGGACTTCCAGTCACACAAAGTTGCTCTAGTCACTCTAGACTGTCTTGCGTTACCATGGTGATCCTGCGGCAGAGCAGTTTATGTTCAGTTTTGGATTAAATTGCCTTTTGAAAATGTTAACTGACAGTTTTCATGAACATATTCCCACATAAATCATAGTGAAACATTTTAATGTCACTAAATGAAAGGTATTCATTGGATGTTGAATAAATGTGGGCTTGTCGAGCGACTGGCTGAGATTCACTAATTGGACCATCTGGTCAATACATTTACACTGATTTTTATTTGTCAAGTTGAACAATCAAGTGTTGGATTCTGGCTCCTGCTGGGATTCTTAACCTGAACCAAAAGTCAAGCATTTTGACTAAAATTCTATTGACAGACTTTAGATATCAAAACCCACTTGAAATGTATGAAATGTAACAGACAGTTAAACGCGTTACCATGGAAACCATGTTGGAAGAATATTTTTATACTTTTTTTTTTTTTTTTTTTTTTTTTTTTTTCCCCAATTTAATGCCAGGCCTGTTGTAAGCTGCTGATACTTTAATTTAAAACGGATTTTATTTTTTTATAGCACACTTTTCCATTCACGCGGTCTGCTCTTCTGATTCAAAATGTTTTTAAATTCATATTTTTATACATGTGGACAGAGACTGGAGGGGAAGGACCTGAGTGACAAAGGAAGATTAGAGCCACCGTTGTTGTGCTTGTTACCTGAGATTCAAAGTTTAGGTTTTTTGTTGTTGTTTTTAGATGTCTAATGCAAGGAAGCCTGGCCGTGTTAAATCATTTGAGTAGGAAACCCCTCTGGTTAACCCACTGAGCTGTTGTATTTACTTTTTAAAGACTCCGCCTCTCTGGGAGTTTATCTTTTTTCTTAACCAATCATCTTTCCAACCCGGTGACAAGCTTATTAGCTGTGAGATGTTTGACCAGGTGTTTTGCTTTTGTTAAATAGCCTTACAGAAGTTTCCTTGTGCCCTGCAGCGGCCGTTCCTGGCAGCTTCTGGGCCAGATCCAAAAACCTGCGCAAGAATATAAAAGGTTCTGTGTTGTGCATCGTTTTGTGCAGGAGCCGTTGACAACAACTACGATGAATTTCGCCACCCCAGTGAGAGCAAGTCGGCTCAACCTGTCGTCTCTGCTGGCCGATCTCACCCCGAGCACGCACACCTGGAGCCGACTCAAAGCCGCCCTCTCTGTCCATCGCAAGGGCATGGGTAACAAGTGTTTGAGTGACTTTTACTTGGGTTTGCAGCTTACGTTTCAAGTGCAGTCTTTATGAGTAACGGTGCTGTTTGTTTTTTTTTTTTCCTTCTACCTCCTGTTGCTTTTTAGTGCAACTCACTCCCAGGAATTTAAATTTGTCAGCAACGGGATCTCCTCAAAGGATGGTGATAGCAGACCTCAGCCAGGATCTCTTTGCCACGCCCTTACACACGCCGCTGCCCAGACGCCTGCAGTCACAGCTGCTGAGCCAAGGCTTCCAGGTGCAGAACACCTCACACAAATTATTGCAGTTTTGTGTGTCTTCAGCATTTTAGTTGATCTGAAGAAGCAATGGTCCCTCTTTTTCTTTCTTTTTTTTTTTTTTTTTTTTTTTTTTCCTTCCCACCACAGGTTGCGAGTGAAGACGCAGATCTGTCAGATGCAGAGAAGGTGTACTCTGAGTGTGGCCAGCAGCACCCGCTGCCCTGGGACGCCTGTATTCTCCCTGCTCGTATGAAACGGTGCGTGAAGATCGGCGAGGGGACCTTTGGTGAGGTGTTCTCCACCAACAACGCTTCTGGAGACACTGTGGCACTAAAAGTACGGGACTTTGTATCGTCATGTAGTGTTGGCAATTTACGTTAATGTTTTAAATAAACGAAACTGCATCAAAAAAACTGTACGTTCAAAGATGGATTTTTGATACAAAACTGGAAATGCACAGAAGCTTTTTGTATAACCTTCGACCATATAACCTGGTCTTCTGCAGTGGAAATTACACGTCTTCACGTGACGCAAGTACAGAATAATGTGGATAACAATGTAGTTTTGGAGAATTAACGTGACAATACATGACCAAACGTTACTGCTCCTGGAAGTGAAGGAAGTGCATCGTGGCTTTAAACTATGTGAGCACGTTTGAGTTCAAACTTTAGACTGAGTGTCCCCTAAACTGAAAATAAAGCCACGTTGATATTCAATATTGAACTGAAGGGGGCGTGTCCTCAGTTAACTGTATGGGTTGTGTTTTCAGATCATTCCAGTAGAGGGTGATGAGAAGGTGAACGGAGAGGACCAGAAGACCTTTGGAGAGATTCTTCACGAGATCATCATCTCAAAGTACATAGTACTGGCTATTTAACTAAAACTCCCACCTTTTAGTTTTATTTTTGGACTGGCAAAGTTGTGGATTTTTAGTAGCCAGTTGTGTCACATGGGTGATTTATGATCTCTGAGCTTGGAAACTGCTATAGGAACATAAATTCAAACATTTGAATTGAGCCATTTGGTCCAGTCGCACCTATGACTGCGATTATCTCAAACAAGCGGGATATATATTGTGCTAAGCTTACACACCACTGGGTTGTGTTTGTTGAGATGTAGAGATTATGAAGTCCTTTTAATTTAGTTATGCATAATGATGAGATTTGGGAACCACTTCAAAGTATTTGTACTGAGCTGCACTAATGAGCAGTGTGGGTGGGTGTGTGTGGTGTGTTTTCCTTTTATTCCCAGGGAGCTGAGCAGCCTCAAGGAGAAGCAGCACAACCAAACTCGTGGTTTTATTGGACTCAATAAGTGAGTTGGTTTGGGTTTTTTATTTATTTATTTATTTTTTTTTTTTAATTTCTTTTCCTGATTGTGTCCAAGTTGATTGACTTGACTGTCTCTTTGTTGTCCTTTAGTCTGCACTGCGTTCAAGGCTGCTACCCACCAGAATTCCTAAAAGCTTGGGATGCTTTTGACAAAAAAAAGGGGTCTGAGAATGACAGGCCAGGTTAGTCACGTTGTAAGAGGCATTACATATGATTTTCTGTGAGCAAGTGCAGTAAACACTCTTTCAAACGTGTTTCACAGCCAACTCGTGTGTCAGTCTGTTTCATCCGGCTTTTGTCTTTTTGCTCAGACTTCTTTGAAAAAACCCAGCTGTTCCTGATCCTGGAGTTTGAGTTTGGAGGGACTGACTTGGAGAACAGCAACGGAACGGTAGGGCCAGAGGCCCCTGAAGGATCACGTGATGGACCGGTTTAAGTTTCAGCCTTTAATTCTAACCTTTCCTCTGTCAAGTTGGCGTCTTTAGGAGTGGCCAAGAGCATCCTTCATCAGGTCACTGCTGCGTTGGCTGTTGCTGAGCAGGAGCTACACTTTGAGCACAGGTGGACTACACACTTGTGCATAGTTTTTAATAAATTGCTCAGTGGTAAATAAGATCGACACCAAGCTTTAAGCTTTAGAAAAGAAATGGCAAACCACACACTTGTTTTCTAAATCACAGCTTTCCAGATCCCAAAGTTATGTACAGTATTTAAGATCAGAAAAACAGAAATTATTCACATATTTGAAACTGGCACCACTGACGTTTATGTGTGTATTTATTGCAGTTATTGACTTTTGAAGCCCTGTTTTTTACAGATGTGAAGCTCCTGAACACAATCACTGAAATTATTTGCACAGTTCAAATGAATTAAGTCTTGTAACCATAACTGTTTTCTAAATACACTTGGTTTATAATGTAATTAGTGGGACATTTTAAGATGTCTTTTTGTAACATATGCTACATTACATTTGCGTCAGGGCGATTTTGCTGTTTAACGGGAACAAACCTGATTTTTTTTTTTTTTTTTTTTTTTTTTTTTTTTTGTTTTGTTTTTTTTGCAGGGACCTCCACTGGGGCAATGTCCTGGTGAAGGTGACCAGGCAGAAGATGGGGAGCTTCTTCCTCAATGGAGTGGCTCACTCCGTGGAAACCAAAGGCGTGCTCGTCCGCATCATTGACTATTCTCTCTCCAGGCTAGAAATTGGTCAGATTTTAATTTTTCATCATTTCTTGCCTACACATTCTGTCTTGTTTTGTTCTCGTAATGCCTCTGTTTATAACGTTTTGTTCCCTCCAGATGATCTGACTGTATCCTGTGACATCTCAAATGATAAAGAGCTCTTCATGGGACAGGGAGACTATCAGTTTGACGTCTACAGACTGATGAGACAAGAGAACGGGTCAGAACTCAGCATCTGTGTCATGTAACTTGTCTGTCTGTAAAATGTGCACAAAACACTGTAATTTAGTAGCTATCCAACACATAAACCTAGGTGTTGTGCTGTTTTTTTTTTTAAAGCCTCCAGATGCCATCAAAACAAAATGCATTTCTAGTTATACCACTATTTTCTTTTTTTAAAATGTCACATTTATATATAAAGCCACAACTCTACATCCTGCTTCAAACTGTAAACGTGCTGCTAAAAGGGCTCTTAGCTTTTAGATATGGACATGCAAAGCCATTAAAGTCAGGATAAGTAGTTTTCTCTCCTCCAGTTCATGTGTGAGCACAACCCCCCCCCCCCCTCTGGGGAGTAGCTGGAGCAGTGCATGTTAATGTGCTCGGTTAATGTTTCAATCAGGCCAAACCTTTGTGGCAAGATAGAAACTAAAGAGCTGAAATGTCTGTGTTCCAGTGGGCCCGTCTTTATTTATTTTATTTTTTTTTAATAGTTATGCAGCTTTCAGATGAAACCCTCAAATTTCCCTTTGAACATGATCAATCTGCAGATTACTTGCTCGTTAAGAGCCTTTTAAAGCAGCACCTCGGAGCAGTTGCGGTAGCGAGGTATCGATCGACCCTCTCGTCCTCGTTACAGGAACGACTGGAGCAGCTACCATCCCCATACCAACGTGCTTTGGCTCCACTACTTGTGCTCCAAGCTGCTTTCCATGAAGTACCGGAGCTCAACGGGGAGGGGCACCAAGGATGTGCGAGGGGAGCTCGCTCGTTTCCATGACAACGTCCTCCAGTACAGTTCTGCCACAGAGGCGCTGCGAAACTGCCCCATGTTCCAGTAGTTTTTTGAGCACGCGAGTGTGAGCTTTCACATGCTTGGTGTGACTTAAGACTGTTTTAAGTCCAAATGATTTATGTGAAGATGATTCAGAGGCAAATGTTTACTAGTAGTGCCCACTGAACTGTTAGACTATTAAAATTGATGTCACACTGCAGAAGTATGATCCATTCATTTCCTTAATACTGATGTTGAAGGTGTTTTATGTAATGTTTTGAAAGTGCTTTAATATTTCAGACTAGAACAGTTTTTGTATCAACAGTTTCTCACTTATACCTTCATCCATCTTCAGCAGCTTATTTGATAGGTTTGCATGTCTTCAGGCTTCTGATTTTAAGTCAAATGCATCATCTTGGAGCCTGAAAAATTGAAAGAAACCTATAATGGATTGATTTTTCAGGGCAAGTTTAACTATTTAATCACTTTCTGAAATGATGAACAAAGCAACCGTCAGGGAAGCAGATTAATTTGGGTGAAAACAGAACAGGCCCCATGAGGATGTCGTAGGAGACTCCCGAGAAAAAGCTGAACCAGTTCTGGATCAAATGTGTAAGTGGTCTCGTACAGCAGCGGGCCGTTTTTACAGGTGGGAGATACGATAAAGATTCTGAATGCTATGCTGTTTTACAAAATTAAATCTCTGGGTTTTTGGTTTTTGCACTAGATTATACTGTATTTGCTGGGGTAGAAGAACTACATGTACTTTTATTTTTTTTTCCAGGGAAAGCTGCAGATGTGGACTAACTTTTGATACCCTTCCAATATAGAAAAACAAAACTTAAAATGGTCTCTGAAATAACTTGAAACCGACATCATCAACAGATAATGCTTTAAAATTGTGGTTCAAGAGAAAGTTAACTTAAAAGCTTACCTTTACCTTCAACAAACATGTTGAAGGTAAAGGCTTGAAGACCATCTCCAAGCAGCTTCGTGTTCCTGTCAATTTCCTTCAGAGGTTTAGGGTCCACGGGAACTGTATCCAAACGCCCTGGACAAGGCGGTAGGAGGAAAACGGATGAGAATAGTAATCAAAGAGACTGAACCCAAAACCTATTCATGTTCTATTGCTCTACAACTGCATCCAGTTCTTGTACAAAAAAAACCTGGAAAAATAAAGTTTAAAAAAAAAACAAAACAGGAAGGTGAACTCCAAGGTCAGGGTACATCAGATCAGATCATACCACCCATCGCTGTTTTGAGTCAAAATGGACAACTGTGATGTTGAAAGCAAATGAAAATAAATAAAGCCAGATTGGAATTTGCCAAATGTATATTGACCAGCTACAAAGCCTCTGGGAGAACGTCCTTCAGACAGATGCAACAAAACTAGAGCTTCTGCGGCAAGTCACATCAGCTTGGTGTTCACAGACGCAAAAATGAAGCACTCAAAGAACGTTGTAGGTACTGTGAAACGCGGAGCAGGCTCGGTTATGTTCTGGAGCTGCTTTGCTGTGTCTGGTACAAGGTGTCTTGAACCTGCGCAGGTACAAAGAAATCTAAGAGTTTAAAGACTTTCTCCAGCGTAATCTGCTCATTATCAGAAGTCATGGGTCCTCCAACAGGATGATGACTCAAAATACAGGAATAAAAGCAGCCAACAACAAAACATTGAACTGTGAGGTGTCCTCCTTTGAACCCTGATCTTAATCCTATCAAAGATCTGTGGAAAAATTGTGAAAGATGCAGCCTGGACAAGTCATCACTCAGACGTGAGGCAGTTCAACACATTTTGCAAGTTTAAACCGAAATTGAATTCCACAGATAAAACATTTATTACTTTAACATTAAAATATACTGCATGTTGTCTTAATTTGCATTAAATATGATTGTTTTCATCCTGATTGTGCTGTATATATTTATAATTAAGTTCTCTCTTATCAGTTAACCTTCTATTTTGCAAATCTGCTCTTTATTACCGCTTATTACAAAAATTTCCATTAAACCCCATGAAAAGATCCAAATTCATTTTCAGTTTTCCTATTGAATTTAAGTTCTTTTACAAAGTTGCTGAAAAATAGTGGCACAAAAACAAAAAGAAGCACTTACAAAAACAAAATATGTTTATTCAATTTCTTCATCAGGATTATTATACAGTTTTGCAGTAAAACAAGCTTAATTTTGGTTCGATGAGATGTCCATCTTCATGTTGACCTGTGATTAAATACGTTGAATGCTTTCATACGTGAACAGACACTTTGTAGTCGGTTAAAAAAAAAAAAGTATAAAATAATTTTTTTTTAAAATGAACACTTGCCTGGAATAATTGTGTGATGGGATAAGAAGAGCAGTTGCGTTAAAAACAGGAAGACTTCCTTTTAGAAAAGGACGTGGGGACATTTCAAACTATATAAATAAGACGGGGGAGGCTTACGTTCTGAGAAGAGGTCAGGCATGTGTCGAGAAGCACTTTTTGGTTGAGCTTAGAGGCAATGTTTGAGATGGCCTTGCTGGTGATGAGCCCATAAATCTTTTGATGTAGTTATGTATGTGTGTGTGTGTGTGTGTGTGTGTGTGTGTGTGTGTGGGAAGCTATATGTTCTTGTATTAGAAGCAATGAACTGGATATGTGATGTACTTGCAGCAGCTGTATGTGCTTCATGTGTGTTTGTGCTCAGAAGGAGAAGTATTTGGTGAACCACTCCTGCTTCAGCCCTTCTGTCCCCCTCGGCTCCAGGTACGGACCCCTGCAGAAACGCAAGAAACGTGCTGACCCGACTTGCGGAACAGTAACAAATAATGTACGTTTTAAGGCCAACAGCAAAACTGCGACAGTAAATATAAACTGCACTGCATTGAACTGGACATTTAAAACTCTTTTGTCGCAGTATTAACTCAATAAACGGTCAAATATTTGCAGTGGTGACACATCTGCACTGCTGAATGGACACTGAGCCAAGAGTCAAGCTGTTGCCACATGGGAGACTGTAGTTTAAAATGATCCAAATCCTGGAGCAGAAAATATGGAGTCACCACTTTTATCAGATGTTCATTCAGCTGTTTGTTTTTGTAGAAAATAAAAACCAATCAAAGCATCACTCAAAACTGTTTTATTTAAAAGCTGAACATTCTGACCTTGTAAAATGTACCATCCATCCATCCATCCATCCATCCATCATGTGAACCTATTTTACTCATTCAATCATTAAGAAACCCTTTGGGACCATAGTCAATAAATAAATGACTAGATGGATATATAAATACAAACTGGGACTTTTCAGCCTTTTATGACAGCTTGAAATTTTTGAGGTACGAACTTCTCTAATGAGAAAACTATATTTTTTATCCAACAGCTGACAGATCAGTTTTTTAGGATGCAGCCTCATCATCGACCTTTTTCCTTTCATTTGTTTCCCATTAAAAACAAACAAAAACAAAAAAAAAAAATCAGGACGGTATCCTAATCCATGGTGTTATTGGGACTTCTGCAGCCAGCTTATTTTTTATTTTTTCAACAGTAGCTCTTGGAAGCTCCTGCATGGGTCCAATCATGAATCCTTCCTGTCTCTTCGTAATGGCAGTGGGACATTCTGTACCACTGTGAATGAGAGGGGGACCAGACCCCTCTTAAAAAAGAACATTTTTGTAAAGTTAATGGTTATTGTTTGCTGGTCACGTCAGTCACTAAATGTGTCTTTGCTGAAGACACGTTTTAACACTCCATCTGTGGCGAGATGCATTACCGTCCTGAAAAATGATTTCATCATCACCACACCCAAGTTTGGACTGAATTCCCGAAACTGAAGTTCTCAAAGGCTTGAAACAAGGCGGCTAGACCCCCCCCTTTTTGTGTTCTTGAGGACGCTTCAACTTCCATCTAGAAGGCACGCCCTCTGCGCTCTTGAAGGAGGTTTTTTTTTTTGTTTTGTTTTTAAATGCACAAAATAAAACATGAATGAACATCCTTCGTAATAAGTGATTCCGTACTGTTTGCTCCTTCTTACTCCAGCTCAAACAGACATTTTCCCAAAACATTTGTTTCTTTTTCGAGTTGTGCTTGACTGTGTTTTTCAGGTGATGTTGGTCCGTTTTCGAGAGGAAAGCAGTTTGCTCAGCCTTAAGTGTTGTAAAGATGCAAATAAATACCTTGGAACACCATCCTGTATATAACATTCATACCTGATTGATTGGGTCTGCAAGTACGCGTGTGGCTCCTGGCAGGAGGGGGACACGTATCGGATGCCCGTCTGAGGTGAGGGGCAGACGGGAAGAGGAGCAGTTGGCGCTGGGGTGGGAGGGATGCAGGAGGTCCGGGATCGGGTGGAGCGAGTCAGCGAGGGCGAGGAATGTTGGCCTAGGGAGAGGGAGGTGTGCTTATGCGGAAGAGAGGAGGTGGAGTAGTGTGGAGAGTTATGAGGATGGGAGCTGGACTGGTGGGGGAGGGTTGAGGAGGAGTGCTGATAGATGGAGGAGGGAGAGGAAGACGAGGATGAGGAGGAGTGTGGAAGTAAGACGCTCCGATCGTAGGTAACAGTGCCGGGGTTGCTGGTGACTCGAGGCGGCGACTCCCCGTGCTTTCTCTGTCAGAACATCAAATCCACAAACAGAACAGAGGTTTTGTAAATGTTCATTACTCAGCTGTTTCCACCATTAGGCTTCATGTAAAGTTTTTTATTGACCACCATTTTCATCCACAAGTCTGCATCTTTACTGGTCAGAGATGCTGAGAGCAGAGGCAGTGTGATGGAGTCCTCACAGCGAGGCGACATGTCCTGACCACAGAGTGCTGATCAGTGGAGTGGGCGAGCTTGTGCCACAGAAGCAGAAGTTGGCTGCAGCTCAGTCAGCATGTCTGGCTGAGAGAAGGCACATCTT
Source organism: Xenentodon cancila (assembly GCA_014839995.1). NCBI lineage: Eukaryota > Metazoa > Chordata > Actinopteri > Beloniformes > Belonidae > Xenentodon > Xenentodon cancila. The sequence continues at coordinate 7,403,490 of CM026198.1, read as the reverse complement.
GATGAATGCATTGCGCGCATGAGCCAAAACTGACAAACTCACCCTCATGGTCGGCGTGACGCTCCCGGGGCGGGACTTGCTGTCACGGAGCCTGAGGGAGCTGTTGTCCTCGGCAACAGGAGGATGAAGCTGCAGCTGATGCCTCTCTTCCTGCAGGGAAGGAGGATGAGGAAGGACTTTCACTGGCCTTATTCACAATTGGTGCTGTTGTCGTATGTGCGTTTTGTCCGGAGGGGCGTTACTTGTTCGCTGAGCTGCTTCACTCCACACAGATGGCACACACAGCATCCAGTCAGAGGACACTTCAAAAACTGCAACTTTCTCCTGCACTCACAAACCTGAACGAGGATTCTGTTCCAATTATTATGAAAAAGGTCCCTCCTCCTAGTGATTTTAAACCATGACAGCTCGCTGCAGAGTGTCTTGATGTGAAAGATCAGTTTCTGACATTTGCCTTTCACAGTGACAATAAACTAACAGATTAAGTTAAAAAGGAGAAGTCTGGCATGAAGCTGACACTGCAGGTACATGACGTTCATGTAAGCACAATGACATTCCTGGAGTTAAACCTGCACGACCCATAATTGACCTGTCTGTAAGCCCCGCCCCTCAAATACAAATGAGCCAATGGCTGTTGAGCATCAGTTGCACTGGATTGAGAAGAGCAGCGAGCAGCTACTTTTCCAAAAACCAACTTTCAAAGCCAGTCAAGGTACCACTTTTAAAAACAAAACAAAAATGTGCAGGGCTGATCCAAATGCCTTCCTGTGGGATTCGGAGCTTCGTTTGAGTGGATGTGGGTGTGTCTGAACAAGAAGGAGGGTACACGCATGCAACAATAATCTGTTAAACATACTCAAGACTCAGAGGAGCATCAGAGCGAATGATAGGTAGATAATGATTTGTACCAGTGAAAGAGTTCTTTTCTAGTAATAAATCAGTAATATCAGTGATACACCAATGTTCTGCTTTAAAAGTCTGTCTTAGATGGGAAGCGAAAGTGCTGTGATATGTTGCAATTGATATTTGTTATTCATTTATTTATGTTAAGACATCTGCCCCTCTAAAATACATCATAAATCAATTAAATTAAATTGGAAAACATTTGATTTTAATCTACCCAGTAGTGGATTTCTCAGAAAGTTCACTGCAAAAGGTCAAACTTTGCATTAAAAAACTGGAAAAAAAAAAAAAAAACAAAACAGAACAAAAAAAAAAAACAAGAGCTACACTCAGACTCACCAGGCCTCAGTTGGCAAGTTAAATGTTAAAAGCTCATGACAGTAAAATTAGAAAAAGGCTGAACAAGTATGGTTTGTTTGGAAGGGTTGCCAGAGGAAAGTTTCTTCTCTCTAAAAAGAACAGATGAGCAGATTTAATCTGCGAACAAGAAATGTGTGATGTGGTTTCAAGGTCAAGAATAAATGGTAAATCTCTAAAATTATGGCTTTTGGTTATTGAGGGGGTAAAAGCTCTTAAACCTTATTTCTTAAATATAAAAAAATAGGGAAATGGGACATGTGAAATGACAGCAGACATGACCCCTCCAGTTGTTTTTGCAGAACACTGCAGGATTATGATAGAACAGGTGAACCTAACCAGATTTTGACAACCCAAGCAAACACTCCCATTAATCACCGGTTTCTATGTATTTTATGGGATTTGTTGACAGACAAAAAAAAAATCTTCAGTGTTGTTCCTGGTGAGTGAATGAGGTGTAAAGTTACTTAATAGAATTTGTGAAGTTGGGAAAGTATTCACAGTCATGCTTGGACATTGTTCGTGGTGTCCCCCAGGGGTCAGTATTAGGCCCCAAACTGTTTTAAATAACATTTTCAAAGTTTAAGGATTGATCAAATAGTTCTATTTACAGATTACACAAATATTTTTGTTATAAATGATAAATAAATTGTCATTAAACTTAAGTAACACTAAATTTGGTTTAGAGAAAAAAGGCTATTTGTGTACAGTAGACAGTGTTGAGATTAAAAGAGTTGATGATAAGTGTCTTGGTGTGATAATCGATGACAAAATAAACTGGAAAAATCACATAAAACATTTACAAAACAAACTATCGAGAAGCATTTCAATACTGAGCAAAGCAAAACACATTCTGGACCACAAATCGCTCCACAATCTACATTGTTCACTGGTTTTATCACATCTAAATTACTGAGCAAAGGTTTGGAGCAGTACATATAAATACTGCAAGAAAGGGCCATAAGGATCATTCATAAGCCGGTTACAGAGATCACAGTAGTGCACTCTTCCTAAAATCAAAATGACTAAAATTCACTGATCTGGTTCATTCTCAAACAGGGCAAGTAAAAGTAAACAGAAAAATAAACAACCGACTTCCTGGAAATATTCAAAAATTGTTTTTTTTAGCAGAGAAGGAGATTATACCACTATGGGAGGGATTAAATCTTAAATGTGGCAGAATTTGCCCAACATTTAAATCTTGTTGCTTCTCTTGTTCTATTTGCATATGTTGCTTTTTTGTTTGTTGTTTTTTTTTTCTTTTTTGGACTTCTTGAATTGTTTAAGGTCTTTATTATCTATTCCCACATGCCCAAAATAACTCTTCAAATCAAATCAAATTAAAAATCTAAATCAATGTGTAGTGTCAAAGGAGCATTTCCAAAGAAAGAATAAATGGTCATAGACGTATTCTCACCACTAATCGTTTAATGAGCTGGTCTCTCTCCGTGAGTCTCTCCTGGAGCCTCCCCAGCTGCAGGTCGTCACATCGGGGCTCCCTCCTCCTGCACCGCTCCTCCCGCTCACGCAGTCTGCAGTTAAATCATATACACAAACACACACGCGTTCTCTCACCGACCTGCGCGGCTGTTCAGTCGACCGCGATACTTTCATTACCACCTCCCTCGGAGTGTTTGTTTCCACACGTTTGTCTCCTACTTACTCGTTCTCCAGGGCCACTATTCGAGCCTGCAGGTGGTTCTGAGCGCTGCTGTATTCAGACACCAAACTCTGCATCTCCTTCTTGTGCTCCTTCCTGATCTCCTCCAACTCCGCTTTCCTCTTCTCCTCCTCCCGCTCCTTCCGCTTCTCCTCGTCCACCTCCTCTTCTTTTATGTCGTCCTCCTTCCTCTCCTCCCAGTGCTTCTGGGACTCTTCGAGTTTCTCCATTTCCACCCTCAGCTTCTCCACTTCCTCCTTCAGACGTTGTGCTTCGTCTTCCAGGTGAGCGTCTCTCGTCTTCTTTATGTCGACACTTTCCTCCTCTTTTTCCTCTGGTTCAGGATTCTTCTGCACCGACCTGGAAGGGCAAAACATACAAGGGAAGAACGGAAATGCTGCTCGTCATCCTTTGAACAACAGAACGTATGCATGGTCCAACTTGTTGGTTGGAATGGTGATAAATCTTTCAGGGGCAGGATTATAAGTAGAGAGACTCAGATCTTCACCCAGTATAGAGACGTCAAGGAGGCATCCTCGCCAGATGTCCAAACCACCTCAGTTGGCTCTCACAATGTTGAGGAAAAGCGACTCTACTCCAAGCAAAGGACCTCGGTGCCTGAACTGCACTGCCTAAGACTTTTTTTAACCGTACCCATGATCTTCTTCTTCCCTCAGCAGACTGGTATAGGGTCTGGTCTCGATCTCCTCCTTGATTCTTTCCCCAGTTATGAACTCGAGTTGTTCCTCTCAAACCTCGCTCCAAACCTGGAGAGGACAATCTACCGTTTTCTCGGATTTAGTAGGTTCCGAGGCGTATCAAAGAAGTTCAGTGTATGAAGAGACAGGGCACAAACCTGAGCTGGACCTCTCAGACTCCACTACATCAAGAACAACCACCCATCTACAGCTGATATAACCACAACGGATGACTTTATTGAGCACTACAAAACAGGGATACATTCACAAATGCCACTTGAAACTTTACTGTCCGAAGAACAAGCCGTGTGTTAACCCGTCCAGAAACGCCGTCAACATCTCAGGACTTGGAGGCGTCTGGGATGGACCATCACACAGCAGAAAAGTGTACTGCGGTCGGATGAATCAGTATCGGTCCAGACCAAAGACGACAGAAATATCAGGCTCTGTGATGGTACGGGGTTAATGCTCCTGACGAGGGTGAGTTAAACTTCTGTGATGGCAGGGAAGCTGCTCAAAAGAGCACCGACACTCAAGAGTAATAAGTTCATTTACAGACTTCCATTGGACCGAGTTGGAATGTAACTAACTAAAACTGGATTGCCTTTGATTTAACCTTTGTTGTGAATTTGCGCTACACAAATAAAGGTGAATAAAAGGAGGAGAAAGAAATCTTTGAACAAATTGCATGGATGCAGTCTGGACATGGCAGGGTATTTGAGCACTACTTTCACCCCCCCAAAAAAATATGAAAGCACTGCTTTCATTTCAGAGATATGAAACTTGATTTGATATGACTGATTTAAAGAAATGCACAATCTCTGTGAATAATTCCTCTGGAGCTTTTGTTACATGTACAGGAAAGTTTTTCAATATTTCCTGACATTTTACAAGAAAAACTGCTGGCATATGAATCAATGATGAAATAACGAACAGGTGACACCCAGAGGGATGTCAATGATGTTGAACCGTCACTTTAAATCTTCCTACCGTTCCTTTAACTGCTTCTTCAAGGCTGCATTTTCCCTCTGAAGCTCCTGCATGGCACAGCGACTCTCGTCCAGCTGTCGCTCAAACACCTGATACTGGTTCTGCTGCTTCAGGTCCTGAACGCACGAAAACACAACGAATACAGCAGATAAAGGTAAAGGTCAAGTTACAGATTTCAGCTTCTTGCTGATTTGATTCCACAGCTGTGGATGATTTTATTACTTTTCATATAAAAGGTACCAGATATAAACTGCTGGGATTTGCTTGGGAAGGCACAGACGGGCAGATTAAATCAGCGGAGTACAGGACATAACACATGGATGAAGAGAGTCTGTGGGCTGGAGGGATTAATATTAGGCCCTGTGGTAGTTACAGAGCGAGTGTGTGTCACCTGTTGCAGCGCCATCATCTGCGTGTGTGCTTGTAGTTGCGCCTGCAGGTCTTCTATCTGCTGCATGTGCCTCTGGGTCATCTGTCTGCTCCACTCCGTGTGCTGCTGGGTCAACTCTGCACGCTGCTTATCTGATATCACACGCACAGATCCGACAGACAGAAAACAACATCTCTTTGGCCCTCTCTGACAAGGTACCCCTCTGCTGTTGCCATGGTGAAGGGTATCCATGGCAATAGCAATTCCAGTGTCGAATTTGCAATCCCAGTGTGTACATCCCTCTGAGTCTGAATTTGCTCATTTTGTTCTCGTAGCGGTTTATGTGCTACACAGACTGTCTGTGCTCACGTGTGTGTGTGTGTGTGTGTGTGTGTGTGTGTCTGTGTGTGTGTGTGTGTGTGTGTGTGTGTGTGTGTGTGTGTGTGTGTGTGTTGTACCGAGCTCCAGGTGGTGCATTGTCTGAAGTCTGTTCCTCTCAGACAGCAGATCTTCTTTGGCCTGCCTCTCTAACGCCTGGAGCGCCATGGTGTGATTGTGTCTCTCCTCAGTTAAAGACTGGCTTTGGGGCTCCTCCAACACATTTAAACACATTTATTTATTTACTTATTTATATATATATATATACACACAATTTCTTCTTTTTAAAACAAGTCCACAATATCATTTCTTCAAAGCATGTGTAGCCTATTTAATCCTGTATCTGCTCCCACTCGTAGAAGAGCATTATGTTGCCTCTCCTCTGCAACACTTTCATCAAGGTTGTTAAATTATTCATCACGGAGAAAAATCAATGAAGTGGCGCACGCATGATTTTTCAAACTGTCTGTGTTTCTGTGCGCTTACCTGCAGCAGCTCCCTCAGTTTCTGGTTTATCTCCTTTGTATCCTGGACCTCCTTTCTCAGCCTGTCAATTTCAGGGTTGCCGTGGCAATCGTCTCCCTGACCCGCTTTCTTTTTCTCTGCCTGTGTTGGTGAGAAATCGGCAGTGAAGGATTTTAAGGTCCAGGTGTGTTTCCAGTGTTGTCCCGTTGTCGGAGGAATTTAAAGGAGAGGTCACTATTGTTTTGAAATTTGCAGACTGACACCACTTAAATAACCCCCAGACTTCTTTAGCCCCTCAGCACAGACTGATGGAACTAATATCAAGTATTCGAGTATTCAGTATCGCACTTCAGTAACTGTTTCTTTTGTTTGTTTTTTCCAGCTGTTTGAGCAGAGTAAGAGTAATGACGTGAAAACAAACAAACAAACAAAAAAAAGGTTTAGATCGGATATCATATATGCGTATTTATAACACAGACTGTGGTTCACCTGCGCCTGCAGCTCGCTCAGCTGGTCCTGCAGCTCAGATATCTGTGTCTGCAGCTCCTGTTCCCGTTCCTGCCACCTCTGTTCGCTCTCAGCGACGGCAGCATTCATCTCTATTCTGAACTCCGCTCTGAGACGATCTTCACACTCTTCCCTGAAGGCACAGATCACACCGAGCACTGACACAGAGTTAACCTACATCCAATATAACCAGTTACTTCTTAGTGCTGCACTCGGTTTTATTGTTGCATCGTTACGCAATGTTGATTACATTTCTGACTTAAAGCATGACTGGAGCGTGATGACTTAAACCATACGCATAAGTACAAAATGAATGACATATTTGAGGCTTGAAAAATCCCTGTGTTGTATTTCTGGGGCAGAAACCTGTGCATGCTGCAAGGTGATGTGTGTGGGTGTTCACTGAATCAATTTGTTGCCTTCTATTATTGGAGGGGAATGTTTTATTTTAAAGTTAGGAAGAACCATCAGCTTTGCAGAGGATGCTCACGGTTACAAAGCTGACCAAAGTTAAGGCAGAAGACTCTGAGAATCTGAGTTGACCAAAGTCGGCATCAGGAGCTCAGACTATGAGAAAAATCATGAATTGCTCTCTGTGCATTTGTAGTTATAAAGTGAAGAGCTTCCATTTGTCATTGGTGCGTCATCAGTAGGATCGGCTGCAAAAATTTGGAAACGCTGGTGAAAACACATCCATATAAGCAACAGTTCATAATTCTAGCTTCAAAAAACAAGAACAAAGCTTAAAGGAGTGGAGCGACATTAAAGCTTAAGGTTTAGCAAATTTAAATGTGTTATAAGGAGGAATTAGTCTCGATTTCGTCCTCCTGTCACAGGTGCTGGCTGTTCCTACCTGTGGTGCAGCGCTAGGGGAGAAGAACATTATAAAACCAGCTGTATAAACAGATATTTATATTTATAGTTCAGCACGGGGCTGTGGTGATGTAGTTGTGGTGTTTTGACCAAGCGATGTCACAAATATTTCACTAGGACTTCAGGAAATGACGATAGTTGTCGGGTATTCTTCCAAAACACATTTCGCATCTGCAAAGCCACAACACTGATCATTTGGGTGAAAGACAAAGAGGAGATTAAAAGCTACATCAGTCAAGGTCTTGTAATTGAAGACTAAGCGGGTGCGTTGGGTCCTCTTTAGGCAGCTACCTGATCCGGTCCTCTACGTGCCGCTGACTCTGCTCGAGAAGACTCCTCTCCGCGTTCATCCGGCTCTGCTCCAGGATTTTCTCCTCCAGTCGATGCTTGTCAGTCTTCAGTGATGCGATCTCTCTCTGCTGTCTGTCTCGCTGTCTCCCAGCATCCCCTTGAACCCGAGCCAGTCGACTCTGAGCCTGATGGAGCTCCTCCTCCAGACGGGAGCACTGCGGTCCACATGAGTGCGACGCGTCGGGGGCCACCATCTCCTTATTGTCGTTCTGCTGGATGGCTGCCTCCAGCCGACAGATCTGAGGGCACAGAAACGCTTCTTTTGGTCTTTGAATCTCACGGCGGTTACAGCAAATATTTATCAATACTTTCTTACTTCTCACCTCGGCGGTGGCATCCTTCAGGGATGTCCGCAGCTCCTCTCGTTCCTTCTCCAGCCCCCTGCGTAGCTCGTCGGCGGCCTTCCTCTCCTCTTCAAAACGCAAACACACCTAAAAGAATAATCCCCTTCATCAAACACCGTTATCAGAAAGGCAATTAATCCCTTTTTATCGCATCTGACCTCTCTGTCATTATCTGAATAAAAGACAAAGTTTAAAATTACACACATCATGGCAACGCTGAAGGAGAGGGTGCTTGTAAGATAAAAAAAATCTTTTTGCATTTATACTTTTACAATGAACGCTAGTATAATATCCATTAATCATGATCTTAATCCAGTCTACGAACAAGGACCCCCTCAAGACCCGCTTCACAAGAGAATCAAGCAGATAAGGAGAAAAGTTTAAAAAAAAGAAAGCATCCAAAATATAATGATTTCTTTTCCCTAATTTCAACCATTTTTTACAACTTACTCTTTAACTAAACCACGTCAATGAGCTTTGGCTGTCATGGTTTTATTAAAGTTGTCCCAAACATCATTTTGCTGCACACGTTACGTGGCACAGGATCGGAGCGGGACAGCTGCTCTGCATGATGACAGCAAACATTACTGGTTTGTAGCAGTTGGTTCCCGACTTTGAAATAATTACGTTTAAAGACTAAGTGAAGCTGAAACTGGCACGATTAATCTTCTCCTTGTGAACTTAAAGAGCAGGCTATTTTTAAAGTTCTGATTTCTGTGTCTTTTGTGTCTGACGTTTCGCCTGTCAAGTTCTGAGGTAAAAGCACAAATATTAATGCGGAGTTCTCAGCGTTAAAAATAGTAGTTAAAAATCTCAGCTCACGAAAGACTTCAGATTTAACCGCAGGCAGCGTGTTTGTAGAGCTGCTGCTCATCTGTAAAAACTCTCGTCCGTGTGTGATGCTCAGACAGGTGCTGACCTCCTGGTTGGTTTTCCTCTCTGAGCTCAGGGCTTCTTGGACGCTGTTTAACTCGGCTGCATGTCTCCTCATCACCTCCTCTATGGCCTTCCGCACCTGCTCCTTCAGTCGCCTCCTGTCCTCTTCTGCCTTCTCCACCAGTCTCCTCTTCTCCTCCTCCAGTTTCTGCTGCACATTCACCCTCTCCATCTCAACCTGTTCAATGTTTTTGTCCAGCTGGGAACGGACGCGAACCCTTTCCACGTCCAGTTCCTTGCGCTGCCGGTCCAGCTCTTCCTCTTTCTCTCTCCTCAGACGTTCTTTGAGCTCATCCACTTCTTTGTGCTTTGCCTCCTTTTCTTCGTCTCTTTCTCTGCGCAGTCTGCTCCTGTCCTTCTCAAACTGATCCCGTTCTTGCTCCCTCTCCTTCTGCATGTTTTCCCTTTCCTTTTCTATCTCCTTCTGCAGTTTGTCCCGCTCGTCATCCGCGTGCTTTTGGATGCGACGCAGCTCCTCCGTCTGGGCTCTCACCATCTCTGAGCGCAAACTGGACAGGGCTTCAGCATGCTGTCGGGGCACAGACAGTACTCACATTCAGTTCACGGCAAACATTCCTCTGCTGCATTTGTCCGTCGTTTTTTCGTTTTTGTTACCTGGCGTATCTGCCGGGCGTGGTCGCTGTTTCGCCCGCTGCTCTGCAGCTCCAGCTCTCTGTTCCTGCTCTGCAGACGGCTCACCTGGCTCCTCAGCTCCTCCACTTCAGCACACACACACACCTCACAGCCTCCCCGATTCAAGAGCTCCTCTAGCAAACAGACCAATGAAAAGCAAGTAAATGTGCACATATAAGTGCCCAAAGTAGAAATGTATAAAAGGTCCGAGCAGAATGCAAGAGTCTGGATGATCAGTATCTGACGCTCTACACAAATCATCACCATAATTTGGTCATCATCGAAAATCCTTTGATGGTTCTTGTGTGCTGTTAAATATATGAATCAGGTTTCAAACACTTGTCGACATAAAAAAATGCTCTGCATACAATGTTAATTACAGGCTACTAATAAATTAAATAAAAAGGAGATGATTGTATAGAGGTAACAAAACTCATAGTTTTTTCATCATTTGAAATGGCACCTAAGGCTTCGATCAGGCATTTTTATCTGATTTTTAAGTATGTTTCATGGACGTGATGCATCATAAATGAACCCCCAGTTCAGATTGAACTTGAGGAGCTCAGATGGAGAGCATGAATGCATGACGACAGCTTTGCACTATTCCTTCTTGATGATAAAAACCGAATGCCAATTGGCTGCATTTCCATTAATATGACAAAGTCGTGTTTCCTCCTCTCTTGATAAGTGCTTCCAAAAGTAACAGCGATGGATGTCCAGACCATCTTTAATTTTGGCAGGTTCATTTTCATCCCTGCAACCACTCTAGCATCATTATTTTTAATTAAAAAAAAAAAAAAAAACGGAGACAGACGTCTGCAACCAACGGTCACAAGGTAAGCCCGTCAAACGTGGAGCCGGCCCCACCTGAGGGATTTTACTGGAGGTGGTCGTCCACGACTTCACAGAGCAGCGGGGGATATAAAACATTAGGATGGCTCACGCAACCTTCGACGAGTTACGCCAGGCAATAATCCATTAATCAATAAATGTGTTGCCTTTTTTTGCCTGTAAAAAGTAATAAATATATAATATCCAAAGTCAACTCTGCAGAACTATAAACGTAGAACTGATATTTATGATACATGCGCCTTTGCAAACTGTATGTGTCTTGTTGTGTTTTAAATTTGATTGTTTAAATGTCACAACATCCAAGAATGAATGAGAGAAATATGCATCTGTTATGGTTTAGCACAACTGGTCTTTTGGTTCCTTTCGCATTTATGGACAACCAGCTAAACCTGTTTAGTTCCAAAGTCTGCTTTACACAGGTTGGTTGGGTTAAACACATGTGGGAAACACTTTACTAACACAGTCTTTGTGATCTTTCAGCATAGACAGGACCTCCAGCGTGCTTCTAGGTCGACTGCCTTGATGTTCTCCATCTCTAAGAGATGGCACATTTCATGAACCTCCCTGCCGATCCTGCAATGCTGAGCCATGGGCATGTTTGTTTTTGGGCTGAGAACAGCTTTTGCAGTAAACCAGCAAGTCATTTCATTCACTAGGCGATCAATGACGGAACAGAGCGAGGACGTTTGTGGTGAGCGCGTAGGGTAGGGCGGGATTTAAAAAAACAGCTATAGTGGGTTTAGCCAAATCTGTAAGACGAGGTTATAGCCTCATGGCCAGTGGCGTCAGGTGACCTGTATATGCAAAAAAAAACAACAAACAAACTGGCTTTCCTTTGCACTTTTGTAAAATACAACAAATAATGTATTAAAAAGAAGAAGAACCCTAAAGCAATAAAGCTGCTGCAGCTTTACTGCTTGGACCCCGACGCGGAACCCCCTAAAGCAGGATTTCTTCTTTTTTTGCCATATCTGTTCATATGAGTTTGGAAATCTTAATAAGCGACTGAAAGAAAGAGGCAAATGCTTTGAGCGCAGCTGAGTTGACTTTTTCTTGTGATTTAACTACAGCAGACATGAAAGAAGACAGATGAACAGGCAGATGGAGCGACTACCTGCTCTGCTCTGCAGCTCGTCCTCCTGCAGCAGCAGCCTCTCTTTGGCGACAGCGAGCTCCTCCTCTGCCCGTTTTGCCCCGCCCTCTGCCTCAGACACACGTTTCCGATGCAGCTCCAGCTCCTCCTCCAGGTCCTGCACGCAGGTGAAAAGGACCGGGAGGGTAAAGTGAGGGTAGAGCAAATGTTTAAGGAGGGAAAACAGAGTGCAAGGGTGTAGAAAAAGAAAGGAGAGGGCAAATTTGACACAGATAAAGGGAAGGGAAGGGAAGGGAAGAATGCTAGTGAGGCGAGCAGACAGCGTGGAGGAAAACGCTGAGATGAAATGTGGTGAGTCAGGGAGCTCTCTTGCCCAGCAGCGAGCCTTTAATGGTCTGCTGTGAGGGCTTATATCAGCTCCGTGCCAGCTCTCGTAGGGCCTCTTAATGCTCATGCGTGAGGTCGTAATTGTGGTGGTGCAGCGGATCTATCCTGCTCCAACTACTCATTAGCAGATTGTTGGCAGTGGGAATAGCACTCAGGGAGGGCAGCTTGTGGTTAGACAAGCATGACCTCCCCGCTTTTACCTCACTCCCTTCTTCCCCATCGCCGCAATTATTAGCCGGGGGGGGCATTGAGTGCAGGAAGCTACAATATTTCCTTTCACTGCCCTTTCTCACGGCTCTTGTAGACTCATCAGTTTGAAGATGAAGACTGCATACCTGAATTCGCTCTTGCAGCTTCACTGTGCTCCTCTTGCTCTCAGCCAGTCTCTCCAGGTGATTCTCCACCTCTGCTTCAGCCCGCTTCACTCTTTCTCGTAGGGCACTGTGCATCCCCTTCTTCTCCTCCTCTTCCCTCTCTTCCCACCTCTGCCGCTCCTCCCTCCACTCTGCCTCTATTTTCTTCCTCATTTCCTCCTTCTCCTCATTTAAATCATTCACTTTCTGCTCCCATTGCTCCCGCTCCTCTTTTACCGCACCCCTCTTCTCGTCCTCCGCTCGGTCCCTCACCTCCTTGAGCGCCTTCAGCTCCTCTAAGAGCGTTTTCACTCTTTCCAGGTCCTCATGCTTTTCCGCTCTCCTCTCTTCCTTGACTTTCTCTCTTTCCTCATCTTCTCTCTTTCGCTCCCCCTCTCTCCTTGTTTGCTCCTCGTCGGCTGCTTTCTCAAGCTCCTCACATTTGGCATTCAGTTCCTGGATCTGCTCCCCGGCTGTCTCCAGCTCTTTGCTCAGTCTCAGGCTCTCCTCCTGGGCAGTGCTGAGTTCAGCCTTCGCCTCCTGGAGCTCTTCTTCAGCCGCTTGGAGCTTCTCCTCAAACTCTTTCCTCAGCTCCGCTTCAGTCTCACGCTCCCGCTCCTCCGCATGGATGCGGAAGCACTCAAAGTCAGCCTGAACCTGGAAGCACAAAGATATTAGACAGAAAGCTACAAGCCACAGCTACTTACATGCAGTTATAACCAAACACTGTTGCGTTTACAGCAAAAGCCTCATTATCAGCCAAATCAGCCGGGTTGGAGCCACACTTGATGCCAAAAACTGAATTATAGGATGTTGTGAAAAAAAATGACAGCATTTGTTTTATTTCCAGTCAAACTATAACTTACAAAATAATATTCTTACATTATTATTAATATTTTATATTTATTCTTCATACACTGTATGCTGAGCAAATATGTTTTAACTGTACGCTCAACAGTGACTTTAACAGACTTTCAAGCAATACACGGTATATACTTTGTTAACATTGTCACTGCTGCTTTTATAACTTGCAGAAACGTCCTCAAACATAAAATCAATTTGTCCAAAAACTGCAGCCATTCGTACCGGCATTTTTTCTTAGCTTCGTGGCTTCAGCTTTTCAGGTCAAATCTACAGTCTCGGAACAGTTTCAGAGTTTAGTTTTATGTATATGGACCAACTTCACATTCCCGTCATAAACCACAACACAAGTGCCAAGATTTGACCACCTGCCTAATAACCTGCAGGTGCTCCTCTCCACCTGAGCAGCTCTGACCCGTCCAGGCATGGACCGCCCGGGCCGCTGAAGATGCGCTACGATTATAAAAACACCTTGCAGAAGTTTCTTTAAGTCCTCAAAAGATTCAGTTAAGCTTCCACATGGATGCAAATGCAGCGTGCCTTTGTAACTAGATGTTTGAAGTTTTTCATCACTTATTATTTCAGATATGAGGATTGGGTTAGTCTGTTAATAACCTCAAGGAAACAAATGTCAATATTCTGCTTATAAATGCTAAAAGAAAATATGTTTTTTACCACTGGCTCGTGATTCTACTTCGTCTGCTAACAGACTCCTAAAATGATCTTTCTCCAGCAGGTTTCCAGGGTTGTACTGCACAACACTCACCTAATATTTATGTTATTTATTCATTAGGTGAGTATGCGGTTCTGGGCTTTGCTATCTGGATAGTCCTTTTTATTTAATTTTGTTTTGCCTCCACAAACAAACTACCCAGAAGTAATGTTATGAAGTCTCACCTGGACACAAGCACGCAGGGATATCTCCCGAAGGCAGGCGTGAAGCACTTTGGCTGTAAGTACTACTTATATCAGCTCAATACCTGTTAACTTTACCAAATATTGAACTGCAACGGTATAAACAAGCTGTATAGACAGGTTAACAGCAACTCGCTGCGGGCTTATGTCACTGCAGTTGCCCTGACGAAGCTGTTTTTATTTGCAGTATCAGTAAAAATGAAATACACTTGACTCTTTTTGGTTTGTAACATGCTTTTGCAGCGCTGCGCGGTCCAAGTGTGACAAGAGAAGAGGCGCATCCTGCGCTAATCACACTGATGTCTCTGCTGTGGATCAAAATTAAGGATTGAAAGCGAGAAATTAAGGCCGACGATTCACAAGCCAGACAGCTGTGAAATGCGTAACATCTCAAAATGGCAAAAAAGATTAACGTGCAAGAGGGCCTAAGAAATGTTCATGTTTCATTGTGATACAGGGCATATAAAGTCTTGGACTAAGCACAGCAACGTTCAAAGTAAACGGTTAAAGTGCTGCAGCTGACATATCGGGCAAGTTTGATTTTCTGCTCCTTCACAGATTAAATTAAGCGACATTGCCCTCCCCGATCCTGCCGCAGCACATAATCGAAGGCTGCACTCACATACGGGCACAGATGCACGCACCTGGGCTCCGACTCGCTGCTGCTCATCCAGAGACTCCTGTAGCTCAAGGAGGCGTGTCCTCAACAGCGACCCCTCCCCTTCGTGGCACGTCTCCATCAGGATGCGGTGCAGCTCGTCGTGGTGGGCGTGGCTCAAGGCCTGCAGGGCTGCCTCCTGCTCCTCATTCTTCATGTTCAGAGAGTAAATCACCTGCACGGTGCACGGAGATCAAACAGGGAAACGCGTACAGTGATGAGTGGCATTCCTTGAAGAACAGATCATGTTTTACTTCTCCAGCTAAGCTGGAGCAGATCCTCAATAACAAGGTGTTTAATGTTTTTTTTTTTTTTCATTGCCTTTCTACTCACATACCAGCAAGAATTTGAAATCTAATGATGCAATTTCTTTTATGTATTGCTGATCATGTTAACAGCTTTTGGGGCAAAGTTGCAGAGAGGATGCAGGACATACTTTTCAGTAAGATTAAGACTTCTTGCATTTTTGCATGCCACACCCTTCTGACTGCAGATAAAACACTACTATCACTCTCTTTGCCAAAAGTGGCGAAGTTCAGTAGGAATATCCGTCATGGTAGCACACTATTAACCCAATTAAAACACAGTCCTGGTCCAGAATCCTTTCAGCCCACATGCTGACATTGAAAAGAATCATAAATAACTGTTCTGTTAGTGAAAAAACTTCTTAATTAATGAAAACAACACAAACATGACATCTCTTGCAAGCTTTTATGCCAACACTAATGCAAGGTCTGAAAGGATTTGAAGACGGTCCGGGACACTTGTGTCTACCTTCTCCTTGTTGTCTGAACATGGAAGCATCCTGAAACAGATTCAGGGACGGCCTACAAAACCGAAGCCATCAGTTTAGGCAATTACTTTTTCGATTTTGCTTGATTTTTGCCATAAAGAATTGCTTTTGTGGCAGCTCTTTCCTTGTTCTGTGCATAGCCTGATTTGCATTGTACATGTGCATTGTTAAATAGTTTGGAAGAAAAAAAAATTGTTGCAGATCTTCTTTGTCTTGTTCATTCTTGCTTCTTCTTTGTTTATTTCTGTGAGTTATGTCTAGCTATTCCCAGCTGCTGCTGCCTAAGGCGTTTAAAAATAACAACGCTTTGGTGTTTGCAAACAGGAACACCATGTTTATTTGTTGGTGAATAGAATAAAACTGTTTGTTATCCCAAAAAGGGGAAATTACTGCATATTTTTGCAGTGTAAATTACTTGGGAAAATATGAACTATAGTAAAATAAACATCAGGGAGGTTAAGCATGTAGCAGAGCGAGAAGCGGGGTTGAATCCTGCCGAGATCACCGAGAATCCATTGGGGTGTTATGCTTGTTGCCTGGCAACAACCATGCTGTTGACGTCATATGCAGCATCGGCAGGGATCGCTGGTGAACTCTGGGTTGACAAACTTTAACTTACAAGTTTAACATCTGGGATGCAGAGATGCTACTTCACAGTAGCTCATCCAGGATTAAACCCTCTGTTGTTGATACGTACAGCAGCGCTCCTGCTCCACTTCTGCCAGTCTGTTTAAAAAGTCTTTTCTTTGCTCAGTTCATCCACAATTCACTCAGAAAGGTCCTGAAGTCCACGCCACTTGTTGTGGTCATAACCTTGTCTCCATTTTGGGTAATTCAGGTCATTAGCTGCCTTTTTTTCCGCAAGTTAAATCCTCCCACCTGTAAACAACTCTCCACTGTCATGGCAACCGAACAGAAAAAAAAAAAAAAAAAAAACAAAAAAAAAAAAAAACTTAAAAAAGTCCCAAGATTAACAGCAAAAAACCAATCTCAGGGATAAGAAAAAGACGGGTACTGCAACAGGCTGCCACTTTAGCAGCACCATTCTAAATTGTAGTTATTTATTTATTCATTTATTTTTAAGCAGGTGGAGTCAGATCTGATCAGTCGAGATGCATTTGGGTACACATTTAAATGTGTGAACAGATGAGCCAAGTGCTGGCCACTTGTGATCTGATTTCTCAGGATGCATGTTAACGCAAGGTCTAATCGGGCCTCAGTCTGCATTAAAGTCACTTTAATTGTTCATTCACTGCATTACATGCGGTCTACTCCAGTTTGTTTTGCATTTTATGCAGCATTGCTCATTGCACAATCAACTCTAGGAGCATCAGAGAAGTTCCCAGCACACAGCCAGCCTTTTAACAGTTTGTTCAGTTTAAGTTTGAGCTGCTGGCCCATACACTGCTGCTCCAATAGATGACATAAAAAAGATTTTAAAAATTCTGGAAAACGTACTTTTCCAAAGCACTTGTTAAATCCGTATTTGTTCTCTCTGTTTTCATTCAACAGAGGTACTTTACAACAGCAGCTATTACTAACAGTGGCCCACAAAGACATATTTTAAGCTCCCAGCTGTACAATAATAAATATAAAGTTGACTCAGATGCGAAACGTCAGTGATAAACAACACAAAAATAGTAGAAGCTGAACAGCAGCCAGTACAGTCAAGCATCAGCAGTAAAGTCTGCCCACATATCAGTCTCTCAGCTCCCATATAGAGTGTCCAGCCTACTTCCACATGTCCCCCCAGTATTCACTTTAACCTCTGTTAAAGTGAATGTTGAGTGTCATCATCCACTCCTCGTGACCCTGATGTCTCACTTACCCACTTGCAAAGGTGTGTGTGTTTGCGTGTGCACGCACGTGGGTGTACGTATGAGACACATGGGCTCATATTTTATCCAGACGCCTCTCTGTCTGCGGCACACAGCTGGCATGGCACTACCGGACATTCCCTCAGTGTGTGTGTGTGTGTGTGTGTGTGTGTGTGTGTGTGTGTGTGTGTGTGTGTGTGTGTGTGTGTGTGTGTGTGTGTGTGTGTCAACAGCCTTTTTTACACATAACCTCCTTTAACATGGTGGCTCTCAGATAATCTAACATGCATTTCAATGAATCCAGCTCCAGATATCGATTGTCTTGTGGAATCCGGTCAGTCAAACATTAGCAGTTTGCCAACCCAAGATATTTAGTCACGCCATCATGCATGAACTTCGGCTCGCGAACTGTGACTCATGACACGGAGGAATGAAGGGTGGTCTAAAATGAGGGCAGCCTCTGAGGGGACAGTGTGTGTGCGTGTATGTACTCTGGCTATCTTCATCATCTGCTTTGAAAGTCAGAGCACAGAGAAAACTCTGGTAAGAGAAAAGAAGGTTCTTGTAATTCTGCTCGTGATGCAGACCGGCGGTTCCCACCCTCGGGTTGGGACCTTAAGGGATCACAAAGCAAACCTGAACACTGCACTCCATCTGTGATTGTTGAGCATCTCGATCTTGAGCTCTGTTCATTAATATGCTGCTGAAACCGCCTGTACTCTTCCGGGAGGGCCTAGTTTCCAAAAGATTTTGGAAGCTGTCTGCTTTATCTGAGCTGCAAAGGCACCGCTGAGGTCAGTCACTGACACTCGCTCACACGGTTCGCCACTGCTTGTGGTCAGCTCTGCAGTTTGTCCTAAAGGTGCTGGATGACGTTGAGGTCATGACTCTGCAGGCCCGTCGAGTTCTCCTTCACCACATTTGGAGGATGAATTCTTGCAGGGAGAGGTTATCCTTTTAAAAAAGTTCTAAAGCTCCTTCTCAGGACTGTAAGTTGGGAGCACATTTTTAAAATAGGATTGTAGCTTTAGGACTGTTCTTTATTTGAACATAAAAATTTCAACCAAACCAGGGAAAACATGCCCAAACAAAGTCTTCAGGACAGAAGGTGAACCATCTTCCAGAAAAGGATGTCCAGTTGCTTTGTTTCAAGCCTTGAGCAAGCTCAAACTAAATACACAAAGAGTCTGCAGACATACTGGACTTAAGTCACATAGATCTGATCGGCTGCAGCATGACCTACAGCATGAAATATAAAGATACTCTTTCAAGCAAATTTAACCCTTTAATGCCTGATTGGTCGCATTTGATAGTACTATTTGAAACTACGTACATTTCTAACACCTCTGTACCACCCCCACACATCCTTTACTTCCTCCCGTCTTCACTTTTCACCTGGAAGGACCAGTTTGTTCCACTCTGGCCTTATTCAGGTTTACGCGTAAAAGAAAAGAGCATAAACTATGTTGAGTTTCCGAACAGGCACCATCGGGCAGCACAGGTTCAAGTCCTGGCCTGTCACCCCTCCTACCTGTTTCCTGTCCACTTGCTTATTAGTTATTCTACATAAAGTACCAAAATCACAGGAAAAAAACCTTTCCGTGATTAATACATGTATGTGTTATATATGCCTTACAAGCCAGTAATATGCATACTTTTTTAATCTTTTAAATCGGTTTTACTTTGAGTGAAAATCTGCAGAAAATGCATAACTTGACTTGTTTTTAAGTCAGTGAGTTTCTATAGGCGTAAATCTGAAGCCACTGGGCATGGCTTGGGCAGAGTGACCTCTTCCTACAGTAAATCCACACTCCAGATCCCTCGCATCGATCCGGCTTGTCAAAGGTGTTATTCATGTAGCCTCCCCAGTCAGTGCCCCTTCGTTTTTGACGATAACTTAATTGTTTGCAAGGCAAGAAATCAATCTGTCCACAGATTACTGTGGACAGATGCGGGGGGCCAGCAGCTGGAGACGATGAAGCAAGATGTAGTCTGACTGGCTGGCTGGTGAGCAGATGAGAGCTTAATAGGAGGCGAGGAAGCTCGCATGTGCCGACACACATATCAGAGGTGGTACTGAGCGTGCTGGATCACAAAGCAAGGAACAGTGTGACAGTGCGGTAAACACAGGAAATCCAAAGATAGAATTAAAGCTGCCAGTCAAAAGTCTGGGTGCACATTAGCTCCCCTTTCATATGCCACTGATCTCTGAGATCCTTTGACTTGTTTTTGCAGCCGTGTGGGCATGAGTGTATGCTTGTTCACGCACAAGCTTATGTGAACATTCACAACAGCTGGCCGGACATGGTCAGCTTCCACTGTCTTCCCATTGGCTTGCTCTCCCGTGTAAAAACACTTCAACTGGTTTATCTTTAGCAGCACCCATTCAGCCGAGGACCGGCCACTCAAACTGAAGGAGAGGTGAAGGGAGGGGAGGGAGGTGGATGAAGAGGAAGGGGGGGGGGGGTGTAATTCAAGCATATGGGAGAATGGGTGAGGGGAGGTGGCGTGAGAAGGTGAGTTAAAGGCATATTCACTCACAGATCACAGGTTATTAAATATATAAGGTTACTGCAGCTGACCCATTTCCCTGTTCCTCTCCACTGCACACCCTGGCCCAAAACACTCAAATAAACCATGTGTCACATTCCAAGCATCCCAACGCTCAGGGGGAACGCTTACACCAAATATCAGATTGGATGATTCTTACATTTCAGCAGCTCTGTGGGTTTCGGGTTTATTTACTGTTGGTCATCGGAGCTAAAACAATTTTGGTGTGACTTGCATAAAGTTTCATGTGAATCAAGAATTTCCAAAGAGGAATATTACGATGGAAGGAGCCGAGAGGGCACGAGAGGCTGAAGGACAGGGCTGGCAAATGCCCCTGACAAGCAGAGACACAAGTGCTGACCTC
This sequence comes from Xenentodon cancila, assembly GCA_014839995.1. Classification (NCBI taxonomy): domain Eukaryota; kingdom Metazoa; phylum Chordata; class Actinopteri; order Beloniformes; family Belonidae; genus Xenentodon; species Xenentodon cancila. The sequence goes on along the minus strand of CM026198.1, from coordinate 7,383,382 downwards.
TCCTCTGTGTCATCTTTGCTGCTTCATGCCCATGCGTATGGGAGGAAACCTTGTAAATGACACGCACACATGTTCACGGACAGGGAACACAGAGGTGTATCCATCAAGGAAGTGCACAGTCATCAGTAATTGTTATAGCTCAACAAGCAGTGGGGTCATGCCCTCCTTCTGTAAGCATTATTGTGAAGCACAGAGAACCCCGACATATTCAAGTCAGAGTAGCCTCACGCTGATTCATGCACATCAGGGAGACAAACAGCTTGAAGTGTAGGTGACGATTTTAAAAATTGTAGCCATCTATTGATTGCCTGTTTTATGCTCTGTTAACTGATTCTTTTGGACACACCATTTTCTCTGTTGATCCTTTAAGGCTTTAGTTGCACAGGAGATGTCTAAATCAGCGTTTCTCAAGCCTCCTCCCTCAGGGCCCACGGTCCTGCATGCTCTAGATGTGGAGGCTCTGCTCTGACACACCTGGCTCAAATCCGTGGGCCATTGATGGACCTTGTTGACAGGCGGATGCTGATGCAATCCTTTGAATCAGTGTGTTGGAGCAGAGCAACATCTGAAGCATGCAGGTGTGGGGTTGAAAAACACTGGTCTAAATTATACATCAGTGCATAGTGAAAATAATCGATGCACTAAGTGGTTATCACGGCAGGTTTGGCAGCACCTAAAGCTTCCAGTGATCCATCAGTCACGAAGAACCTGGTCCAAGTTTCCCCCAATTCTTATACAATGAGATGGTGATTTACCAGATTATGCCAGGCAACAGCTAAAGCGCCTTTCTTTAAGATCAAATTATAGGCTTCTGTGGACTTTTATTTTTACAATTCATTTCATGAATTTAAACTTTTATATTGCTATATTGAAACTACATGTGTGGCTATCAGTGGATGTTTCAGCAGATGGCGATGCGCTCATCAGATCTTCCAGCCCGCCCGACGGAGCGGCAGGAGGCGGCGCGCCTCGCCTCTCCCTCGGTGTGAGCGGCTGCTCCTACCTTGGTGAGCTGAGCGATCTTCTTGCACATCTTGCTGTGCATCTGGTAGTCGTAGAGCTCCTGCTCGATGTTGGGGAACTCTGCCGCAGTCCCGTTCACGGCGGAGCCCGGCCCGGGGGGCTGTGCAGCCTTACCGGCGCCTGAAGCCATGATGAACAGCCTCTCTATCCCTCTCCCAAGGGAACTTCCTAAAACCGGAGGATTGTCAGAAATGATCCCGCCGCCTCTCGGATTGAAAATTCCCACCAAATTCGTTGTCAGATTTCTACTCGTGCATCTCGTCCCTCCGCCGGGAGACCCTCTCCTGTGAGCTGCGTCTCAAGGAATCCGCTAGAATACATTTGCTGAAGGATCGGCGGGGCTCTCCTCGTGCGGTCCGGCTGTTGCCCCCTTCTCCTGCTGCCCGCCCGGTGATCGCGGAGGTCACACGCCTGGAGTCCATCGGGGACGCGCTCCCGCCGACCGACCCTTTCCTGTTGTCAACAGATATATATATATATATTTCTCTAATTCTAATAAGGAGCGCTCGAGCACGAAAGCTTGTAATCCAACCACCTGTCTCGCAGCAGGGGCGGAGAGGGGCGTGTGTATCTATGGAGCATTACCGGAGACAGATCCAGCAGCGCACTGCTGCAGTGCCGCCCCGCCCCTACCGGCGCTGCTGTATCAATACCGATCACCGGGGGAGACGCGCGAGGGAGGGTGTCGCTCGGATAAACACACGTTATGTAGCCGTGGGCTCCAAGCAAAACGGAAACACCTTAAAGTAAACTGGTACTGATTTTTAACAGAAAAATGTCTAAGATGTACGGCGGTCCTGAGGTGCAAACACATATATATATATATATATATATATATATATAAAAAAAAAAAACAAAAAAAAAACAAAACAAAAGCTAGACTGAAAGCTAGCGTGTTTGAAAAAAATTAAAAATACAATAACACAACAACAAAAAAGAAAAATCAATAATAGAAAAAAATTAAAACCCATTTTCACAAGAAATAAAACACAGAAAAGCTCAAAAAATGCCATGAAGAATTTACCACTGACCTATGGTAAGACCCGCCCCCGAAACGCAGACGAGCCAATGGGGAGTGGAGAATCAGCTGGACGGGGAGCAAAACTCAGGCATCAATAACTTTCACCCCCAGACTGTAAAGTCATTGGAAAAAACCCTGCATGAAGTAATCTGTTTTAAAATATATTTTTTCGTCATACTGTACAGACAACACGTTGTAAATGGGTGGAATAAACAAGTCAAGCAAATTGTGTGGAACTGGACTTGTTTGCAGCGGAATATCCCATTTCAAATGTTGTTTAGGTGTCAAAGTCACAAATGACTGCTGTGTTAGTCTGGATTAGCACAAACTGTTGATTTCTTGTTAAATTTCAGAGCATGAAGACTGAAGAGGAAGTGACGATTGTATTGGCTAAGCTGGCCGCCAGTCGAAACCCTATACCCCTTATTATACCTACATTTCTTGCTTTGCATAAATTTACAAGATGTGATTTTAAACAAATATCCATCATACAGTTGTTATGGATGTGAAATCTAGCTAGAGACCACATTTGTTTTTATATCACCCAGCAAATATGTCTATTTCTGCTGTAAAGTTTCATATTTAATATGGCATCAGTACAATACCAAATATATTGCAAAATCAAAACCCAAAAACGGAGAGTTAAAATGTAAAATCTGAGAGCTTTTTCTTCCTATGCTTGTAATTCTGAGACAGGAAATGATGAAGAGAAAAGAAAGGTAACACCAAGAAAGATGATTTCACTCCTGCTTACAGATGGGCTTCAGTTCTAACATTTTAAATTTTGATTCTCAAAGTTTGGCTTTTGAGTCTCAATACATTTGGCATGAAATTGATGCCATAATTTTAATATAGGGATCGGTGGAGATTGACTGGGTTTTAGAGTCAACCTCCAGAGGCCAGTCTAGGAACTGCAACGTTTTCTTATTTCCGCAGTGGCTTCAATCCAGGGGTTAGATTGTTGGCACAGCCAATTAAAGGTATATAGAGTCCTTCACCCCAAAAGTCAGAACCTGAAAAGACATTAAATTGGAGTTTTGTGTTTTTAGGTTAAAGTTAATCCATGTTATTCCATGCATTTTCCTGGAATGCTAAGTTTTGTGAAAAGCTTTCTTTTCTCTCTTGTTGAGTTTTCTTGAGATGCTATGCACCCGTTGGCTGTCTGAAAAACGGCTTTGCTGGAGGGTTGTGTAAGTGTGTACGGGTACACAGTTGCAGACAGGAACAAGCCGCTGGGTCTTTTTCTTTGCTTCTCCTTCAATTTAGGTAATTTTGCAAATATGGAGAAACAAATGTGGCCAAAAGGCAACCAAGCTTTAGGAATGCAGACATCTGGTATCCCTGGGCATATTGCACGTTCTGCCTTGCGGGTAACCCAGGAGTGATCACAGATGAACATGTAACATATAAAATGGAAGTATTTGTTTTTAATACAGTCATCCAAACTAAATCTCTCTCTCTGGAAAGGTTTGAGATGCCTTAAAACACTCACATACTTCCTGAAGCACCAGAAAGCACCTTGTTTGGCTTATGACATAAAAGCAGTTGGAAAGATTTTTATGTCACCTCAGCATTAATATTTAATATGATAATTCACCTTCGTGGTAATCCCCACATGCAAGCTTCCAGATAGAAGGCCATCTATTTTAAAATGATTTCCAGAAATAGATGCCAGTAAATGAGGAGGCCTGCCAGCCTGACGAGAAGCTTGTTCCTGCCCTTCCCACGGGTGAGCAGCCCCACTCCCACATCTGTCTGGGCATCTATAACTCTGGACATCACAACATCCTACTCACCGGATGCAATAACTGATTTATATATTTTATTACTCAGTTTTACATAGTGATATTGTTATAATGCTACTCACCTGTATTTAGGACAAAACAATTCCTTTTTTAACATAACTATACAGTACGCCGCGTTCATTGTGTTCTTTTAACATATTCCAGTTTTGAGATGAAGCACTTTAATGCCTAAATATGCTATTTAAAAATAAATATGCCTTGCCTGTAACTGAATTTAATTTCCTCTGATTTGATCACGACAAGTAATTTACACCTAGACAGCACAAAAGCAAAAGGTTTCTATTAGTAGTGTATTGATGCTGTTTCTTTAATATCTCTGCACAACCCAAATTTAGTTAGTTGGTGTTTGGACATTGTGTAAAATAATACTAATACTAATACTAAGAATAACACTAATAATAATCATGATAATCATGATAATTTAATTTAATATTTACTATTATTATTGTTGTTACTATAATTGCATCCATTATATAGTGTACAATGTATATATTGTATACACGGTGTAAAATGTAAAAATTATACCAAACCTCAGTCCAGTAGGTGGCAGTAAGCTCGTTGCTAAGCGACGTCAAAATCCATAGACGAAGAAGAAGGTTGGTTGAATTTAAAAACAGGCGGCAGTTTAACGAGTGAGAAAATTGAAGAAAAGGTACTTTTCAAGTTTCATATGTTTAATTGTGGAATATATTACAGCGCTAGTCGTAACAGTTTGGCAATACAATTACTTTTCAAATCTCTTTAGTCGTGAATGGTGAGTTATCGCCGCGTCAGTTTGGTCGATGGTTGATGGTTGAGGCTCCGCGGAGGCTGCTGGTGTCCGTGTCGGAGGAGATGCTCCTTCAAAACGACTGCAGCGGCTGTTTCACGCATCGTGTTTGTGTTTTCTTTATTGTGAAGGAAAGATGACTGCGGATAATGAGATGGACATCAAGGAGGCGTTTCAGCGGGCTCAGAAGGGCCACAATAACAAGGCCAAGCTGGTGGCGAGCCTGAAGCTCCGCTACAACAAGGTGACGTCCGCGCAGGAACCTTTTAGTCTGCGGTTTCTTTGTCCGCTACACGAACCCCAGGCCTTTTACCAAACCAGGTCTTTCAGCTCCAGAAAACCAAAACAGCACACATGCAATACGTAGATGCAGTAAGTGTAACGTTAAGGGATGTTATGTCAAATGATTTATTATACTACAGCAACAGTTTAATATCAAACATCAGTGAACAAACTCAAATGTCATACAGCCTTTCTGGAAGTTTGAACAGATTTTAGACCGAAGGCTGTTTCTCAGGGGGATGTTTTTGAATCAGGAGGACTGAAAGCTGACGTTTGGTTAACTGCTCTGTTGTGGTTATTCATATAATCCATCCTCTCCTGCAGCTCGAGGACAAGACTCTCTTCCACGAAGAGTTTGTCCACTACCTGAAATATGCGATGATTGTCTACAAGCGGGAGCCCACAGTTGAAAATGTCATAGAGTTTGCCGCAAAATTCACCACAAGTTTCCAGTCTCCACCTAAAACAGAGGAAGAGGAACAGCAACAAGAGGAGGAGGAGGAGGAGGAGGAAGAAGCGGAGGATAATCATCCATTTCTGGATTTCATCTTTAACTTTCTGTTGGAGGTATAACGTGGTGGAGTTGCTTTATGTTTGCATGTAAGGGGAACAAATGCTCATTGTGACAAATGATTAACTTGCTGATAGACTTTTAAAATTTGTGCAAACAAATTGTTCTATGATTTTTTTTGATTTTTTTTGATTTTTTTTTTTTTAAATATCTCCATCTGTCTTCTTTTTAAAGTCAAACGTGTGTTTTACTTCTGCACTTCCCTCTTGTGTCGTTTTCACTTATTCTCTTTACTTCCTTCCATCCATCCATTAACTTACGCTTATCCATGGTCAGGAGAGAGACCCAGCCCCCCTCTCTTCGATCGCCTCCTCCAGCCTTTACAGCCCTTACAGGGGAATACCCAAACCAGCTGAGAGATATAATCTCTCCAGCATGTCCTGGCCTGCCTTGGAGTCTCGTTCTGTTTGGACATTAACAGAACCTCTCCTTTTATTTTTTAGTTTTAACTATGCCAGTCTTTCTTCCTGTATTGTTCCTCTATCCTCTTGATGTTTTGTCTCTCTCCTTTTCTTGTTACCACCTGTTTTGACCATGGCATTTCCTGCTTCCCTGTCTTTTCAGTCTCATAAAGCTAATAGTCATGCAGTCCGTTTCCGAGTGTGCCAGCTGATCAACAAATTGCTGGGCAGTATGGCAGAGAATGCCCAGATTGATGACGATCTCTTTGATCGCATCCACCAAGCCATGCTGGTCCGTGTCACAGACAAGTTCCCTAATGTGAGGATTCAGGCTGCGTTGGCCATGACTCGCCTTCAGCAGCCAAAGGATCCGGACTGTCCCACCATTAATGGTTTGTTTATTGTTTTCCTTGATTTTCTTTTTCCTTCTTTTCCTTCATGACCGTATCATCTTCTTTGTAGTTGGCCAGCCAGCTGTCTTATCGTCAGTCTCTTGTTTCTAGCGTACTTGTTGATTCTGGAAAACGATACCAATGCTGAGGTGCGGCGTGCCGTTCTGTCCTGCGTTGCGATGTCCCCTCGGACGCTCCCTAAAGTGCTCAAACGCACTCGAGACATCAAAGAGAGCGTCCGTAAGCTGGCCTACCAGGTAGCTATGAAGATTAAAAAAAAGTGTGCACACATGCCAAACACTTGTGAGGTATTAAAACTCTGGTTTTTGGTATTTCTGATTTCTTCATGTATAAGGTTCTTGCTGACAAGGTTCACATTAAAGCTCTTACCATCGCACAGAGAGTTGGCCTGTTGCAGCAGGGCCTTCACGACACCTCAGGTAATATTTGAATCTCCGAAATATTCGTTTTTATTAACATGTTTGATTAGGATGTTTGGCTTTTCAATAAGCAATGTTAAAACCAGAGATTGGTAAAACGGGAAAGAACAGTTTTATTTCGCGCCACTTCTAAATCAACTCGTCTGACTGGCTGTGCGTTTTGTAGAGGCTGTGAGAGAGGTGGTTTGCAGTCGTTTGCTCCCGGCTTGGCTGCTCCACCTGGATGGTAACGTCATCGAGCTGCTCCATCGGCTGGATGTGGAGAACTGCGCTGAAACGGCTATGGGCACACTGAAAGCTATCTTCAGGAGTGCACCAGATGAAGAGCTGCTGCAGAACAAGGAACGGCTTGACAACAGGTCCACTCTCATGTCTCTCTTATGGGCCAATTTAATAAATTCTCTGAAGTTGTAGCGTAACTGTAAACCTTTTTCCCCTCTCTCTCTCTCTTCCTAACCAGGAAGCTGATCCCAGTGGACTTGCTGACCTGTGAAAATGTGCTTTACTGGAGAGCTCTGTGCGAGTTCATCAAGGGAAAAGGAGATGATGGTGATGAGTTGCTGGAACAAGTGCTTCCAGATGCTGCAACGTATGCCAGTTACCTCTGTGGGTAAGAAAAGACAGAGTGTTTCACTTGATTACATTTACATGCTGATGGCTGAATATTTTACTACTTCTGAAACGGGCTTTACTGAAGGATTCATTTTAACCCGGGCCCTGTACGCTCTTGATGTTTAGTGAAAAACAGAAACGGCTGTCATGTATCAGGACCAGTAAATCTGTTACCAGTGATTGCAAAGGATTTTCAGTGTTTTCTCACAAAAGAATGGTCTAGTGTGAGAAATTATTGAAAAAAAGCAGAGTTTCAGTAATGAACGTGTTGTGACCCTAGGTGTCTGAAGGCAGGTCGCGTGTTCTCTGAGGAGTCCTCAGTGTATGTAACCGTGTGAACAACTCAAGCTTTTCTATATAATTGCTTCAAGTGTGACTAATTGCTCATGTTAAATTAAACCTGGCGTTATTGCTGCCAAATGAGTAAGTTAACTCCTGCCTAATGCTCGGTGCACTATAAATGCTTTAAAACTTTACATTTTCAAATCTCACACAGTCTAGTTATGCAATTACATCTCTTAAATTAGTTGCAGCTCTGGTTTTTTTTCCATGACAGCAGTCTATCGTTCTGCACCAGTTAGTTGCTTAGATCAGGTGGCCCTGGTGATGGAGTGGGCCGTCCACTTATCAGAGGGTGGGTGGTCCAGGATGCATACTTGTGTCGGTGGAAAACGCACTATGGCCTAAAATAAGCGCTGAAGTCCTGTGTGTGTGTGTGTGTGTGTGTGTGTGTGTGTGTGTGTGTGTGTGTGTGTGTGTGTGTGTGTGTGTGTGTGTCTTTTATGTTTTAAACCTCCTACACAACACTGGTTTTTATGTGTGTAGTGTTTCATTGTGAAACGCTCTTTAACCCTCCGGTCGTGTTCGCATTCAGCCCCCTACTTTAGTGTTCCCGGTCAAAATTGACCGGTCTGTTTTAACTGCTCTTAAATTAGCACACAAAAAAAATTTCACCACCAATTTTTTTATTAAACATTCTTTAGTTGAGAACAACATTTAAAAGTAGTGTCTAACAACAATTTGTAGATGTAAACATTAAATAACATCAGTGAAAATACAATTGGGCACTGAAAATGAACTACAAAATGAACATATAATACAAAAAATAAATGGAAAACCAAACACCAAACTCAACAGGGTGTGTGTGTGTGTGTGTGTGTGTGTGTGTGTGTGTGTGTGTGTGTGTATTCATGCACATGAGTGGCATGTGACACTCAGGTCAGAGTGGGCCTTGCAAACATAAGCATTACATTTGCAGCATGTCAGGCTCGTTTTGATGTCTCTAGGGGCACAGAGGCCACAACGCTTCCTTTTCTGGCAATGTCCTTGTTGGGGGAGAGCAGCCAGGGCAGCGGCTGGGGCTGGAGTGCGCATGCTCCTAACCAGACTGGCAGAGGCTGGTGTGCGGGGAATGTGCTGCCGTCGCTGTATAAGAGGAGTCACCAAAGCTTTCCCCAGGTCTGCGAGGAAAAGTCTCCTCTTGAAGCTTTTCCCCTGATTCCAGGTTGGGTCGATTGCTGTCCACACCACATACGCGTTGAAAGCTGACACATCCAGGATGTTGTGGAACAGTGCCACAGGCCAGCGAGCCGTCATCCGCTTACAGGTGTATGTACCAGTAAGCTTATCAAGGCAGTCAACGCCTCCCTTATTCTTGTTGTAGTCCTGGATCATCAGGGGCTTCCTGTCCTCTGTGGTGCTGACAGCGGCGTCTTTGTGTACTGTGCTCATCAGGATGACATTTCTGTTCTTCTTGGGAACGTATGACACAAGAGTGTGAGTGTCAGTGAATGCAAATTGTGATGAGAGTGCCTGTCTTCCTCTGGTCGATACCAGCACAGGGGGAAGTTCAGGCTTGTTCTTCCTCACTGTCCCTACCATGGTGAGCTTTCTTTTCAGTAGCTCCTGACCAAGAGCATGTGATGTGAAGAAGTTGTCACATGTAATATTATGCCCTTGGAGACCGGTTGTCATGTCCAGCACAACACGCATGCCCTGGTTTTTTTCAGCCCTTCCAGTACTAGGTTTCCCCATGTATACCTGCATATTCCAGGCATAGCTGCTCCTGTCGTCACATGCTGCCCAGATCTTTATGCCATATTTTCCTGGTTTACTTGGAATGTACACCTTGAAGGAACAGCGACCTCTGAAAGTAACCAGGTGCTCATCAACTGTCACCTCAGGGCCTGGATTGTACATAAGTGGTAGGCGCTCCACCCACTTGTCCCAAATATTCCTAATAGCAGCCAGTTTGTCATTTCGCCAGCGGATGGATCGTGTATCTCTGTTGTCAAATCGAATAATTCTTGAAATGACATGAAACTGTTGTAAGGACATGGTTGCCCGGAATATAGGCCTGCCAGACTCTTCATCCCACAGACTTTTTGTAGCCTCATCATTTGAGCGATACACTCCAGCTAAAATCAACAGACCTATGTAGGCTTGGAGGTCTACCAGGTCGATTTCTCTCCAGGTGTCCCCAAACACACGCTTCCCCTCCAGATTTGTCATCTCAAGTATAATTCCCTCAATGGACTCTGGTAAAAAGAGTTGGAAGCTGGACTTGATGTCATCCACACGAGATGCTGCATAACGCGTTGGTCCTGGTGTCATCTTTATGATGTTTTCCACTCTCGCTCTACCTCCTCGGTCCTGGGGGGATGATGACCAGAGCAAGTGTCCACTTTTGGACTGAAATGTTTCCTCAGGTGCCTGTTCTTCAGGTGCCTCTCCCTCTCCATCTGTTGACTGGTCAGTCTCCTCAGAGTCTGGTTCAAAATCTGTGATGTCTTCCAATTCCGAGACATCCTCACGTGAGAGGATCGGCACATAAGCAGAAAGACATGTGTACCCACAAAAGACATTGTGTGTGTGTGAGTGAGTGTGTGTGTGTGTGTGTGTGAGTGAGTGTGTGTGTGTGTGAGAGAGTGTGTGAGTGAGCTGGGGCAGTGTGTATGGGGATGTTTTCTGTATGTTGAATGAATTTACTCTGGATACCCATTCATTTCCTATGACGGTCACTTTTGACCGGGAACACCACAGGTGTAACAAGGTTGATTAAAACACTCAAAATTGAATGAAATAGGTGATCATCACTTTTATATGTTCAAGTACACAGTGTGAAGGATATCATAAGGTCTTGAGGTAATCAGATGTAAAACATAATATTTATGAGTATTATAAGTTGTAAAACGGTCAGATTTGACCCGAACACGACAGGAGGGTTAAATAGATTAGATTTAACAGTAGAGTAGATCACTTCACGATTATCTGCACACAAAATGCGTTTTATTAATTTGCAAAAAGGTGACTGGTTGCCATTTGGAGCGCTTGTAGCTTACATAATTATGTGTAAACATTTGTTTTTAGAAAGTGAGGGTGTCATCTCACGCTTGCTGAGTGTTGTGGAAAAACTTATTAACACCTCTGTATAATATGTTTAGACTATCTGGGCTGTAACTGAGTTCATTTGATTATCATGAATAAAGAAATGAGAGCTGATCCAAGTTCAGTAGATTTAATACAGCCGTTGGTCACAGAGTGACCGGAAAGTTCCGTCACACCGAGGTTTGGGTTGTATATTCTTTCCTACCCCAGTTTGGCCGGGGTTCCTGATGGCAGTGTCAATCTTGTTTATTCTGCCACTTGGTAAAAATGAGATTTGTTACTTCCCTTTGTCGCTGTTGTGACACTTGGCTTTGCCTTTTGTAGCTATTTAAAGGCAGTGCCTGTGCTGTCAGAGGAGCAGAGGGCCGATTTCAACCAGGTGGAGCTCGTCATGACCAAAGAGTTCATCTCGCAGCAGCTCATCCATCTCATCGGTTGCCTGGATACCAATGAGGAAGGGGGCAGGTAAGAAAAGGGGGCGATTGTTTAGTAGAAGGTTATGATGAATCTTCCATTTATTTTTGGGTTATAAAGTTAAATTCTTTTGCCCTGAAACGGCAGCATAGGACCAAACACCATCTGTGTCGTCCCATAGCTCATTGAGTGAGGTGACTTTATTAGAAAATAGAGTTGATTTAAGCTTCTAGAGTCTGATACATGATTACTTTGTTGAGGTGTTTTATGTCGACATAATTATTCATCTTTTTGTAGGAAGCGTGTGCTGGCTGTTCTGCAGGAGATGCTGGCTCTTCCACAGACCCCCTCCTCTCTCGTCTCCCTGCTCACGGAGAAACTCCTTGCCCTCATCTCTGATGACCAGAGACGCATCCAAACTGTAAGCTGCATCTTAAGCTTGTAATTAAAGCTTCTTCACTGTAGAGTGAGATGTATTTTCCACAAAATAAAATGAAAACATCACTGCCCTTTTTTAATTCAGCTGAAACGTTGAATAAGGAAGGAAAATAAATATAGGAGCTGAAATGAGAATCAGATTCAAGTCAAACAAATTTTTTTTTCTCTCTCTCCTCTTCAACCGCTGAGACTGGTGTTTTTAAAAGAGCTGTCTTTCTTTACACAGGTGGCAGAAATCATTTCAGATGTGAGGGAGCCCATCATGGACAGTCAACCAGTGGATGAGAACGAGAGTCGGCGCCAGCAGGTTCAGGTAGGCATCAAATAAATCCTTAAAAGAAAAACCAAAAATCAAATCCCAGTTGTAATTACATTTATCATCCTTCCCATTTCTCCAGAGTTGTTTGGATGGATGAAACCGATTTTCACTAAAATGATGCTGCCTGTCTTATCTATGAACAGTTTACAGAAGATAAAATATGTACACTGTTTACAGTTACTGATATTAATATTCAGATACCCTAAGCTGAGATACCTAGTTAGATTTCATCTTTATTCTTCCATTTCGGTTGTTTGTGTCCTGCCTGCTCTGCTTCCAGCTGGAAGATTCTTTGTTTGAAGAAATAAAACATTTAAATGAGTAGAGCTGAAGTTGGTTTGTGGTACATTATTTCTTCCAGTTTTACTGAACCTCTGTTTGTTTTTTAACACATAAGCTCCGAGGGTCTGTCTCAGTTATGTTTGTTAATCCATCTCCGTTGCTTCTGCAACCACACAAAGCTTTGTTGGAGGTCATCCAACTGCTGAATAAGTCCGTCCTATCCCAGGTGTTGGTTTCTATCTGCTCTGTGCACCTGGTCTCCCATCTCTTCATTTTTCAGCGAGTAAAGACAAAGTAGCCACTAGAGGGTTGCAGCCTTGCCCGAAGCCTCAGCTGTTGTTTTCTTGTTGGCGGAGGCGCAGTTGCCTGTCTCAGCAGTCAATCCTCTCGAGTTTACTCCAGTAGAGGAATGACTCTGCTCTTGTGTGTCTGAGCTCACCTGCCTTCTCCTCCTCTCTACTCTCCCATCCAGCTTGCAGAGGTGAAAGTGCGCATCTTGGAGGCAAAACAAACTTTGGAGGACTGCATCGCTGCCCAGGAGTTCAGCCGAGCTGCAGAGCTGAAGGAATCCATCATAAGTCTTGAAGAACGAAGGAACCAGATCATCCAGGAGGTAGCAGCGAGCAGTCAGCCGACTGACAAGGAGGTCCGCACCGAGAAGGTAAATGAGAAAACAGGAAGCACCACCTCTGCTATTCAAAGGTTTTTCAAAAAATGATTATTTTACATTTTTCTTTTCTCCCAGAATGACCCAGAGACTCTTTTAAGGTGTCTGACGATGTGTGCTGAGCTACTGAAGCAGCTCAACATCAAGACGAGGATTGGCCCAACCATCAGCGCCTTGATGTCCTCGCTGGTAAAAGAAACTTTTTTTTTTCTCCAGAGAAATTGTCACTAATGCTTCTGAAGATGCAACACATCTTTTAGAAATGAGCTGTATCGACACCAGGTCATCAACACGCACTTATATTTGAAGGTACTTGAACAGGGACAGCGTTGTTTTTTTTTGTCTTTATTCTCTTCATGATTTTGCCTTTCAACGCTATCACTTTGGAATTTAAATAAAACAATCAAGATCAAAGTGCAGACTCTAAGCTCTAAGGAGACCTCAGTGGAAGTGAAGGAGGTCATCATAGTATGAGGATAGTCTGGAGGGGGAAAGGAAAACTCCTGATCCAAAGTAATGTCAAGCATGGTGGAGGCAGTGTTATGGTGTGGGCATGAATGGGCTCACTGGTAATGTGACTTAACAGAGGAAGCAAGGTGAACTCTGTAGAAGGCTCCACTCTCAGCTGTCAGTAAAGCTGTCATACGATGGTACTTCACAGAGCAGATGACTCTGACCCCAAAGATCATGTGAAAGTGACTCGGGGCCTTTGGAATATTCATGAGTGGCCCAGTCAGACGCCTGGTCTCAGCCCAACAGAGCATTTTCTTCAGTTACAGAAGACAAAACTGACAAACGGCAAATACTTTTCAGCCTGAAAATGCCATATTTTTATGAAACCTCTTCAGTTTAAGTTTAAAGTCTACACTTGGATCATTTCTTGATAATTCAAAACCGCTGCCACATCTGGGTGTAACTGTGTGGCGTTTTAGTTGCTTTTGCTTACTATGTGCCGGTGCCTTTACAGTAATGTGCAAGTGTTTGGCTGCTCCGTGTTAAAATAACTGCTTCTGTAAGACGGTTCATGAATTGTCAACTGTTGACAGCTGCTAAATTCTCAGAATTGTCAAACGTAAAGTTCAGCAAACAAAGGCTCGTCTTGGCTACAAGGAAAGGTTCCCAGAGGGGAACCTAAAAAAAGACATCAAAACATTTCCAGCTTGAGAAGCCCACATCTCAAAATATCTCTAAAAGTGCTTGTGAAAGGAGACTCGTGGAATATGAGGCACGAGGAAGGTTGTACCCAAATATCAGAGTACTGCAGGTGTTTTTAAGCAGAACGGCAGCTCGCAGGCGCCCGGCGAAAGCGCTGCGGTGTTCGGTTTGGTTCATACAGAAGTCGCAGTGGTTGACTTTGTCGTGGAAATGCGGGAGAAACCTTTCCTGGAATATTATCACAAAAGTCATGACTTAAAAAATGTCACTGCTAAACCTGGAAAGGCCAGAGACGGTAGGACAACGTGAAAATGAGTTTATTTTTGCCACAAATGCAGAGATGTGTTTAGAGAAGACTGAAAAATAAATAAATAAATGGACCAAATATCTGCAAAGTCTCTGGGGGGGTTATTAAATATAGCACAAGGACAAAACGGTCTAAAAATATCTCATCAGTGAGGAAGAGTAGCTTATAATTCCTAGATCGGGATTAGAATTACGAAAAAAGGATCAAAAGTGTAATCAAAGTTGCTGAGTAATGTCGTTTTTGCATTTTAATAATGAACATTTTTTTCATGGGTGCCTAAACATTTACTAATGTTTAATTCAAATTGAAGTGTTTCATCTTTTAATAAGCATGAGATTGGAAGGTTCTGAAAACCAGGGCAGTTAAAGAAACCTCCTTTTGCGGTTCTTGTTCATGGTCTCCGGAGTTCTAACGACAACATCGTCACTATTTCTCTCTCTGTTAGATTTTTCCCAGTATCGCGAATGCTCATCCCGCGGTCCGAAACATGGCTGTGGTGTGTCTGGGAACCTGCACTCTGCACAGCAGGGAGCTGGCCAAGACCCACATGGTTCTGCTGTTACAGGTGAGTTTATGCATTTAATTAAAAGCAGCTCGCAAACGTGTCTGAAGATGGAGCAAGTTGATCACTCGGCTCAGGTTTCCTTCCCGCGGACGAAGTTTCTGTGATAGTTGCAGGATTTTACTGTTGAGCTCCAACTGCTCAAACAGGTTTACACAGCTGAGGCTGAGCAGGACACAAATGCTCTTATACTGTTGGTTTAGTAACAAAAGAAAAAACAGCCTGTGTGTGCGTGCTTGTGTGTGTGTGTGCGTGCATGTGCTTTTTCCAGATTGCCCAGCTTGATGAGGTAAAGATCCGGATCAGTGCTCTGAGGGCCATCATCGACCTTCTGCTGCTGTTCGGTTTCCAGCTGGTCTCTGAAAAACCCTCCACTCAGATGACCCAACCCAGCCAATCGCCAGACAAGCAGGAGGATGACGCGGCGGCGGTGGCGGCGGGGGACGACCAGGGGGATGTTCCCGAGGACACTGCCCAGAGTGTACTGCTGATGCTCTCAGAGTTCCTGGACAGCGAGGTGAGCTGGATTATGTGCTTAGAAACTGCAGTGTGTCCGTTTCTCTCTCTCTGTTGGAATTATTTACATATCTGGCTCGAACACTTGCAGGTGTCAGACCTGCGGACCGAGACGACTGAGGGTCTCGCCAAACTCATGTACACGGGCCGCATCTCCAGTGCTAAGATGCTCTCCCGTCTGGTGCTGCTGTGGTACAATCCTGTCACCGAAGACGACACCCGCCTACGGCACTGCCTCGGCATCTTCTTCCAGCTCTACGCCCGCGAGAGCAGGTACCGCACGCACGCACGCACGCACGCACGCACGCACGCACGCTGAGTTTAACTCACCAACACAGGATGCCACTATGAAATCAACGGTTTGTCGGTTCCTCAGAGCCCACCAGGAGGTTGTGGAGGAGAGCTTCCTGCCGACAGTTAAGACCCTCCTGAATGCGCCGGCTACTTCGCCGCTAGCTGAGGTGGACGTCAACAATGTGGTGGAGCTGCTCGTTGAACTGACCCGCCCAAGTGTCCTCATAAAACCATCCACCAACACAGAAGTAAGAAACATCCCCGTTTAATGACTGACATTATCCCAGAAAAGGACGAGTGGAGCTTGTTTATGTAGTTTTATTTTACAACAAGGTCAAATAAAATCCATCTCTGACTACTTGTGTTTATTGTTTTTGTCTCTTCAGGAGGTGTGTGTCCACGACTACCTGGCGGTGCGTATGTGTGGGGAGATGCTGAAAGACCCCGCGGCCCCCGAGGTTCGTCTTTACGCCAAGACTCTAAGCAACCTGGAGCTCAGCAGGGACGAGACCATCAGGGAGGACCTGCAGACGCTGCTGCAGCAGCTTGTGCAGGTGCGTCACCCTGTGGCTGGCGGAGATGGTGGCGGTAGACGCACAGGAAGACAAACCGCTTTACTTTACTATTCTTCTGAGATTAACGG
Source organism: Xenentodon cancila (assembly GCA_014839995.1). NCBI lineage: Eukaryota > Metazoa > Chordata > Actinopteri > Beloniformes > Belonidae > Xenentodon > Xenentodon cancila. The sequence continues at coordinate 7,367,082 of CM026198.1, read as the reverse complement.
AGTTTAAATCTAAAGTCGTAATGGTTTAAATGATCCAGTGAAAGGCAGCTGTAAACAAATACGTTTTTATTCTTGAGTTAAAGGAACTGAGGTTTCAGCATTCCTGTGGTTTTCCAGAAGTTTGTTCCAGGTCTGTGGAGCATACAAGCTGAACGCTGCTTCTCCGTGTTTGGTTCTGATTCTGGGAACAGAGACCAGACCTGAACCAGAAGACCCTAGAGGTCTGGATGGTTGATATGTATTTTGGTCCTAAACCGTTCAGTGATTTATAAACAGAAGTATCTTAAAGTCTGTTCTCCGAGGTGCAGGGAGCCGGTGTAAGGACCCCAGAACTGGACCGATGCGCTCCACTTTCTGAGTTCTAGTGAGAACCCAGGCAGCAGCGTTCTGGATCAGCTGTAGCTGTCTGGTTGGCATTTTAGCAGACCTGTGAAGACGCGGTTGGTGTCTGATTCACAGAATAAAAAATGTTTGCGCTGAACCGCTGGGCTCCATAGTTATCAAGACAAAATCCATCTCCACGCCGGACTGCCGGACTGCCGGACTGCCGGACTGCCGGACTGCCGGTCCACTAAGAAACACTGCGGTATAGATGCTCCGAACCTTGTTCAGTAGACGAATACAAACCTCTTTCAAGATCTGACTGTTGCTTCACAACATCGAGGGCTCCTGTGTGCGCGATGAGGTTCCTAACTGTTGGAAGCTCGTCAGCGATCATCAGTATTTTCATACCAGACACCATGTGGTCGGTAAAACGGAGCACGGTGGTGGTTTTCTTGGTGTCATTCACAGCTCCGTCACCAACCATCAGGGGCAGAGGCCCAGTGGGCCGCTCTTTCTGGAGCAGTTTAGGGTCAGAACTGGTCTCATTCCTCTCTCTGCTGTTTGAAGAGGACTTTTCCGTCAGAGTCACGGTCTTGTAGAAGTGGAGCAAACCTGTTTTCTCGGGGAATTCCTGTTTTCAGTCGGTTTGCTCCGATCAGCGGCTGTAGCCGCAGTCCGCTGCTGTTTTCTCCTTGGTGCTGGGGTTGAAGAAACGTTTCTCTCGTGCTGGCCGAGCCGATTTATCCAGGGGCTGTGTTCTTCCCAGAACAGACTTCCATAGAGGACTAGTGTGAGCCGTTTCATCTGTAGAGTCGTTTCCATATAGATCATTTACCTCAGCGTTCACTACAACCGGTTAATTTTCATTTCCATTACGACTATTTTCTGGAGATGTTTGTCGAACTCATCAGTGGGAACAAGGGCTTGTGTTGCAGCTGCCCCCGAAGTCGTCTGGTCCTCCTCTCAGAAGAGAGATTAAAGAAAAATCTCTCTCCATCCTTCCCTCCTCAGGTGGTGAAGGATCGCGTTTGCCTCCGCGCTCTGGAGAAGATGTTGCATCAGCTGGTGGACTTCAAAGACCAGGCCGAGCTCCTGGGCGCGAGCGCGCTACAGCCGCTGAATGTGAACGCAGACGGTACACAGCTTTAGATGTTTGTTTTTTAAACCCACTGATATCCTTCTGTAGCTTCTGGACATGTAACAAACGTCTCAGTGATTGAATTGATGTAAAGTGGCTTCAAAATGCCTCAGTTCATCTCAGTAGACGACTCCTAAAGTCAGGAATGCTGCTGGAAAGGCAGAAATCTAAACTGTTTGTCACGTTTGTACAGACGCTGCAGCAGAAGATCCTTCGAAATCAGCCAAGAGAGCCAAAAGAGGTAATGCAGGTTCAGGATACTCGGGACAGTACGGTTTTATTTTTAGAGCTCTGACAAAACCGGTGGCTGAATGAAGGAGTTGAGTCAGCACTGGGAGGTAACCCGAGTGTTGGTCTGCGCAGGTCAAAGGAAGGTCTGCACCACCAAAGCAGGCAGAAGACCGGGCAGAAAGGCAGAGTCATCAGAGGAGAGGTGAGTTTAGACGTGTCTTTTATATAAAGACAAGGAAAGCTTAAGGCTTATTTAGATCGTCTACACACTCGTGGCTTCCGTTATGCCTGCAGCGATGGTGAGAACGTCCCAGAGTCTGTTCCTGTGGTGCGTCCGTCACGGAGAGCCAAGACTGCAGCTCTGGAGAAGACGAAGCTCGACCTCAACCCCCTCATCGATCAGGAGGCCAATGTGTCTTGAGGAACGGATGCCTGACTGGCCTCATCACATTTTAAACTTCAAAACTTACTATTAATACCCTACTGTCATAGTCCGATTTGATTTTAAGGTTTTCTTTTTACACATTTTTAACCATTTCATCATTAAAGCGAAATAAATGTAAAAGCTTATCTGGTTTTTGGAGGAATTGATTTTAAACGAATGAATGAATTCAGTACTTTTGTTGTTTGTAAATATAAATTTTATACACTCTCCAACCATATGACCTCTTGTCTTTGACTAAAATGTTGAAAATGACTCACCTGGTAATGACATTAAGCAGCTGCCAGTTTCCTCATACATTTGCAATAAAATGTGGACATTTTTAAGAATGAACATCAACCAGATTTTACACAGAAATGTAAATCTGTGAGTTAGAGCTGTTTTATTTCATGTCTGGAAGCGCATCAGTGCCCCGTTGGTTGTCGTCACTCGGGTAAGTTGGCGGCAAAGGTTTGCGTGTGGGGCTCGTCTGAGATAAAGGACCGAAAATCTGGGCCTCACAGGTTCTATGTTCTACGTTCTGCGTTGGCCCGCGTGTGCTCACAGCAGTTATGCTGAGGTACATGGGTGATGAACATGGGCCAAAGTGGGTGTTTTACCTGGAGCGACCACATGCAGACCCGAGTGGTCAGTTCACGCGGCGCCACTATGGAACCAGAGAACAATCCCATAGAGGGCCTCTTATTTATTTTATCTCTTAGGTGGGCATAGGTGCAATAATTCAGGAGGTTACAAGAACATTCAGATTTGCTTGTAGTCTACACGTCCAGCATCACGAGAAGACAACTGGAAAATCAGCAGACCTCCACTTTATTTTCTATTTAAGAGTTGTGGACCAAAGCAAACCGAGCATATCGTACCATTCGATATTGCTGCCTGACCTGTGTTGGGGTGCCATAAGCAGTGGTACTGTACACTTAAGGTGGAACCAGACACACCAGGGGATTTGATCTTTTGTGTGACAAACATCAGTTTTGAATTCTGAACAAAGCTCAGCATCTTGTCATGAAGAAAGGACAATAAATGTTCTCCACTGCTGTCCATGTTCTTCCTTCCGTTCTTTCCCGTCCTTCGGTTTGTTTTGGCGCTTACAGCAAAGATGAGGCCAACTAACCGCTCCAAACTACCGTACCCACCCCAGCTGAGCTGATCTGGTTAGTGGAACCGGCTGAACTCATCGTTTCTACACGAGAGGACCGGACCGGGTACTGAAGGCAGGACCCGCTCACTGGGTCCTCGCTCATTGTTCATATCAAAAACAAAACCAAACCTTTTAGTCTCATTTATTTGTTCTGCGTCTCAGGTTTAAGGACTGATGACTTTAGATCACATTTATGCAAAAAAAGTAGAGAACCCTTCAATGTTTAGTTTTTTTTTTAACTCTTATTTTCTGATCAACAAATCAAGAGAAACTACAGAAAAAGCAGTCACCTTCCTCCCATCTATAAACAATCAGATGATACTTTCAGCTCATACAGCAACCAAGTGTACATAATAGTCATCCTGATACTTGAAAAAGACTTTATTGATCCATTCAGATGCCCGTTCTTGCATCTGTGAAGGACAGTATAAAAACACATGACAAAGAAAATATACAACAGATGTTTAGCACCAGGTTCTTCAACGAACAGAGCTGGTCATTAATCACTTCTCCACCTCTCGAGATGAAATGGGGATCATAGTGACGCACATACAGACGAGGGCACTCAGGCACAACACTCACTACGGGGTTAAGTTTGGACCTGAAGCCAGATCACGCTGAACCTGGCATCCCTCTAATAAGCGGCAAGAAAACATACTGAACAAGGATTAACATTTATCAATTAACACTCTGACTGATGAGCGAAGGAGCAGTTGGCCTGGCAGAGTCCCAGGAGGTAGCAGTCTGAGAGGAGAGAAGAAGAGGTCCCACCTGCATTTATACTTTAATGTTAATATGACAAAGGGCTTAATGCTATGACTGTTTGGGGTTCTTTTTTCTTTTCTAAATCTCCTGCAAACAAAAGTTTGAACAACAGTATTTAACCCACTGTGAGCTGATTGCCAGAGCGTGCCGTAGCTCTCACTGGGTGAAAAATCCCACGACACGGCTACAGAAACGAGGAAACGGGTGAAGTAACATCCCAGGCCATCGGTACTTGTGTACATCCATTCGTCTGTCAGCAATAAAATAACTTCTCTTTTTCTTTCATCATAATGATACATCATCTGGCTTTGTATTGCACCAAAGAGACTAGTTGTACAGTAGGGGTTGGTATCAGGGAGGTGGATGTGCAAAAACGTGGGTGGAGGAATCTGTGTAGTGTGATCGATAATTGCAAATGGAATAGTGCAAGTACATCCGGCGGAAAGGGAGGGAAAAAAAAAAAAAAAAGAAGACTCGTACAAATATTGGAAATAAAACGTCCCACAAACCAACAAATAAAACTATTTACTTTCTACATCATATCGCTACTTTCTTTAATCACAATGTTTCGGGGGCTGAATGTGCATCTATGTGAGACACAGTGCAGCTGTGCCAGTTGTACGTAAAGGTTTTTCTTTTTTTAAAGTGTTGATTGAAATGACTAATTATTTGGCTCTCCGACCAGGAACTGCATCGTTGCGTCGCAGCTGCGCCGAGGCCGAGGCCGAGGCCGAGGCCTCGGCCGGTCACAGGTGATTCCAGATCAGGTTTGGCAGAGCAAAAGGTTCCTTCATTAAAAGTACAGTTTTGGCTACTTGTTGTCAAATAGTAAGAAAAGGCTCGGATTGGGGGGTTAAAAGAGCTTTACCTAACTCTAATATATATATATATCAAATAATTATCTAAAATTTTAAGAGTGCTAAAGTAAGACATAAATATGAAAATGACATTTGTTGAGTTTCAGAGCAGGAGTGACTTGTAGTAGTAAAATCAGGTGATTCAGATTAAGATGTTCCAAAAGCTTGTTGGCCTTCATAAGGAGCTGTGACCTGTGGGAGGCGGCGCGGCGGACGCAGTGGCGGCGGCACGGCGGCGGCCGCAGTCGGCGTGGCGGACGCAGTCGCGCTTCTTCTTTCCTCACGACGCCGTTACTGACAGTGAGGACTTTATAACTACTTATCCCAAAAAACACTCTTTGATGTAACGAGCTGTTCTACTACACACGCTTAGAAAGACAAAGGCAACACAAATAAAAAATAAAAACATATATTCATGGATAAAAATAGTGCAACATCAAGCTTTTAAGTTAGACTGCTACATAATCGCTGAGTGTCAGACTGAACCATAGTGGGAAGGTCAGTCCACGTGGTCAGCTCAAAGTCCAAAGGCACCACGTTTAACGAGAGTCCCCGTTCCCGGGAAGAGGGTTCCCATGCGGCATTTAGCTTTCTGGTGGAAGCAGAGAGAGAAAAGGAGAAAAACAACAGTTACAATTGTAGCATTTTTTTAAATTAACTTGATCAAAAGTTAAACCGTCCAAGTTAAGAAATGAAATGGGAAAACCTACCAAACACAAAGTCGCACCATCGCGGTCCGGTGAGGCCCCTCATTCGCGATTGTCTCAACATTTTCGCTGGTGGTGGTTGTGGAACTTCAGGAGACACGGCCGCAGAACTTTTGTATTTACTCCTCAGTCGCCCCACTGGCACCGAATCCTTCTTCTGGGACGATTTAGATGTAGAACCTGTCAGTTCAGCTGCAGCAGCCCTCTTATTTAGGGCCCTTTTTCTATCACTTTTCACAGTTTTAACATTTCCTACCGGTTCCCTCTCCTTTCCTGCAAACAGGCATGCGGAAGGTGACCCATCGTCCAGTGTCACAGTACAGGAGTCCCACTCCTCTCCAGCTGACTCGCTGTCTGGAGAGTTGATCTTCCTCAGAAACACCCGGCATTCCTTCAGGCTCTCGGGACTCCAGGCTTTGGAACAGAGCTTGCGCTCTTCGTGAACGTCCACAGGCTCCTGAGCTTGGTCAACACAGCAGGTTGCAGAGCTGATCTTGAGACAGTCAGAAGGCTGATGTTTGTCCGATGCGTGTAATGCTTTGTGATTTAGATGTAGTTCAGCGAAGACGAGTCCTCTTGAGGAACCTGGAGCTGCTCGTCTGTCTCTCTGCATCTTCCTCCTCCTGTCTCTACCTTTCAGGCGTAGGAACCTTTTCCTTACTCTAACCAGAGTGGCCTGAAATCTCCCCGATGAGCTGGATCTCCACCACAGGACTCTTCCAGTGCATCTTGCAAAGCTGGGAACAAAAAGCTGCCACCCAATCTTCTGTGCCTTCTTCTCCCTCAGTTTCTGTTGAGCCAGCTGATGTTGCAGAGGACTTTTTGGCACCGTTTGAGCAAACTTCTTGGTGTGTTTTCGCAGACGCTCTGCCTGAGGACTGTGGCGAGCGGTTTTTTTATGGGCAGAACGAGGGAAGTGCATAAGTTCGTAGGGGTTACGGGAGCTTGCCTTCTTGACGATAGCCAAAGACTGGGTCTCTGTGGTCTGCATGAACCAGGAGCAGATCTGCTGCATATTACAGGACCTAGGCTGGTTGGGTTGACAGTCAAACAGTGTTTGGACCACAGAGGAACGTTTGAACTTCCTGGTATATGGCCTGCTCCCTTTACCGTCCAGTTTAGAATTTAAGGCAATGTCTTCATCAAGGTTCTCTGCGGTGTCCGACACCCAGGTGTTAGAGATGACCTGTATTCGCCTTGCAAATTCCTGATTTATTGTCTTTTCTTCAGCTGATGCGGCCCACCACTGCAGCGTCCCTCTTGGACTAAAGATGGAATCCACGGATACCCCTTCCACTCTGCTCAGATCCCGAGAGAAGGCCTCTCGTCCTTGTCCACAGAGCTGTCTTTTTAAATTATTCTGCTGCTCCTCCAGTCTCCTCTCGTTGTTGGCCTTGGTCAGCAGAAGGTGTTTAGAGCGCCTTATCAGAGCATTGCTGCGGCTGTACGATCGAAAACTAGAAGTGGCAACGGCATGCAGGAAGTGGATGGAGGGCTTTCTCACTCTCAGCGAGTGTCGAACTGCCACCGACTCATTTGGCAGTTCCTCTTTATGCTTATTCTTGGTTTCTACCCCGTCCGCCGTTTGACCCTTCTTGCTTGGAAACGGACGGCTGATTGTCCTGGGTTCTTTGGCAGATTTAAATTCTGGTAAGAGCACTTTTTTACAAAGCCGCGCTTCAGGTGACTGCTGAATATCTTTGTTTATCTGAATTTTGCGTTGCCGAGGAGACACAGTAGTAACTGTGACCGAGATGCCAGATATTTTAACTTTTGCAGGTCTACCTGGTTTCCTTAAGGGAGCGGACTCGTCTCGCTTCTGACATTTGATAATACCGCGAGATTGAGGGGCAGGATCTTTGGCAGAGCTCTTAACATTTAGTTCCTCTGCCACCGTTTTGATATGACCCGAACCATTCTTGGAACGCTGCAATAAAATACCCAGGTCACTTTTAAGTTCCACTGCCTGCAAAGAATCACTGAAATCTTTCTGTAGCTGGTCAAAGCCCTCGGACACCACTCGTTTGTTTCTCCTTGAACGACCGTACATCACTGTTATTTTGAGGTTTTTGTTCACGTTGTCCTCAACGTCAGATGCAAGAAGGCATTTCCCATTTAACAAATTTGCTTTCGTTGCAGCGTCCACGGTCTTCTGCTTCGGTGGCCGACCAATAGGCCTCTTCACTTTTTGCTCCAGCTGTGGTCCAAGCTTTTTTGGACGGCCTGGGCGTTTTTTTGGAGGAGTGGTTTCACAGAGAGATTGCAAATTACTTGGCGATTTCTGGCTCTCAGATCCAGACAGACGCTTTGATGGAGTACCGTCACCCGATCTTCTGGAGCCATTTTTGGGTGATGAGGATGCAGACCTAGGCAAAGATGTTGACTTGGCGGGCGACGGGGCCGACTTGGCGGGCGACGGGGCCGACTTGGCGGGCGACGGGGCCGACTTGGCGGGAGACGGGGCCAAATTTAATGTTGAGCAGAGTGACTTGGCTGGTGAAGAAGCAGATGCTGCTTGTGAGGTAGTGGATTTTAGTGGCGAAGAAACAGACTTTACTGGTGATGATGCACAACTGTTGCTCCGGGTTTTGTGCTTCTGAGGTGTCCCAGACCATGAAGACTCTACACAAGGGTCAAAAGGTTCTTCTGCCCCTGTACTAGAACCTACTGATTTGAGACTATACTTTACTCCGTCCTTATTCTTTACTTGAGAAACAAACATGAGTTTAATTGGACTAGTGTACTGGACTTGGGAAGTAAGCGGGGTTTCAACTAAAGCAGACTTGGCAGTGGCATCCACATTTGACGAGTCTTTGTGCATCCTTGAAGCATGCAGTCTGGGCGATGACCGGAGCCTTCCATGTACAGAACAGTCATCTATAGCCGTCGCTGCTGCTCTCGTCTCTGGACGCTGTTTTTTAGATCTCTTCTCTTTGACAGCCTGCGTTTGCGGCGAGGCTCCACGTTGATCTTTTGACTCTGTGTGAGATGACTCGAATTGTTCTTTTTGAGCTGATTCAAAGGCAAGCTTCTCTGGGTTCTCGTGTGATGACATGCAGGCTTCGCTTCTCGATTCAGGCTGACTGCCGTCAGCATCCGTTTGATTGGAAAAGCTTTTCATGGTGCTAGATGTTGAAACCTTGTCATTTTGTGCCTTATTAAAGATATTTTCGGAGAAACATGCAACAAAGAACATCTTTCTGGGTTCAGTGACATAGGAGGAAAACCGTGGTGGAGGTACTATATTTCTTGCGGACCTTCTTATCCCGCTGGAAAGGTCTGACAGACAGTTTTGTGCTTTTCTAACAGGCCCATTCGGATTTCTGTCTGGGCTTTTGCCTGTGCCAACGTTGTGACAGGGTGCTGGGGCTTCTTCTGGGTCACAGTCTTCTCTACAGGGACTCCTACACCACTTTGCTGCAGTTGCAGTCACTGCCAGCTGTGTTTGTACGGGCTCACCGATTGAATATTGTTTTCCATATGTGCTCTGGAGCTCAGGGGAGTGTTGAGTTCTTGAGAGAGAAAGCATGTTCTCTTCGGGAGATTTTTCCTCCTCTCTTTTGTCTTCTTTAATACCAAACTCTTCTGCATCTGCCTGCATCTCTTCCTTAATGTCATTGTTTTTCTCTACAAGTTCCTCCTCTACTCCAGTTTCTTTTTTAAAAACCTCTTTAACTGTATTTGGGTCTGATGGAGTGCCCGATGTAGTTTCTAAAACCTTCCCATCTTTTAATCTTGCCCTTTTTGCATGTGGTGCCCTTCTCCTATTGTGGGACTGATCAAGCATGGCAAGCTCCCGTTTAATTTTTAAGGTTTGCCTTCTGGTGGAAGCATCATCAGGTGGTGTTGATATAGCAGCCTGGACCTCCTGCCGACGACGGAAACGAGTAATAGGCGACTTAGGCTCTTCATTTTCATGGCGGTTGAAAAGCTCGGTGAGACTGTAGTCGCTGGCTTTGCCTCTGTGAAGCACTGTGGTGATGATTTCAGTCAAGTGGGCATCAGGATAAAACTGCAGGTTCTGACTGGTTGAGGGAAACTGTGACTGTTTATCACAAACAGGAATAGTGGTGGAAACTGCAGTAGGGTGTTTGTCAACCGGTGTGATAGTCTCCAATTTTTCACTAAAGCGACTCATAACATCTTCCAGTGAAGTCCCACTAGCGCCGTGTTGAGCCTGACAACTTCCAGGATTCCTACACTGTGGCTCGTTTTCCGTAACTGCATTAACATCCTCTAGCACACGGCTTGTGCTCACAAATCTGTTCTTAAGCATCGGGTCAGCTTCTTCCCCTTGTTTGTGGTGGAGCAGGAATGGTGGCTTTTCATCGATTTTCTTACTGATGTCTGAAGGGATGGGGGAAAGAGGGGGAGGAGAAGGGCTCTGTTCCCTGTTAAGGACAGGACAAGGATTATCCGCACCTCCAGTACCTCTTTCTACTGTATTCCTGGCTGGTATTCCACACATGTGATTTGGATAACAAGAGCAAGATTGGTGGTTGCATTGCTTGTAACATACTGATGAGCATAATTTCGAGGAGGGATTACACAGAGGTGGTGACGCAAACGAACTCTCTGTTCGGTTCCTTTGGCCCTCGGCCAGGCTTTGGCAGGAAATGCAATGTGTTCTCTTGGAGCACAGAAGAGTACACGTTTCTGCCGTGCACTTCTGCATGCAACTGCAGCTTGAAGCCTGAAATCCTTCACTGTTACAGTGTTTTAAAGGAGGATGATGAATGCCACAACAAGACTTAGAGTCTCCTGGATGGTAAAGGCTGCAATGACTTTGATGATCACAAACGGCTGAAGGGCAGTACACGCTGCAGTTCTGGGATTTACATTCATTAAAAGGGACTGAATGAGGAGTAAGGTTATTCTGTGGGCTTGAACCACAGTGACAGCAGTGAGGTTCAGCATGGCCAACATGTCTGCGACTGAGGGACAAAAGCAAGTTTTCCTGGTGTGCCAGCTTCAGCATTTGATAGAGTAGGGATTGGTGTGCTGGGCAGAGACGATGTAGAACATCATCCAGTGCAGATCTCTGACAAAGCTTTGTCCCTTGCTGGTCCAGATCTTCCCGATTTTCTGTAACCGACAGCAGGCGACTAAAGGAAAAAAAGAAATGTAACAAAACATGGATTTAGGCTTTACAAGTATGAAACAAGTATGCATTCACACAGAGCTTTACCGACTCAAGCAAGAGTACAATTCATTTTATACTGTTGTGGGGCAAATTCCCAATAAATCCTTTGTCAGATCAGCCGAGAGCATTGATATTGAGAGACCGAATACTTTTACCTGCAAGAGAAAAGCCGCCTCTATTTGCAAGAGGCAGCATCACCACCCTGGTGCACTGATGTTTTTACCCGTACTTGAAGATGCAGTAAGTGAGTCTAAATTTGTAAACCCGAACACTTTTTGCCACATTAAGTGGATCTCTCCTTACCATCCTCCTTTTCAAATGAGGGATAATTTGTGACCTGTGCACATGAAGAGGGGATGAAGCTTGGTTAACAATGGGGTACGTCTTCTTGGGGGAGCACTGGAGGGACAGAGCTTTGTATGTTTTATTTAAATAACAAAAGGCGTGATGTCATTCAGAAAAATCGCTAAGCCTTGTCTCATTACGACCGGATCACTCAGGATTATTGTTAATACCAGGTCTAAATAGGGCAAAGTGTTAAACTGGTTTGCCACAGTTCCTGTAAGCTCCCACTAAAAGAAAAAAAAAAATATTCACAAGGATGATATTGAATTATTGTACAGCTAAAATAATCCCTCAGACAATAACAGAAAAGATTTTGCTCTCAAAACAAATAAATAATATTCTGTTTTAAATGAAGAGACAACGGCTGACATGAATGTGTCAAAACCTTTCTGATATGCGTTGTAGGTGTCAAATTAAATAAAGTGCACAATTAAAAAAAAAAAAAAGGCTTGTTTTTATATCGTTTTTAATTTATCCTAAGCTTTTAATGTTTAGCTGCTCACTATGTTCTAGTTTAAAAAGCATGAGGTAAAAATAACTACATAAGAATCATTATGTACAGAAATGAAATAGTAATGCCTTTGAAAAGTTTCCTGACTTACGGGCCATTTAAGAACTCTGCTATTGATACAATGGCAACAACAAATCTACACACACAAAACAAATATGTACTATAATGTCATTTTTGCTGCAGTTTTAGGAGCATTAAGCACATTAACATTTTTTACTGAAGATTTCTATTACCATTTTTTGCTAGGCTGGCATAAAAAAGCAGTTCATTAAAAACATTATCAAAAGTAACCAACTTTGCCCAAGTTTGTGTGTAGGACAATGAAGTAAAACCTTATCTCAGAAAAATAACAGAAAACTTATAAGATCAGAGAACTGTTTATTGATAAGCTGCTGAAGGCAAATGATGACTTTCTGCTGAAAGCAGAAGAAACGATTGTAGAAACGCTCAAACTAGAATGTTGGGTTTTTTCTTCCTCCCAGCAGCACTTTTGCCAAGAAACTAACAGTTTAACAAACACCCTCTAAGGTTCAAATCAACTAACAGGTCATAGTGAATATTTTTACTGTAGAATAAGTAATTTTATAGCATTTATATGCAACTAAAATGTATATTTAATATTTTACCCATAAACTTAACTACTCTCTCTTAAGACATATTAGTGCGAAACTTTGGTGAATGTAACGTTACATTCTGTAGCATTATTGTTGAGTTTGTAAAGATAATTAAATTAGCTTCTAAAAAATTAAATATAAACATAAGCACAAATAAACCACAATAGTCAGGAGTGTAACTTCCAAACTAAATAAATTATATAAGCAATTATTAAAAGCGTTCATGCAACTGTAGCAATGCACAAATCACACCAGATCAAAGTGCCTTATAATCAATCAAGAATCACCACAATCAAACTAAAAATTATAGTTCTGAAGCACAATAAATAAGTATGCAGTAATAACACAAAACAGTTCTACAATAAAAATGTTTCACAAATCATAGTGCAAAAAATAAATAAATAAATAAATAAATAAATCGATTAATGCATAAATATCACATTTATACCAAGATGCTTCACCGATTTGCCAGAAAGTCAGTCAAAAAACTTAAAAGCCATATCAAAGTCCAGATCCGTACCCTACATATATCACAATTTAATTCTACACAGCAATACCACTTCTGACCACAAGGAGGTGCATATAACAAGAAAGTTCATGTATTACCAAACATGCTGGACCGCCCCGCTCATCAACACAGTATTATCAATGGCTCTTTTTCAACGCAGCAGATCTAAGTGCTCCCATGTGGTCAGAAGAGGTCTTGCTACATAGAATAGGTTTACACTTAAGAACTGGAAAAAAAAAAAAAAAAGATCTATTTCTTGAGAAATATTTGGGCTTGTTTACAAACTGTCCCTTTGATATACATTGCACACATCTCCCAGAGAAGAGATATCTGTGGACCAAACGTCAGCCAAAAGAACAGGCACCGTGTACCGTATAAGCAGATACATTCAAGAGTACTTGTACAGCTCGTACAGTTACAAAGATTAAAATGCCACGTAATCTTGTGACCAAAAGGATTTAAAAAAATACAGCTTTACAGTTACCCTCAAAATTACCAAAATAACCCAGAGGGGAATATACTTATTAAAACAAAACCAAAAAACTCAAATTCAAATTTCATTTTGACTCCATCAAATGGCTTACCATATAGTTTAGTTACACAATTAAAGTGTTGTTAATGGCAATATATTTACATTTGAGTGTTATTTGTAAGAGACCAAGAGCTTATAAAGACTCTTAAGCAAATAAGAGCTTTTTGTAGAAAACACCTGGTATCCTAAGATCTAGGAATGGATGTGACACCCAACATTGGGGTACAGGCAGATAAAGTTCAGAGGTATATGTAACAACGAGGTTGTGGAGTGTGGAAAAAAAACAAGAAAATGACAAAGAGAAAAGCCGTTAACGCAGCATAAACAAATCGAAGCAGCTCTGCGTGGATAACCCTGAAATGCTGCTTTGGTAGTAGCATTGTTAATGAAAATAGGCCCATATGAGAGGCAGACACAAGTATGGATGCAACACCAAACATATTCAAAATTGCAGAAGAAAAAAAAGCCTGCAATTCTTGCACTAAATATTATGGTCACAATGACAACGTTTCACTAAAACCTCAAACTACTTTACCTTCAAGTAGCTGACACAACCACCAATAACAATGAATGCTATACATGCAACAAATATTTATCCATCTTTTAGGCTCATGCAATTTTCTGCATCTTTAGTTGATATGAGAGTTTGACAAAGCTACAAAATCTGTGTCAGGAAAACAGTCAAGTAAATTTAAGCAGCAGTCATGTATGAGGTTAGCAGTATTACAGCTACAGTAGCAGAATAAGTAAATATAGATATATATATATATATATATATATATATGAGAATCAAAGAACACCCCCCCACAGACAGTACATATACACAAATATTTCCCAAGCTCTTAAGTGCACATTTTTAAAACATGCTGCACATTTGCATTCCAACTAGATACTATACAAAGTTCAGGCGAGCTTCCACAAACTGAGGAGACCATTGTGGACACAAGATGGCTTAAAGATAATCTCTTGAACAAAAACTCATAAATAAGACGAAGCCACCAGTGCATTTGGGACTGTACAATTTCCCTGTTTAAAGAGGTGTTTAACAATAGCAACAAGTTTTTTAAATTTGTAATAATGGCTCTAAGTCACTTAAATAGTATGGGTGAGAAACCCAGAGAGCTAGAAAGTTGATAACAATCATGAATACTCGCTCACGACGGAGCTCTAAGATGTAAATCAAATTTGAATAAACGTAATAATCTAACATCTATTAAAATGAGAGTCACACTTCATTTCATATATCTGGTACCCCTTTTTGAGCAGTTGTCGGGCCGGTTCTCAAGCCACTTCAGAATTGGTTAACATTTTAAAAACCTCGTAGAACTGGTTTGATTTTCCAAAGCCAGAGGCACTGTGCAGACACATTGTTTCATTACTTTACATGTGTAGATTGTTGGAACCTTCCTCTATTTTATCCTGAATTTGTTTAGAAAACTGCAGCGCAGCGAGACTTCATCTACACAGATCACAGTGTTTGTCTGGTTTTTCCTGTGGAAACAGTTGTGTCAGTGTATCCATTCCATTTTTAAAAAGCTACTGTAAACAATAGTTGATGTTTGCGAGCACTCTTTGCAATAGCAGCTGACATTTCCAAACAATGGCCTGTACATATGAATGCCAAATGCAAACGTTTCTAAACAAGCAGTTTGACGCCCTGTTTTGGCCTTGTGTAAGTTCCCAAATGTTTTTGTGGGGCCGTTCCTGGTAATGGAGACACATGCCATGTGTGAGACTCCGTTAAAGGAGACACCCCCACTACCTGAAACCCACCTTAACTGCCACCTGACAATATTAAAACACTGAAGAATATTTACACATGCAGTTGGAGAGGCTTTTCAGTTGCAAACTTTGATTGTGAATGTTGCTTTATGTGACACAGTGGGCAGCTTTTACAAATGCCGACTAGCAAGATAAGAAACAACTAATCCACATTATTTTGTCATAACAATACGCAACAAGCTGCCAACAGTTTTTGTTGGTCTGGCTGGCCTCTGTAACCACAACCCTAAACCCCAACATAGGTAGCTTTGTTCCCTGAAGTGCCAAACAAGGAGGTGCTCCTGAAGCACCAGAGTTCCCTAGCCGGAGCCTGGACTTTGACAGTCCAAAAACTACGGAACCTGTTCCAAGTTAGGAACAGACTTCAAACCAGCACTAGAACCAATTTGGTGGAAAAGGGGCATAAGTGGTCCATAACTATTTCTCTTAACTGATCCTCAGTGTTCTTTTGGACAACAATCATGGTTAGCGTTTCCATAGAGAGAAATATTTGAACCGCAAAAAACGTATATGATTAAAAACACAAAAATAAGAAGTTATGATGGTCTGAGAAGGCTTTAAGGACCGATGGTATTGTTTATCTTATTACTGCCAACAAATTCCCTACAAGATTAAAATCAGTTGTCCTCACAGGTCCTGCAACTCTAGAATTTTTGTATGTCTGCATTTTGCAAAACCCACTTGCTGTAAAAACCTCCAAACACAACCTTGAGGGTTTTAAATGCATAAAAAGTTTTGAAAATTGAAACAGAACAACTTCAATATTTACACTGTTTGTACTATAGCTTCCAAAATGACAAGTCAGATCAAACATTTGGCAATCAACATTTGATTGAAAACATGGTCTTGTTGCCACAGAGTAGTGAAGCCAATGTGTGCGTGTCCCACAGAGCTCCACTACCATCCAAAACTATTGCAAAATAGAAATAATATTACATATCTTCCAAATGGTGGCACAGGAGAAACAGATGGCCACTTCAAGTTTTAAATGTATTAGGCTCTAGTCTGAATTCTTTTCTAGTTTTAGTGTTTGAGATGTACTGATAATAGGAAAAATACAAAATAACACAAGCCATAATCTGCAAAAGCTTTTAGCTTCAGTGATACAAACTCATGAGACGTTTGAGTTTAGCAGCCCCTGTAAACAAAAGATGCACTGGGCATCACTGCTTCTTGAAAGTGCTGTATTTTGCAGATGCTTTAACTACAGCAAAGGACTATACTAAAAAACACAGCTTAAAGTATGACTTCTACATTACAGACACAGTTAAAATACCTGAATATAAATATTGGTGGATTTTGTAAAAGGCATGTGTTGTACTTCTGTCTCCAGAAAAAAGGTATATTGTAAGAGGTGATGTGTTCAAGTGTTAAGGAGTTTGAGGCGTTTTGTGGTCTAGAACCTCTTTTCATCGGCAGCAGAGGCAAGATTTCCTGAGTTGGTGGAGCTGGTTATGGTACCAGACCCAGATGAGTTGGAATTAGAAGAGCAAAAGTTAGCAGATTTCTTCTTGGGAGGGTTCTTCAGTGTTCCAGTGCGCTCTTTGACTTTGTATTCCAGTGTGCTATGGGGAACCCCATAAACTCCTTGGGCCTTGGAGACACTCATACGGCCAGCCATCACCATGGTGATTGCCTCCTCCATCAGTTCATGGTCATACTGACGGTATCTCCCACGTTTCTTTCTAGGTTGCTTGTCTTTATCCTGGCATGCCAGCCCATCTTCTAACTCATCCAGTGAGGATCCACGCTGTCCCAGCCGATGAGTTGGTTGGCCAGCACTGCCCGGAAAGCCTTGTGCCAAGATTGGAGGTTTCAGTTTGAAGATTGATGAATGTCTAGTAGATGCTGTGGACAAACTTGCAGTCCCTTCAGCCAATGAGGTACGGTGATACAGTTTTTCAGCCATGCTGCAATGCTCAGCTGACACTGACCTGTTGCGGTCAAATGTGAAACGAACCTGAGGAATACGCAGGGGTGAGGATGACTCCAGACTGAGAGGTGGGTTTGGTGACGGCTGGAGAGCATCCCTGAGCTTGGTGAGAGGGTGAGGGAGGGTCTTTGTTAGATCACTTGGCTGATAGAGGGTAAGAGCAGGTGGGAAACTAAAGTCTTCATTGTCCTCTGCACCTTCCACAATTTCTGCTCGCTCAGCCCTTGCTGCCACATTCTGCAGAACACGATGGGCTTTGCCACTTAACGTCACTTCGTCCCTGAATTGTATTTTTCCTGGTGTAAGATGATGCAGTACCCCCAGCCTCCCCTCAGCCCAGCCATCCAAACCTTGCCTCAGGATTTGAAGAGGTATTCCATAGAGCAAAGCAGCCCGCTGCTCCTGCAGCCTCCCTGAACGTATATCCTTCAAAGCCTTGGACAGCAACCCCTCTGACAGCTCCCAGCTCCTCTGAGTGTACTCCTTCTGCCTGTGCTGCCTCCTAAGGAGGGGAGGACCAAACAGCAGGGTCAGGATGGATGATGGAGGGGTTTGATTTTGGCATGGGGGACAAGAGGGGGGGTGTAGACCGAGGGGTCCACTCCTTTATGCCTTGTGTTGGTAACATCACTGTCAGTTAGTTTCATCTCTGTATGTTCAGTCTGTTTCTGGGCCTTCAAACACACATTGCTGTTGTGTGTCTGTCACACACAGACACTGAGTGTGGCAAAGCCTCTTCACGTCCGGTGGGACAGTCTGTGAATGGCTGGGGTTATTTTGGTGTTCACATACAACCCCTGTAGTTTTGTGATATCCAGTGAGACTCCTACGTGCTTGAAGGCTGAATAACCAAACTCATTGCAAATAGATCAGTAAAAAAGGAAGTAAAATCCTTGTAAGATACTTCAAAGTTCTCCTCAATGTACAATCCTGAGCTCTTATAATACGGCTTTTTCTGTGACGTTACCGGTCAAGAGATAAAAGAGTCAACCCCCTAGAACCAAAACACCAAACACAAGCTACCTCAGAATGACTCAACTACAAATGAGCTACAAAAACAGGAGTATCAGTCTGACAGAGGTACAGTAATAGGGATTTCCGCGTATACACTTGTGTGGTCATATAGCACTTTGACTAAAACTATTAAATCAAATAAATATATTATTGAATTTAGGAGAAAAAAGCAGATGCAACTAAAATTGCTTCCTCATTTTTTTTTTTTAAATTAAATTTCCAAATGCCACAAAATTACTAACAACAAATGAAACTCTTACCCTGAGGCTCTGTGATTAAACGACGAAGAAGCTGCTGAGCTGACAGAGTTCCCCTTTGAGAGATCTAAAACACCATCTACTGCAAGACAAATTAATTTGATATGTTAAGAGGTTCAATAGTGATTTAGTTACTCCAAGGTGTTTGCTGCAGTCAATAATCGAAGTTAAATTTGATTTCTCTACCTGCTTCAGGTTCAACCTCCTCCAGTGTTCGGGTCATTGTGAGGTCCAGAGGGGCATCTGATGTTTCCGACAAAGGCGATGGGGTCCTTGTGACACCATTTATATTGGTGCGGAGTAGGCACTTGGATGCATACTCCACAGCAAACTGGTGTATCATCTTCTTCATGAGATCTTGGGCAGCTAGAGGTATCTTTGATTCACCATCCAGGGGCACATCTAACAAAGAGCGGAGATGCAAATAGAAGCTTAAATGTGTGGGTTTTTAAGAAAGAAAATGAATTGGCACCTCGAAGAAGAGTTTTTCCCAATATCTTTCAATAAATCTACTGTGAGAATTATTTCTTTGTGATCCAATACTAACGCAGTTGTGTACTAACACTGACAGATATAGTAATGCTGTTTACTGTTAACATGCGGTAACCTGAACCAACATTGCACTTATGCCACTTAAAGAAAATAATTTGATTATCTTTATAAAACTCATCATTAATGCTACAGAACACAATGTTACATCCATCAAAGTTTTCCCTTGATGTGTTAACACCACCACAAGTTTAACAGCTGAGAAAAAACAGCAATCTATTTTAATGAAATGTGTTAAATTACAAGACACCAAACAAAAGTAAATCCTGGATAATTTAAGAGGAACTTAACCTCCATGGGTGTAGGAGGTCTTTTTGAGCTAGAAATTGTACAAAAAAAAAGGGTTAGGGTTAAAAAAAAAAAATCCTTAATGCTGCTTAAAGAAACCAATTATACAACAAAGACATGCTGGCATCAAATTAAAAAATGCCAACCTAAAATGAAGCAAACCAAGAGTTTTGTGTTTGTGGCAGGATGGTGAATTACAACTAGATGAAATTTCCTAATTAAGTCAGACAGTGAGGATACAACCGACTCACCTTTTTTGTGAAACACAGCTTGAAGAAACTTGTGTGCCGACTGGCTGCTCTCAGATATGGTCGGGGCCTGAGAAGAGGAGTAATCAGAGGGGCAGGAGAGAGGTGAAGTGGCTGTAGGTACTCGATGATCCTACAGGGAGGGGAAAAAAAAACAGGAATTTTAAAGTTCTTATGAGTATTTTACAGTCCCCATAATTTCTTAAAGTCCTTAGAACTATTTAGTTTGAGAAAGTCTTTAATATCTCCATTCATATTACATAAGTCGAGAACCAATATTGACTTTAAAAGGTTTTCTCAAAAGATATAATGCTACCGTTACTTGTACATAGTCTTGAAAACAGTTCTTACAGCTAAGTTAAGTTTTTCCAGTGGAAGTTTACAGAATGAACACTGAGACAGGCTTGCTTCTGCGGACCAGTCATCGATTTCTTCAGGTTCACAATCTGAAAGACAAAATGAGACATATCCAGGCTTCGATAAATTACATCAGGATCACATGATCTGCTACTGGGTTCACCACAGGGTCACAGAGAAGTGGCGTTGTTAAAATATGTCACGAGTGATCCTATTGATTTCAGCCCTTTTAACAGATGGACTGTACCTTTTATTTTTTTTAAACATGTTCCAAAGAGGTTGTATGAGAGAAAACAAACAACCACAAAATCCACTCCAGACTGATTATAGACATTTATCTCAAACTAAATTTATATTTACAAACATTCATGGGCAAACAGAACAAGCATTTTCTCCCCCGCCTAAACCATAAAATTACTATAAATAGATCGTTTACCTTTTTTGAAAATTAGAAGACTCATAGGTAACAAAGTACAATCAGCTAGAACTGGATGTCCAGAAAAGTTTTGTAAACTGACTGCTACACTGGAACTGACAACATCATCTCTGTGCGATATAAAGTAAAACTAAAAAGTTCTAACATCATCAACTCATTCCTTCATGCTCATGTGACACATCAAACATGTTAAATCTCTACCACCTATCTCCATATGTTTGATTAAAACTACTCTTAAAATTTAGAAGCATTTTAAATGATTATTAATAAATTAATTTTCCCAAGAATAATTGTGTCTGGCTTTTAAAGTCACAGACAACCCTAACAGGTTAAAAGAAAACATGATAAACTTAGGGATCAGTCAAGGCCCTTCAATGGGATCTATTTGCACCGATTTCACCTCACGCAGAGCGAAGGATTTTGAATGTTCAACCTGAACTGGCAGGAATGCGTTTCCCTCTTCAAAAAGCTACCAGCTCGTAGCCAAAAGGCAACAATCGTCCGTATCCAGGCTGGTCTGATAGTAACAAAAACTGCAGTTCACCAATTGACCACTGGGGGATTGCTCCAAGCATGAGTCAATCTCCACAGACAATGCTAAAATTTCATAATTTACAACAGATATGTGGGGGGGGGGGGGGGGGGGGGGGTATTGTGGCAGGTGAATTTATATAAATCAATAAATCTGTTGGCAGTAATTGGCAGTTGGCTTTGCAAGTGGCTAGCCATCATCACTTCTTCATCAGTTACCGTGGTGGTGTGAAGGTTAGCGGAGCAGTTTATGCTGACCCAGCATTGGCTGAATGTCATGGTCATTTATGATTTTGCCAAAGTGACATCTGAAATGGGCTGTACCGCCGAGTTCTGGAGCTCCTCCAGCATGGGTCGTCTGGACCGCTGATAGCCACGGCTAATTATGATTGACATAAGGTGGCCATGTTTCTGTCATACCTTTAGATTATTATAATTCTATTTACTTTTAATTAACATATTGAATTGTGCTGTAAAAAGAATGCTGATGGCCTGTGAAATTACGAGGTTGGAAACCTTTGGTTCTGCGTTACAGGAGCCACCACAAAGAAAACCAGGATGTGTTGGTTTCAGCTACACACATGCCCTGTTAGGGTACGAGCTGTTTACGTGACACACACACACACACACACACACACACACACACACACACACACACACACACACACACACACACACACACACACACACACACACACACACACACACACACTTTACAGCTAGGAGTTATGATTAAAGCACAGCTGCCTCATGCTCTAGCTCAAGGTCAACCATGGGGACGTTACAAAGAAGGGAGTCAGAGGAGGAATTAGGGAGGAAAATCAGGTGAGTTTTCTCTCAGGATGTCATCACCGAGATTGGACGAAGACGGGCAGATGAAGAGAGCCAAGAGGCTGGGACCAGCCTGTGCTCCAACCAAAGGAGAGCCAAGTCTAAATCATGACCACTCCCCCATCTTAAAACCCCATTATTGTATCTTATCTAAACATGTGTCACGCTGTAAAACCTTTGTGCATTGATAATTTTTCATCCACTTCTGGGAGACCCACCCAATCAGAACTGGTCCTTGCAGGCCTACAAGTTTGGTCTGGAACTCCAAATAAATCTGCTTAAATGAAAGAATTTTTTTGTCCAATCTTTATATCATTAAAAAGGTATTTTGCCTCTTCTCCAGAGAAACAAACAGGCACTGACATAACCTTAGGCATCACAGTGGATTATAGTTAACATGAACTGGGAGCTGATGAAAAACTGCAAATTTCTACAAGCGAACAGTCCAAACAATAGCCACACTGGTCGGTATTATTTCAGCGTAGTCTCACTTCAACACAAAACATGTCTGGACTTTACATTTCAAGTCCGCACAATCATTAACCCACCAGCAAATAAATTGAGGTCTTTCAACAGCATTGGCCCATAGATTCCCTCTAGGATGCTTTCAAACCCTGCAAGACAAAATAAAAAGAAATCACGCATCAGTTCTAATGTGAACAAGACGTTAGAAGTCTCCGCCGTCTCCGGTTTCTACTTCTGTGGCGTAAACTGTCCGCTGCGACGACGCATTTCCCAGGTAGCTGCGCTGATGCGGCGTGTTGGAAAGTTCAGGTCTCAGTGCTGGTCTGGCCAGCAGTAAAGTCACTACCAAAACAGTACGAAGGTCAACAATCAGACCTGTTCTGTACACATGCTGGTTTAATGTGTTTTAATCAAACAAACAAACAAAAAAAAATGTTGACTCGGACTGAGCCAGCCTAATGTTGACACTACCGGTTTTTATAGCACACAAAAAACAACAACAAAAAAAAAACTGTTCAAGACCACACTAAGCGTGTAAAAGAACATTACGAGAGAGCGCTGGAGTGAGTATGAGTCTGATATACGGCCCTGTCATCGACCCCCTCCCCCAAATAACACTTAACGTTTACTTTAGCTTAGCATAGTCGTAGCCCAGCCGAGACGTTTGAATGTCAGTTAACAGCCGTTAGCTGCCGTAAAAACGGGGTTACATAAAGCCCGTGCTGCCCCTTCCTGGAAGCCGTACAAAGCGTTTCTCGGCTTCGTGAACCCGCGTTTTGAAGCAGCCGACACCGGCGAACGGCTAGCTGGCCGGAGCGCACAAAGAAAGACTGTTTTCCGCTTCAGGACGACTCCGAGGGGCTAGTTGCTTAGCATCAACTAGCAGCGCAGCGGCTCTTCGTTGTCGGGGGGGGGGGGGGGATCTGTGAAACGCGACGGTTTCCTACAAACGAATGGACTTCATGTGAGCCATACCGACGCAGTGTATCAGTCTGTGCCGCCAAGAATCAAGCTCCCGCCGAAACCCCTTCCTTTCTCCCGTGCATTTATTGCACTGCACGGCCGCCATTCTGGGTCCTTTCCCCCCTCTCTCTCTCTCGCTCTCTGTCTCCCTCTCTGATGGAGCGACAATAAAAAAAAGCTGTCGTGTAATTCCCACACTAACCGCTAGAGGTCCCATGCATGAGCTTTATACCTGATTCAATACATTTGTCCTCTATTTACTA
Source organism: Xenentodon cancila (assembly GCA_014839995.1). NCBI lineage: Eukaryota > Metazoa > Chordata > Actinopteri > Beloniformes > Belonidae > Xenentodon > Xenentodon cancila. The sequence continues at coordinate 7,343,907 of CM026198.1, read as the reverse complement.
TGTGAGAGTCATACATAACGCTTTTCATAATTTTCACCCATATTTTATTGCATTAATTTACAGTGTACACCTTCAAAATTATTTTAACTTATTCAAACAAATCAGCAAATATCTATTCATCAGAGAACTGCCCTTTCCCTTCCAGTTGTGTTATAACTATATTTTATTGTTCTTACCTATATGAGGTTTAGTCTTATCTAGATACCAGCAGAGTCCTGTGACCATAAATAAGTATAATAGAATAAATAGGAATGAGAATAATAGGTAATGGATAGATAACTGATTTGTGTGTGATAAATCAAAATCACTAGGAACCTCGCTGCACTTGTTCTAATGTAAAAAGCAAAATATTGCACAATCCAGTGTTGTAAAGTAGCTATACATCATTCATGGTTTGTATGATGTATAGTTTGTTTGGTTTATTCTCAGAAAAGTTCCCACATTCCAACCAATGATAACTATTGCCGTTGTGTAATCATAAGCTGAATCGTGCAACTCAGGAAGGCAGACCGCATCTAAAAGAACAACCAGCACCTCCTAAGAGCAGACACAAGAGGGCAGCAGAGCTCTTTCAGAGCAGGGTGACGACTGCAGTTCCTGTGCAAAGGAACATTTTATGTTTAACACAGGGTCAAATTAAATCACTGGATGATAGGGACCTCAGCAATATTAATCCGATTATCCATCCATTTATTAATATGGCCTTTTTTTTTTTTTTAAATATGACTTGGCTGGTCAGTCAAAGGGAAGTTAAACCTTAGACCCCCAGGGATCTAAAAAGCGTTTTTAGCCTTTAAATTGTAATGCCCTGCAAATCAAATAGGATTGCAGAGCATAAAAAGTATTATGTATTTGAATCATAGACCTAGGAAGAGGGAGCAAATTATGCAATATAAAAACTAATTTCAGTTTCTTTACATTTGTGGTTGTGAATGTCAATAAGGAGAGAGATGTGTATTCCTCTAAATTCACTGCGCTTGACGAATAGTTGCCTCCTAATGCACTAAGAAGATGCTGGTTGGGTACTAACTGGCTCTTTCCACCGCAGGGTCTTCCAGCCAGTTAACTGAGCCCTGCGTCACTTAATAAAGAACACCCGAATGGTAAATGGGACCACTGGAAAAGAGTTAGTTGACAGAGTGGAAGTGACTAAGTGAGTAAAAGATGCAGGGAGGCCAGTTAGAGAAGATATGAGTTATCTTTGCGTCTATGGAGGTCAGAAGGTGGACGGTAGATAGACCCATGCAACTGGAAGTTCAGTGTGGCGGAAGCAGCGTGTGTGTCAAAGACCCACTGAGAATTGATGGAGTATGGCAGACGGGTTGATAACATTTCTGAGAGAGAGCGGGACCAACAGTGTCCAGCCCTGCGCTCTGAAGCCGGAGATGACTATGTACCAGGTCACCAGGATGAGGTGTGTCTTTTTGAATGCATGTGTGACTGCAACGTACCTCCAGTGTAACAACATGTGTATTGAATGATCAGGGAATGAGGAACAGATTAGCACCAGGGTGGTGGTCCCCGCGCTGCCTCTGCAGCAACCCTGAGGAACATTACACTTGAGTTACGCGCTGTCCTCCTAACTGCAGTTATGGCCACTCAGGGCCGTGTACGTGTCTGCGTGAGCCTTGGCATAACTGCTACAGCACACCTGGGTCTTGTTATATTTGTCTCGGCGTAGGGGCACAGTAGCCGCACACTTTCATTTTCTTCAACGTTAATGCTTCGACATGTCCACGACTGACAAAAATAGATTCCATTCCATAAGCTGTGTGGTATTAAATGAAAAAAAGAGGACCCATTATAACCAAGAAAACAGAAATGAAATCATGAAAATGAAATAATGCATCTTATTTAGTCCGTTTTTTATTTTCTCCATCTACTTCTGCTTTCACCGCTTCAGTTTCTCTCTGTTCCCTGAAGATGGCAGTGTGAGCGAGGGTTTTTATTTTAATGAGGTCAATTAAATTTACAGGTGCATTCCACAAGTCCTTGTTTTTCTTTTAGAGAAGATTAAATCCAGGTCTCCATATGCTGTAAAAGAAACACCTCACATTTTTAATATAAACAGGATTTAGCTAGTATGAGTGGGGTTTTATTGTTCACACTTACAATTAAAGGGGCTCGGCATGCCTGCTCAGTATGAACGCTCTCGTCACCCTTTGTGCCCCAGAAGTGACTGCCCATCCGTGTTTCCCATTGCAGTTTCCTTGTTTCATCCCATTTGAAACAAAAAGCCTCTTGCTGAGTTTACTGTGTTCTGAGAGCGGGGTTACTCATGTGGCCATTAAAAAAAAATTCTTTTTATTTGCATCTAAATTTTGGAATACGTTTTATGCTGCTCTGCGGTGCGGTGCCAAATCAGTTGGGGGTCCTGGTTGATTAAAAGGGGCTGGATGAATTAAAAAAAAAAAAAACGCTCAGAGTAAAAGCTCAGACTTGGTGTCATCTGACAAACTGGTAGTCTTTTCTGTGCCGATGCTGTTTTTTAAAATATCAAAGGATAATGAGTCAGAACAAGTCATTGAGATGATCCACAGTCACGTCACTCCAGTCCGAGGTCTCACTGTGTTTTAGGCAGCAGCCTCCCGCAAGTCTAATCTCTGACACGGTACAGATGCTGCCTTCACGTTTCGGGCATATTAAGAAGAGCATTTAATCATTTATAAAGCCCCCTTTGAAACCCCTTGTATTGTTTTTATGAAAAGATATGAGATGGAAAAGAATTTGATTTCAAAGAAAGCAAGTATGGAAATGATTATCCGGATGTTTTTATTTTTTTGACTGTGTGTACTTGTCAGTGGGTTTCTGTGCACATGCAGTGTATGTGAGGTAAAGTCCCGGGGATTAGTGTTATGATTGGAACGTGGCCACTTTGATTATAACAGAGATGGTGTATTAAAGCCCCTACAGGATCCAGCATGAACCCCCGGCTTCTCAAACATGTAGCTGGGCTTGTTGAGCAATTGAATGTCAGAAGACGTCTGTTGAGAACTGCTGGCTTTGAATGAGAGAAAGAGGCCACTGTATGAAGCGATGATTATTCATAATTGAGTTTTTCTCTACTCTCCAAATTGTTCTGGCTCAACTATAAGTGCTATCTGACATTTTAAGAAGCCATGTTGTGGATTAGACAGGATAAAATGAAAAATAAATAAATAAAATCAGAGCAAATAGGAGAGGCAAACAGAGAACAAGAAGCGAGGTCAAAAAGTGTGAAAAGAAGTGTTTAACTTGGGCTGGATGTGTGTAGACATGCATGCAGAGACCAGGAGAGCTGCACCGCTGTGCTGGGAGACACCGAAGCCGCTGCGGATTTCAAGAAGTCTTTCATAACTTCTGCTCTGTCCAACTGGTTTCGGCTGACCCCCATCTCTCTCCCTCTGTGTCTGAGCTGTCTGTCTTCCGTGCATCTGGACAGGTCTTTAGGTAAGACGGGGGGCTCTGGGAGACGTGTTGTTCTGGAGGTAAAAGGTAAAAAGCAGCTGGAGGGGCTTATGCGGCACAGCAGCACAACTAAGGATTATCATTAATTCCCAGCACAATGAGGCTTTTGACTTTGAAGGTAAATTCTCATGTGCACAAACACCCCCCCACCCCCCACCCCCCACCCCACCACAGACACACACACACACACACACACACACACACACACACACACACACACACACACACACACACACAGATAAGCACAAAATGCTAGGGTGAAGGTGCACTGCGGAGGGGGCTGGAAGGTGGGGGGTCCGTTTTAACTGAAGGTACACGGGGCCAGACTTTGCTCCGGGGATGATTTGGGGTGGGGGAGAGAGAGGAAATAGCCCAACTAAAAACACATGCAAGGTCAAGTGTCCTCCTTCATCTAGAAAATAACTGAAAAACAAAACAGAACATTGCTGTCACACTTATCGGCCTTGGAGTCTCTGTCTGCTCCTTTGCTCGTCAGTATTTCCTGCACCAAAGGTTTGGTTATCTATCGGCCAACCTGCAGATCGAAACTGACCCCTGGTTTAAAGACAATTTTAACCTAAATGTGAGAAAAGCTGTTTAGTTAACAGTTAACCACAATTTCAAAGAGGCATGCGTGTCACTTTCTCCCTCCAAGGCTTGACTTTAGACCTGCGTTTAGATTAGCCGTCTTTTTTTGCTTCTGTTTTTATCCCTTTTGCCAAACTCAAGCCTGAACTGATTGTAACGTTCACCCATTTGAATTAGTTCTGCTGCACATGTATTTCCTTCTTGATTTCATCGGATTGCTCCCTATCGAATACAAAAAATGAAATTCTCAGCCCTTGTGATAATTTAAAAACCCAACTGAGGTCCCGTTGTTTCAGAGGCTCCTCTGTTTTCATTTGATGATAGGATCTGAGGACACTTTTCACAAGATCACAGTACCTATAAGCTTACTCGGAAAGTGCACTCTCTTCAAAGGTTGGGAAGGACACGATGGAAACATCAGGTGGTGAGAGTTTGAAAACAAAACAGTTAAGAAGTATGATCCCCTGCCTCTGAACCTGCACGTCCAAACACACAGACCTGTTTACTGAAGAAAACAAGAAGAATTGGACAGGCAAGGTCAAGACTGATTGGATGAGGTTCTTAAAGCCCTGTTGCTCCCACAGATGATCTTTATTTTCTTTTGCTCGTTTTTATGTGAGAGCATTAAAGCTTTATTAAAGATCTTCTACTCAACGTTTAAGTTGCAGTTTTAAATCTCAACAACAAAAAGGAAGATAAATAAACAAAAATAATCACCTCCATCTCAGCTGCACCTTGGTGGAGGAACGTGGAACCAGAGATACGTGTCCTCAGCCCTGATTAAAGTTTGGCTTTTCTGATTACATTTCGTAGGTGCTGCCAGTGTGTTACACTGAATAACTGTGGTGCTCTCTGTAATTGAACCTGCATCAATAAACCTTCTATCTTTACTCAGATGAACATTTGCAAGAGCAACTTCCCAGTCTCTGCCTGCTGTACGCACACAGACACAGAACTGGAGATAAAAATGACTTTACTGTAAGTGTGGACTGGATACAAAGTTAATTAAGTCAGTTTCACCTTTTTACCCTTTGTGTGTGTGTGTTTATGATGAGCTTGTATCGCCTATGTTTTAGAAAGCATCAGCTGGTGACCTTCTTTACAGGTGTCTAATAAAAACACGGAGACCCAGGCCAAATGATGAATTTTTCTGTGTGGGTTTTCTGTGTTGGAGAGGACTTTGTGCTTATCTTTGAGAACCAGTGAGGGTTTTTGGGGGAAAAGATTTAACAACAAATACTTGACACTTTCCTTGACTTTTTTTTTTTTGAAGTTGCGATATGCATCAGCAGTGGAATGAAATGATTATTTGTGTCTGAAGATGTCAGTGCTTCCTCATAAATCCAGACAGCTGTATTCCTGTATGAGATAAGAGCTGAGATTTGCTAATAAGAAGCAAATACTAAATAGCAAGGAAACCACTTCTCTTAGTTTATTAACTTGTATAGTGTATGCAACAGTTTTTTCTTCATTTTTGCTGCAAAAACAAGCATCATGTGACACCAATAGAGATGACAGGACCATTAAATTTGCCTAAGATTCATTAATATTTGTGTTTTTAACTCAGTAGAATTGTTTTGGAGCTCGAACCTCTGATTAAAGACCATTTAAAACATAAGATTGAGGACTTCTAACTCAGAACACTCACTGTCCCTTAGCTGCCCTTTTCACGAGCAAAAAAAAGCGGTCCTTATGCAGACCCACAAAACATGGCATCAGTGAGGCAGCAGCTGTTCTACCTGTTCCAGCCATTTGCTTTTAAATTATATTGTTAAGCCTACTAGCACAGCCAGCATTTTGTAAAACCACCCATAACAGGCAGACACTCAAAAGCCTGATTTATGCTTCTGCGTAGCAGCAATGCACGTTTATACTTCTGCGTTATTGTTTTATCGGTCTGCAATTACATCTCCATCCGCTAGGGGGTGTATGTCCATTTCTGCAGCACTGCCGCTTGCAGTGCCCAAGTCAGCCCAGCCATCTAACTTCTGGGTTGAGGCTCATGCAGAGTTGAGATTCATTGCAGTTCCTCGACTGGCTGCTAGAGGCTGGCTCCAAAAGCGTGTCACTATCCATTGATTCCCATGTTAAAATGTCCAACATAAGAACAGAAATAAACATATTTAAAGCCTGGTTCAAAAAACTCTACAGATATTCTAGAGGGGTTCAGTTAGGAGAACTGGGAGTAAAGTTAACTTTCATTTGAAAACAAAGAAGAACAAATCTACCAGTCACGTCTCTAGTGGTGGTTTCTAGTGGTAGTTTCTAGTGGTGGTTTCTAGTGGTGGTTTCTAGTGGTGGTTTCTAGTGGTGGTTTCTAGCGGTAGTTTCTAGTGGTGGTTTCTAGTGGTGTTTTCTAGCGGTAGTTTCTAGTGGTGGTTTCTAGTGGTAGTTTCTAGCGGTAGTTTCTAGTGGTGGTTTCTAGCGGTAGTTTCTAGTGGTGGTTTCTAGTGGTGTTTTCTAGCGGTAGTTTCTAGTGGTGGTTTCTAGTGGTAGTTTCTAGCGGTAGTTTCTAGTGGTAGTTTCTAGCGGTAGTTTCTAGTGGTGGTTTCTAGTGGTAGTTTCTAGCGGTAGTTTCTAGTGGTAGTTTCTAGCGGTAGTTTCTAGTGGTGGTTTCTAGTGGTAGTTTCTAGCGGTAGTTTCTAGTGGTAGTTTCTAGCGGTAGTTTCTAGTGGTGGTTTCTAGTGTAGTCAGAAAACTTTGGAGGTGCATGTCAGGCGATGCAAAGCTCTGAGGAGAGGGGCTGGCATCGACAGAGAGACTCTGTGTAGTGACGCCGTCAATTCAACGGCGTTTTGCTTTGACGTGACCCCACATGCACAGAATGATATCAAAAGCAGCACCGTATGTGTACAGAGGGAAACATGGATTCATGTAGGATGTGTGATTTCTTTTTGTAGTTTTTGTTCAGTGGAAGCTGATGATGCTTTGCTTTGAAAGTTAAAAAAATACAAGACATAATCTAGAAATTACTTACCCTACCTTTAATAAGGAAGTTGTTTCTTTTTGTACAATTCTTTTTCACTGGCTTTTCATTTTTCAAACTCATATGATAAGGGCATTTCTTTTTTTTTTGTATCAGCCTATGATTTGGACAGATAGGTTGTCACAAAGTTACTGAAACATAGTCAATGCAACAATGTGTGTTACACAGTAAAACCATGAGACTGGATGGTTGTTATTAGCAACAGATGCTTGTATCAACTGTCTGTGAAAGAGCAGAACACTTCCATTTTCTGGGGTCAACCTTTGTAAAATACCTGCCATAAGGCTGCTCTCTTTTTGTGCATGCATTAATTTAAGCTTTTTGAATTTAGCAAGGTAATTGCGACTTAGGTCCTTTATAACCACAATCCCAGATGGTCCTGTCAAGATGCTTATAATTCAGTAGAGGAAGACACCTTGTGGGCCTTTGACCCCAGGAAAGCACACACACAAGAAAAGTCCAGATGGTACCTTAAAGTAGGCACACGCACATGGAGATTGTTTCAACTAAAATAGATGTCAGTCAAGATGTCTGTTAATGTCAAGTAAAGGGGTATTCCCGGTGAAATATGGCCAGACGTGCAGAAGAGAAAAGGGTCAAGACCGGGATAGAGGAGAGCGTGGAGGGAAAGGCAGGTTTCATATTTGTTGCCTCACATCATCTACCCTTCAGATAGCTCATTTATGTCCACACACTCACACAACTCAATAAATACAAATATGGAAAAATATCTAACTTTCACTGTCCAGTTTAACTTCTTATATGTAGTCCAATATCTGCTTGATTTAATGTCTTGTCTCCAAGGCATCATTCTTTAAAAGGGCGAGTTCCCACATTTGCTCACCTTTTTTTTCCTCTCCTGCACTTTCATTCATGCCTATTTAATTTAGTGCCTATGGGCTAAACTTGCCCATGCTCCCATGTCTCAATTATCCTCCTTTCTGCTAGATATATTAGTTAGGACCTTTGCCCACCTCACTTTCTCTGTCGTTCTGTCTCAGTAACAGAACAAGGTTTATAAGGCTCAGCAGGCCCGGCTAATATAACCCACATGCCAGTAGTGTGGTGCCATTCTCTTTTCTGCAATAATAACTCTGAAAATTACGCTAGCGTGTGTGTGTGTCTGTATGTATGCGTGTGTGTGTGTGCACGCTTGTGTGGGAACAGTAGACCTGGCAACAGAAACTCCGCCCTCGTCTGGGCCAACAACGAGACACCGCAGGGAGGGAAAAGGGGGAAAGTAGACTTTCTCACTTTAAATCAGTTATGATTTACGCACACCCTCTCACACATACACACTCAAACCTCAGCTCATCCAGACGCAGATGTTTCAACTAATTGATTGCGAGCATGTGGTGCACGGGCTCATTGCTTGAGATTGGCTCTAAGTGTGTGGTGCATTTCTGGCTGACTTTAGCAGACCACACAGCGGTGCTCCGCTTCTTTCCCGCCCATGCAAATATGATTTGATCAACAATTTAGTCTAATGCAACCATGGTGAGCTGTGACACAGGGTCAGAGTTCTCTACACGGAGCTTTCTGCATGTGCCAAACGATGCAGGAAATGTACGTATGATTGTTGCGTGCGTGTGCATTGCGCTGGAAAACACACGCCTAAATATAAAGAGGGAAATATCTGTCACTGAGTGTTTGAGTTACAGTGCTGACTGATGGATTGTGTGTTTAAGAGTGACTAATATTGGACATGTCATCTCACACATTCACAATTCTCAGCTTACAACCACGAGATCCAAGAAGGTCTGCAGGAAACTCGGAGGGGTATCTTGTGTAGATGTGTGAGTTATTGTTTTCATAAGTTTGGAGGTGCGTAAGAGGGACGAGATGGATTACTCTAGCATGTTGAATATTTAAAGTCCACTGCGTATGTGTCCGTGTGTGAGACACCTGCTTCACATGTCCATGCGCCAGTTGGTGAAACATCCTGAATGGGGGCTTGGTCCACAGCAGGAGGCCGAGGTCATTTCTGACTCGACTGCATGTTTGTACCGAGTATATATCTGTGAATGTGAGCACACACGTACGCTGACAGGATTTAGTATTGGACAGTACGTTCTGTCACCACCTTGTAACTCCTGGGCCAACTGGGATCCTGAACAGAGACATACAACCAACAACATTTAGCCTTAAAGACAAGTAGAGATGAACAGGTTCGCATACTGAGTCATAAATTAACGTGCACTTTACATGTGACACGTAATGTCTGTTGTCAATAATCGTCATTCCCAAATACCACACATTTGAAACATCTGGGCTTGCTTTCATACAAGAAAAGTCATCTGTTAAAATGTTTATTGGCAAAAAAGTCAAGTTGCATCAATCCAAAGCACCTGAAAGTTTCAAACCCTCAAAGTACAAAAAAAAAAAAAAAGAAAAAGAAAAGAAAACTAAATCCTTGCTACATTCCACAGGAGTCTTAGTACCAGCCACGACTGGGAAAAGTTTGCAGACTTTTGAAAAGCGCTACCCCTTCGGAGAGATGTTTTGGCTTTTTTAATTTTATCTGGAAATTGACTTAGATGGTTGTCTGAGCGGTGGAATGGCACTGCGTTATTTCAAAGGCTCCCTGTCCTTAGAGAAAAGTGGAAAAGACTTTCTGTTTCCATTATTCTGGAGAACCCACCATTCCAGATTTGAGCGAGCTGCTTATGCCAAACTTAATTGCTCATCATAATTATCTGAATTATGTTAGAAAATAGTTGCTGAAAATTTGAAAGAAAAACAAAAGTTTTTCATATTTTTATGCTTTGGATTTTTGAGTCAACTAATCACGACCCAGTGATGTTCATTTAGGGACACTGAGATTATTTGTGTCTGTTTATTTTGCATTTTTCATCTCCTAAAATAACAGAAAAGAATAGAATGATGCATTTTTGTTAGAAAGCCATTGATTCCTTTCCCACTGCAGAATAGTACGCTGTTAACTAAAATCCTCACAGGAATAACCCTGTAAACATTAGGAAGGAATGGAATTTGACTATGCTACAGCATGTGGCAGACCACAGCTCCTGGTAAGCCTAACTTCAGAGAAAAATAGTTTATTATTTTTGACAGGACAGCAGGAGACAACCCCACACAGCAGGACTGAGAGCAGGAAGGCAGCCGTTCTGCAGCCCAGCTAAATAGATGCTGCGCCTCTTTTTTATCTACAGGATCTATGTCTTTTTCGCTTTTAGATCCTCTTTGTGAGATATTAAAGTTGCTTAATGTTTGGTCTACAACTTCATGTGGGGCTCCACTCACTTCTGCAGCCACAAATGGAGTTAACTCAGCAGAAATTGACATGTTCACCAGGGTATTGCATCACCATTGATCTGCACTGAATCCAATGAATGTGCAACATCTGTGGATGTCGACGTGTGTTGATTGAACCTTTTGCCACTGAAGACTAAACTCAGATATAGAAGCAGAATGGTGTGTGGTTTCTCTTCACTTTGCTGCACTGATTCTATTTGTGTTGTGGTGTGGTGGTTAGTACTGTTGCCTCACCCTTCGGAAGCCTAAATGAATTTTCTCTGGGTCCTTTGGTTCCTCTCATGTTCTACAGCACAGGGATCTGCTGGAGAGTATCTGAACAGGTCACCAGTCCATCGCTGGGCCACTCCTATGGGCAACATGAAATCCCCAATAAACCTGGCATACATGTTTTTGTACTGGACTCAGAGAAAATGCATATTCCAGCAAAACCCCAGGAACCATGAACCTTCCTGCTGTAACCATCAAGCCACCATGGTGCCCTGCAAGCAGGTATACTAGGGAAATTGATGACACTAAATTGATCCCAGAAGTGAGTGTTATCATATGTGTATGAAATGCACAGCTGACCTGTACCACTGCCTTTTGTCTAAAGATAACTGGTCCAAATATACCTGGTAAGGGCTTCATCAGAATGAATGACAAAAGGTTTGCTGTATAGTTCAACTGATCATTTACTTCTAGGTAAATTATAATTATGTAATATACCTAAATATGACATTTCACAGCACTGAAACGACTTATTCATATCGTAGCTATGTTGGTCAACCACCATAAATTGTACCCACCCCTCTTTTGCTCTTTCTAACCATTTGACGGATACATTTCCCTCTCTTCATCCTACAAGAGGTCGAGAGCTTATCTATAGTAAATAGTAATATAGTCTTACTATCATATACTTCTACTCATCTATGTCTATATAAAGTCTCTCATATCTCTCAGTATCTACAGTCTATCTATGATATCTCTCTATCTCTCTCTATCTATCTCTCTATTCTCTCTATCTCTCATCTCTTACTCTCTCTGTTCTCTTCTTGCTCTCTCTCTCTGTTCTATCTTATCAGTCTCTCCTCTATCTCATCATCTCTCTTTCTCTGCTCCTTGTTCTCTCTCTCTCTCTCTCTCTCTCTCTCTTTCTTGTCTCTCTCTCTCTGTTCTCTCGTCTCTGTCTCTGTTCTCTTCTCTCGTATTTTCCCTGTCTCTCCGTCTCTCTCTCTGTCTCTCTCTCTCTCTCTCTCTCTCTCTCTCTCTCTCTCTGTCTCTCTCTCAGTCTCTCTGTCTCTCTCTCTATCAGTCTCCCTTTCTCTCCGTCTCTCTCTCTCTCTCTCTCTCTCTCTGTCTCTCTCAGTCTCTCTGTCTCTCTCTCTCTTTCTCTGTCTGTTTCTCTCTCTCTCCCACTCTTTGTTTTAATTGCATTAAAATGAGAATTGCATTTCTCTAAACAGTTTAACCAGATCACTGACTCTTATTTGTAACATTAATGCTGTCACAACAAGAGGTTGTTAATTTCTTCTGACATCAAGGTTATATGATTGATTTGCTCACTTCCGAGTTAAAAAAACCCAACAACAGCCTATTACAAGAACCGAGTCCGAGATGTATTTCATGTGGCACGATTTTTCTCCTACTAAGACTAATAGACGCAGGAGAAAATCTCCATTTAGATGCAGACAACTATTCTATGAATTTGCTCAACCCATTCGGCATGAATATGTTAAACAAGGAAAGTCCTCTGGTTGTTGGGAAAATGTTAATACAGCACCTCCAGCGTAACTCACAAACGCTGGTCGTGTAAAACCCGAGGAAAGATTTGTCTGTGCCTTTATTTGTCTGTGTGCACATGTGTGAATCTGGATGAACGCAGGCATCACCGTCCAATCGACTTTCACGTCTCCTTTCTTGATGTTACATGAAGTCATGTTTCGAATAAGTAATCAGACTCTGGATGTGGAGGCCTGTCAGTCAGACAGACAGATGGACACACTGACAGGCTGACAGACACTGTCAGGCAGAGGCATCGAGAGCTGTGATTGGCTGGTTCCTCCAGGGAGGTGATGTGATATTCTGTGGTCATTTCGTCTGAGCTGCAGCTGATCCTCTGAATTTTACATCACTCAAGCACAGAACATCATCTCCATCACGGCATCGCAACTTTGCCCAGCAAGGAATGACATGACAAAATGGTACAAAAAAGAAAAAAAAAAGTTATTTACTTTTCATGACATTTCCTACTCTTGCCTTGCCAGCTTTAGCATTTTCACATATCTAATAAACAAAATAATTAGTATCTTAATGGAGAAACAATTAAATCCATAATTAAAACAATTTACATCTTTATTTAGATACGAAAACAGTTATAAATGAGTTCAGTTTTGGCTGTCTAAATGGCCAGTAACAGTAAAATAGTGTTTCCACATGAATAATAGAATAATGTAATAGAATGATGAGGATTACATGCCATGACGTTTATTTAACACACTAGAGTGTGTGTGAGATGCGGTCTGTCTACGTGTTGTGTTGGATTTCCAGGTGGAAAAAGGAATGAAGGAAAGGTGGTTTGCATTTCAGACAATAGTTTCTCTTTCATTGTGAAAGTCTTTGCCAGTACCAGACAATAACAGGAGAGGCCAGGAGGCCCCTTCTCCTTGCACCCACAGTGAGAAAGAGCCACCCAACTTTCCCTGTTAATCTGGCGCCGTGGCCCCTTCCCCTAGTGGGAATGATTTAAAAACCCTGTGTCACTGTGGAGCGCGCTTCCGCAATGGAACGTGGAAAAGAGACGAACTCAGAGGAAGCGTCAAGGTGACTAAATGAACAAAACTAGTTTATGGACACATGACAAATGAAGAATAATGAAAAGTAGAACTTTTAGCTGAGTGAAAATTAAATTATGCAGCTTATAATGGCTTTTGCTTTGGTTCACTGTTACCACGTTCTGTGATGTTGATTTTACCTCTGGTATCAAATCTTATTGTGTAAAGAAAGTAATTTTCTCTAAGTCAGTGTTTAACAGTTTCAAATCTTTTGGCATGGATTGTGAATGTGCAACTTATTTATAAATCAAGAAAACCCCTTAACATATTTTTCTCACACAGCGCCATAGAAATATAATGCTGATAATGAAATAAAAATATAATTCTCTCCTCAACTGGCAGTTTATTCAACAAAAGTTTACCATGTATAAAAACAATATGTAAGAATACTCCACTATATTTAGCTGACTCAAAAAAGGGCCAGATGTAGTGACTTCACATAACTTCTGCTGCTTGACATCAGGGCATACACATCTGTTTGAAATGTGTACATTGAACAGGACATTGCATGCTTTCCTGTGTTTTTTGGACTTATCTAAATTCACTTCACTTGTATGACAACAAACATAGTTACAAAAAACATCAAAGATGTCTCAAGGAACTTTACACAGAAAGAACTCAAAGTTTACAGAGTCAATATAATCTAGTTAAATTATATTCAAATTCAGTCAATTTCATTGTAATTCATGTATAACCCATTTCAGGTTAGTTTATTCCAACTGAGTCCAACATTCAAACTTCATGTAAAAGTAATTAGATGAAAAATTCATGTAAATGCAAATTTCATGAAATAAAAAGCAAAACAACACACAAACGTTGATATAGCTGGGATAACGATAAGATACACACGGACACTGCATGGATTTAAAAAGGGAGCTTTTCCAACAGTGGACCAAGGATGGATCGATTACCTTTGTACCATTTTGTTTCCAAAATGTGAAAAATGTCTTGGAAGAAGCGAGTGACTTGAGTCTTTGCCATACATATCAGGTCCTGTGTGGGAAGCATTGCGGCCTTGACAATGACCTCTGCATTTCAACTTTTAGTCACAGAAATGGTCTATTTGGTTGTGAGGATGGAAAGGGCAACCGTCCCAAACAGAGATATCAGAATGTAATCTTGGTTGTTGACAACTTTGATAAGAACCTTGCTTGTTTTCTGGAGTTCAGCACTTGTTGACTCTCCAAAAGTTTTGTTTGTCATAGTTTGGTTGTGTTTCTGTTCATGAGACGCCCCTGATCCTCCAAGAAATTTTACTGAAATCTGGCCATTTCAATCAATTTAGCTTTGTTTATACAGCACCAAATTTTGGCAAATGTCATCTCAAGTCAGTTCAACAAATTTCAAATTAGTTAATACAAAACCAATAAAATAATAATAATTCTTTGCTTTACAAAGGAAACCAACAGATTGTATCAAAACGTTCCTTCGATACAATCCCCCATACTGAGCAAGCACCGGCGACTGTGGTAAGGAAAAACTTCCCTTTAACGGGACGGGACCTGTGACAGATACAGACTAAGGAAGGACGGACATCTGCCTCGACCAGTTGGGGTTGAAAGGACAGAAAAGAGGAGAGAACAACAGATCAGGAACACCTGCTGGGAAGAAGGAACAGAAGGTTAATAATAACAACAGTGGTGTCCCTAATAGAGTTGCAGTAGAAGGCAACAGAGGGAGGAGAGGTGTATCATGGGAGGTCCCCCAGCAGTCTCGCCCTATAGCAGCATAAGTATGAGGTGCTTCAGGGCACCTGACCCATCTAATCCGGTTCCTCTGGTTCCAGAGGAGAAAGATCTGATAACAATAATAAAGTTCTACCTCCTGTTCTACTTCTAGAAACACTAGGAACCACGAGTAAACCTGCCATCTGAGAACGAAGTGCTCTGCTTGAAAAACATGGAACTCTGTTGTTTGAGATATGTTGGAGCTTGGTCATTAAGAGCTTAATATGTGAGTAGAGTCATTTTGAATTCTATTCTGGATTTTCAGGAGACGCTTAAGAGCCTCCAGGCATTCGATCGAAGCTGCATTGCTTTGTGTTATTTTTTTCTTTATAGTTCTAAAGTATTTACGAACAGGTTGGAACAATGATGCGTGTGAATCTGATGTTGAAGTAACGTGAACATGACAAAAATAACTGAAAATTGACCATCTGGTCTTCACGCCCAAGAGTAAGTAACCTATTCAGTGAAGCCAACTAGTACTGGCCATGATTGACAGAGATGGGTAGGAGGTGCCTTCAATGAAGATGAAAATGCCTTCCAGCCCACTCTAGAAATGTTATAAATGAAGATTTTGATGTGGGTTAAATCAATGATGACTAAAGAAGAGCTGAGTACACTCTGTATAGTTGTTGCACCACCAGCAGGATAAATTGAACCTACCCTCAGAGAGTGGAAACATTGGTAAGAGAAAAAGAAAATGAAAAAAGATCTGACAGCCAATAAAATATAAAGCTATCAGGGAATGTCCTCCATCACCTAATCTCCCATTTCATCTTGTCCTTTCTGTTTCTCACAACACCGTGATCAAACCCTCCGAGAGTTCAGAGGTGGAGTCTGTTCGCTCCAAACGGGAAGCAATAACAGAGGAACCTCAATATGTTCTGATGGTGGAATCGATAAGTGTTTGCAAGGATGATTTGAACACATGTTTTCACTAGTATCCATCTGGAATTCATTTGAATATTATCTACATGCTTTGGACTTAAAATAGAAAAGAGGGGAATTGTGGTCATTGAATCAGTGAAAGGTGAAAAAGACGCACCCAAAGAGTTTCTTTGAAGTATTTAATGATATATCGTCTAAAACCGTTAAAGTTTACATGAAGGTTTCCCTGGTGAAACCAGTGATGTGGATGTCTGTATGAGTATGCCCTTGCGTGTTTTAGCTGATACTGCCAATAGGATTATTGATTTGGAAATGTGACTGAGGGATGAAAGTCAAGGTGGGTTTTTGTTTTCTCTGCTGGCTCGCAGAGCTCCGTATAGACTCCCTATAGACTCTGAACACCGTTTTCTTTGATTCATTAGTTTTACTCACACGTCTATCAAACATGCTCAGGAGGCATGGAAGTCTTTAAGACAAGTCTGCAACATCTCTTTTCGGGAGGAAAATACACAATGCAACATAATCAATGCCATATAAATAAAGACAGTAACCCACTCTCACTATTTTCACTGGTGTTGTGACTGAAAGGATATATCCGGAATCCTGTTTCTGCTTTAGAGATTTATGTATAAAAGCAACAGGCACTGTTTCCATCTGGCGGCTCTGTCTGCAATTATGTCGTCATGGTGAAATATGCTTAAATCTCCATCCTTTTTCAATTTCCAAGAGAGGTTATCTACTATCTCAGAACAAAAATGAACACAACACAACTGGACACGGCACAGTTTGGGGTTCAGCTTCTTGCCCAAGGAAACTTGCTCCGTAGATCTGATAAGTTGGAGATGGAATCAGTGCTCTTTAGAAAGAAGGAAAACCACAACACCTCCTCATTCCAGCCACTCCACTTGTTCCACCAGCATTCATAAACATCAATCAGCCACAACATTAAAACCACGGATATGTAAGGAGAGTAACACAGATCACCTCTGGCATTCCTTAATATATGCCATCAGCCTTAATGGTTTTGCAGACCACATGGGAGCAGTTACATACAGTACCAGCCCCTGAGAAGAGTCTCAGGTGTTCATCTGCCATACAGACTCCCTCGATACCGAGCTGACAGCATCTGTGCAAAGCAAGGCCAATCCAGAAAGACCCCACGCTGCAAACCACAGAGCTCAGAAGATCTAGCTCCAACATCCTGGTAACAGACAACTCGAGACGTTCTTTGACCACTGTCTAACTGCTCAGGTACAAATAGGAGGACATTGTATTAGATACATGATGGTTATAATATAATGCCTGAGTTGTGTATTTTTTTAGTGTTGCTGACTTTGGCTTAAGTACAGTCGTACCATAATCCCTGACTCAACCCCCAACGGGCCGAGGCAGATGGTCACTCTTCCTGAGTCTGGTTCTGCCAGAGGTTTCATTCGATTTGAGTCGCCTGGTGCTTGCTCAAGACGGGGATCGTTTTGAACAAACGTTTTTGATGTGATCTCTTGGTTTCCTTAGCTGAGTGAATAAAGCTGAACTGAACTGTACTGAAAGCTGAATCACAACGTCACAGTAGTTCACACTGATGATGTCTTTACTCATTAATATTGTTTACCAAATAACCAAAGCAGCTAAGGGTAAACATCAGCCTTTACACCCAGTTTATTGTAGAGTCTCTCTTCTGCAGTGTTTTAATATCCAGTGTACTAATATGTACAAACTAATAACTAATTTGAAATAAGAATAAGTGGAGTATAAATGAGAATAAGTGATATCATAACAACAATGTGATGTCAAAACTGAGTTAAACCATTTGATAACAATTCAATCACCTTGGCTAAAATTATAGTTTTTGTTAGCAGAATTATTTTTTGTGTGTGTGAGTGTATTTGTGAATAAATGATGATGATAGCTGTTTCTCTTGTGCTTGGAAATGGAAAAATGTAAAAGGACAGAAAATGAAGCCCTTTTAGTGATTTAAGAGTTCTTTGTCAAGAAATCTTATTTAAAAGTATCTTGGTGAAGCATCATTCTTACTCTGTGTGAGATAATAAGAGGTCCAGCAGGAGCACGTTTGTGCAGAAATGTGTTGTCACAGAGGTGGGTGAGAATTACAAAGCCTGAAACATGAGCTCTATGATTTGAATGGCAAATAATCTGGTGTATGTATGTAATGATTTCTGCAGTTAACTTCATTTCATCAGTTAATTTACACCCATTCCTGCATTTCAGGTCTGTAACTCTTTGATGCCATCTTACAAGACTTTAAATACGTTCTAGTGTTGAAGATACCCAGCGATGATGTTTTAGAGGTACTTTATAAATGTGGATCCTTTGTTTTACCTGCAGCCATGTCTTCGTAATTTGAATAGAACGTGATTTTACAGTGTTTTGTTAAAAAGTGCCTGTAGAGCACGTTGTCACAAAAACACCATTAGTTTAACCAAATTTTGCGTGTTTCTTTCTGCAGCAATGCCTCCATATCAGAAGTGTTAGTGGCATTTTCCAAGGGTGCTTATGAAAGTCTGGATGGTGTTTTTTTGTGTTTGATTTGTCCACACTGCATCAGTTTCTTCCAAAAAATAAGGAAGTAAACGAAAATCTGTCTGGGACGTGGATTTGGGTGACCACAACATGTGACATCCCAGATGCGTTTGAGTTCAGAGATGCCTGAGCTCCCTCACTTCTGTCACAGAGAGAAACAAGTACACGTATTACGAAAATGGCCAGTGTGTCCTGCTCTTTTTTTCTTTCCCCTTTGTGCTCTTTTCATGTGTCTCTGCTCATCTTTCTGTCCGTGTTTCAGTCAATTGTTTCTCCTTGTGTTACTTGCCAGTTTTTGTTTTTTGGATATCCTGCATTTTTAGTTAATTCAAAAATAAAAACAACCTTTATTATGAATTGCTCCTGCCTCTCAGTCTCCTGCGTTCTAATCTTAAACCTGGCAAAAGTAAACATAGACTAAAAGAGGGCTTTGGCTTATACACCTTTCACACGTTCCTTCTCCTTTTGTTCAGTGACCACTTAATGCTACCACCAATCAAAAAGTGTTTAGTGACCTTTTGAATGCTGACCTTTTCTTGAACAGTGACCTCGGGCCAGGTTCAAGAATCGCCGCAGTAACGTACTGCAGCAGGCTGCTCCTCCACTTGACATGCCTGGTAAACCACTGCCCAACAAGCGGGATGCTTGTGTGTGCATTTCTGTGTGTGCTTGTGGGAGAAAGAAAGCGAATAAAAAGAAAGTGATGTGTGTGCTCATCCAAGAGTATGACATTGTATGTAACAGACAAGCTCTTTATGTGTGACCCACATAAAAGGTCTCAATGAGCCTCAGGACAACCTTCCATGCCTTACAAGCACACACATTACATGATCCCCCCCACCTCTCCCAACACGCACACACAAACAGTCACTTACACAATAGAGCTCAGTTCCCATGGTGACTCTGTTCCAGTTTGTGGGATTTTCCAGGCGGTGTCCGGAACAGTGGACACTCCACAGTTTGTCTTGGAAGTTTGCTTTGATGTGAGGGGGTAGACCATCCCTGAGGGAGGACAGTTCCTGACCCTTTACACACACACACACACACACACACACACACACACACACACACACACACACACACACACACACACACACACACACACACACACACACACACACACACTTATGCACACACACATACTTGTGCTTCTACACTTGTTGGGACAACCATTGACATAGTGTACTTTTATATGTAAACCAAACCTGTGTCCAACTCCAGCACTAGCTGATATCAAACAAAACTCAAACAATCAAGCAACGTCTGAAGACAGTTTTTGATAGAAATGTAAATGTGTTGTTGTGATAAAGGTGAAATGTGGTGGATTGCTCACATATTTTGAGATACAGAGGAAACTCAGTGTGGTCTCAAAAAAGATTTTAATGATAAAACATATAATATTTCCACAGTAAAATGGCTAAAACTTGTTGGACCAATCCATTTCTCTTGTGCCTTTAGAGTACCTTATCTCAAATGTTTCCAGCAGTGTTTTAAGCTTAAGAGACAAACTTGGTTTTATGCCATATTTTCTTGTCTTAAAGAAAATAAATATTCTATGTCCATGAAAAAAATAATACATAATAAAAGAGAAAACAAATGCAACATGAGATGCTATCATATGATAACAAAATTAAGAGCATTAAAACTATTTCCCTTATTATTAGTTATTGTCATGACTTTTTTAATTGCTAGACATTTAAATTAACTTTGTGAACGTGATGAAGTGCAACATGTAGTTTGTTTACTCAATCTTAAAAAATCTAATTATTAGAAGATAAAATGACCAGAAATGAGGAGGCCCATCAGCGACTAGTCCCAGCAGGAGACCTCCACCCCACCTTCCACCTGCATGCTTTGACCTACGAAGGAGGGTTAAGTTATGTTCACCACCCCAACATATCTATGTATACTTAATAAATGAGGACTAATTGGATCAATGCCAGGGTGCATAACTCAAGTGTTTTATCATTAAGAAAGCATTTGAAGTATTTGAAATTTGTTTAAAACACTAGTGTTTTTTTCTTGTTTGGTTTGATTTTCTGAAAAGAGCTGACTGTAAATGCGATTTGTTTAGAATGGCATATACTCTATGTCGATGCCTTGGGATGCACCCCGGATGAGCTGGATGAAGTGGCGAGAGAGTGAAGTCTGGGCTACCTTGATTAGGGTTCTGAACCCACGACCTGAACTCGGATAAGTGGAGGAAAATGGATGGATATGTCAGCAGAGTCAGCTGTGTAGATGCAGGAACCATGAATTGTCCATTAGCGTATCCAATGGTAAATTAGTATTACGTTAGATAATGTTAGGAAGTAACATTATGGGTGATTTATGCTTCAACGTTGACTCGCCACTGCATGTCTACCGTAGCTGTATTGTGACGTTTCCTGCAGCCTGACATGCACCTCCCAGAAATGATAAAACACGTCAGGTTGATGGAGATGGCAACAAATGTGACTGGGTCGCCTGGTAGTATTGTGTATTTCTTTCAGCATATTTCCCGCCACTACTTCTTTTTCGACGTTCATAAGCTAAATTGCCGCAATGTCAGAAGAATTACTGTTACACCACATTTATTCACTCTAATTCACAAAATACATGCTTTGTAGTATTTATGCCAGCTATGACGTAGGTCCCCTATGACGGTTATGTGCAGAGTAACTACTTAGAACTAGAAATCACTGTTTATGCCATATTTTATATGTTATGTTATGTTATATTAAAGTAATTGCAAACTTTTTGTAAGTATTTTGGGTGAAAAGCTTTTGTAAAAGTGCCCTAGATAAGACATAAATTGTCATCTGATGTCCATTTAAATGTGTTACCTTGTCCCAGAACAAGATTTTAGCTTTAGTGGTGTCAAAAACAACTTTTTATCAGGGATTGTAGTCGACTTGTGTGGTTCAACACTGCAGTACCTCATCACGAGAAACTCCAAGCAGCACAAATAAGTTATTGCAACTGGAAAAACTGCTAGTGTTAAATTAAAAACAATAAGCTGAAGTGTGTTTAAATAATCCATAAAATTAAAGGTGATGATGCACTTTTCCTTTTTTTAAATTGTTTTTACTAAAAGCTCCAATCTCCGCGTAGACATTTTTTCCGTGGTCAAGATAGAAATATTTATTTGTCCAAAACCAAACCATGGAAAAATCAAGGCAGATGTCCAGTTTCTGTGTTAACTCAGAAGGTTCATCACGCACAGTGGACCTTATAAAAGTAGAGCCCACTCACAACTGTGCCGGAGGTCTTTACGATGTCTATAGAGAATGAGAGGACTAGACAGCAGTTATAAAACTACTTTCTATGAGGCTGACTCAGACACCAGCTTTTATAGGACTGGCCCTTCTTTGTGTGTGTGCTGTTTGTGTGAGTTCATCCATGGTACATTTGTAGCCTGGCTGATTGACGTTTATCATCTGCCTGAAATCTGTAATCAAAACTCAAACAGTCCAACTGAGACTGAGGAGGATACATGGGGGGCTGTGGTAGCTCATGGATATGAAGAAGCATATGGTGAAAACCCCGGTCCGTTGCTGCGGTAACTATAGCACTGGTAATCACTGGTCAACCAGTTTTTATTTATTTATTTTGACCTTCCGTATCTTTTAATAATTGAAAAACTGAAAAAAAAAAAACCCCAACCAACAACAGATATCTTTGCAATTGGTGGCCATACAAATTTGTACGACAGCAAAAGTAAGAAACAAAATGACAACAATTAGACAATTTGGAGTAAAAACAAAGTGGAGCATTTTTTTTTTCAATGTATTAAAAGAGGAGGGAAGAAATTTGAAGATGAGTTTTAAAACTATACAAGTAAAATGCTCTCCTCCTTCCCTTTAACCTCCATCTAAAGACATGTCTCCAGAATCCCGCCTCCAGAACACCTGACCCCTGAACGAACACTCCCAGGTAGCCACTGGCTGACCTTGCAAGCTCGGAATGAGCAGAAGCGTCTATATGTTTTGTCTGAGTGACAGATCGTGCTGTCAGAACACATCGAGCTACCTGAAAACTATGTAAAATGTGAAACAGTAATAGGACGATTACCTGTCAAACAGAAATATAGAAGGACAGTTCCCTCAACTGTCACCACTGAAGCAACAGATAATTGTTCACTTTTTGCCAGTTTGAATTTAACTTGGATCGCCCAGACAAGGTTACCACCAATACATGTATATTTGGACTGAATCTTTTTATGAATTGGCAGCTGCAGGGGTTTAGTTTGATTTTTTAAGGTACTCGGTGCAGAGCAGGGAAAACAAGAGCTGTCTGCTCCCATCCTCGTCCATCTCCCTTCATAACTCCCCTTTGCTGGAGTTCAAAACCTCTGACGCTGCTTAATTTCAGATGACGTTACAACAAAGCAAAATACATAAAATCTGATGTATAAAAAACATTATTAAAATGATTTGTGCAGCGTTCTTGTTTTTCGACAGTTAACGGAATTCCAAAACAACACATTGATTATAAAACGTCCACTTAATTCATCACACAACATTCATCTTTCCCATTTCTGCTCACTGGAAAAATGTAGCAGCCTTTTTCTGAGCATGGCCAGAGAGGGTTTGTGTCCAAATAACAGTGCTGGACTGGCACTGATCTTATGTATGTGTCATAACCTCACTCGCTGTGAGGGGAAATTTCCTGTAATATTATCCTGAAATATATGTTTGATGTCTGGGAAATGTTTTCAGAATGTCACCGTTTGGGATTTCCGCAGACACAGTTTCAGCTTCTGAAAATATAACTGTCAAATGATCTGAAATATGAATGAGAGGTCATGTCTCTGTGTGCCTGCCTCACCCTCTCTCCCTGTCTTTCTGTTTTATGTAGAAAAATAGATTTCGTTCGTCCTTTGTACTAGTTGACATGCTGGCAAGTTTATGGTAAAAGTGATTCGTTAGTGGTTGTCATCTGGGCAAATGAAGTTACTAAGGTTTGAGCAGAGGTTTTCAGGGTTCCCCCTATATGGCAACACAAAGAGTCAAGGCTCTTAGAGGATATTGATAAGTGGATCCAACCCTCAACCCTCAAAAACCAGAGACCATTACAGTTGGTTTTGGGTTGGTCTGGAAAGGTTCGGAGGAGATGCAAAGCAGCTTGTAGTAACTATCTTCACCCCTGGTTAAAGACTAACAGCCAGGCCTAACCAGAGGACACCAGGTGGACAGTCTCTAGCTCATCTGCTTCTGCCTGTAGCAGCAGCTGGGTCACCCGGTCAAGACCCTATCACCTTAAATCATATCAGGACCCTTCCACATGACTAAGCGGATTACTAGCCAACGACATCCAAAGCAAGTGGTGCTAGAGGTGAAACGAGAATTAGCAGAGGTCTGCTGGGACCCGCAGTCACTTGACTTCTGACCCACAGGCCTACGTCAAAGTTCTTGAACATCAGGCTGAGTGACGGTGGTCCCAGCGGAGCTCCTTGTTTCAAGCTCTCGCAGCACAACTTGAAGGAGACATTTGAAATAAGGATGCTTGCAGATTTGATCAGAATGAATGTAATGCAGTGACTGAACTAAGGTGGGCGGGGTCTGCTCATCCCTTTCAATTTGTATAATCTGTTGCTGTGCAGTACATGGGGGGAGCAATGAGGGATCAAAAGCACTCTTCAAAAAAACCTGTGGGTGACATCATAGGGGGTTTTCTCCGTTTTTCTGGCTGGACACTGTGGTGGCCTTGGCCTCAGCTCAGCTCAGTGATAAGTTGTGTGTAGTGGAGCACCACTACACGACAAGAAACACAAGCCACAACAGGTAAAATCCAGCAAAGACAGGTTTATTAACTCATTCTGAGGTCAAACACAGGCAATCAGTTCATGAGGCTAATTTACAGACGGGTAGTAGGCAAAAAAAAGAAAGAAAAGAAATCCAAAAAAAGGAGAGGTCAAAAAAATTCTGGAGCAAACTGTACAAAGAAGGGCGAGGCAAATGCCAAAAAAAAAAAAAAGGAAGGGCCAGCTGAGGTTAAACACTCAGCAGGAAAACAGAAAAATGCATGGCTGGTAAGCTCATCACACAAGAACTAAGACAACCTCGAAGAAACCAGCAAAAAACTGCAGAGAACATAGACTGAGCAAATAATGACTGATAGACAGTAAGGAAGATTTGATTTAAATTTTAAAAAGATTTAAAATTAAATACGAATTGATTTTAAAAAACAAGGGGCAACGTCATGAATGCAACCACACAGAGCTGCCCCCAGATGCGCCTGCCTGTTAATCAGCGAGGTATTCTCAGGCGCTGGTTGATGCAGATTATTGAAAAAAAGGTTAATAAGCAGCATCTTGCCTATCTGAATGAAGCGGTCTAACTCCAGATGTGGACCTTCCAAATGACAACCATGAAGAAGGGCAAAACATGTGAGGCCTCCATGGAGAGTGGCCTGAGGGAAGAGACTGGAAGTCAGCCAGGAGGCAGATGGGACAGCCGATACTGGCCTTGAAGATAGCCAGAAGAGAGATGGGACCGCCAATCTTCTGCAGACCCAGTGGCCGTCACATGGGTTAGGTTTGCAGACCCTGGTTCCGGTGGGATTTTTGTAAACTCCTAGACTCTGACAGATGATACCGCTGCAGGTCTCTGGATATAGACAGGTGGGACGTTTGCCAGCTGGTGGATTGGTGGCTGGCTCTGATGTTGCTAGTTTTGGCTCAAGCATTGCGGGTGCTGGCGCTGGTGTATCTGGGCCTGATGTTGCCAGATGAATGCTTTGATTTGTTTGAAAATATGCTGGAATTTGGCGATCCTACTGTCTAGATGCCATATATGGCTTAGAGATGGCAGCAGCCACCAAGAGCCAAGAAGCAGAGCTGGCGGTGGTAAAGCTGAAGATGTTATGATTTTCTTTGGGAGTGACAAGGATTGATAAGATTAAGAACAAGCGCATCAGAGGAACAGCCAGGCTCAGACGTTTTGGAGATTAAACAAAAACAGGCAAGAATGAAAGGGTTTGGACATGTAAAGAGGATAAATGGTGAAAGATGCTGAAGAAAAAGGGGGAAAACGGAAACGGAAATATCTGGATGTGGCGAAAGAGGATATGCAGTTGGTAGGTGTTGGCGAAGATGATGCAGCGTCGGAGTAAGAAGAAAACGTGATTTTCTGTCTGAACCATGAAGAGTAAAACGGCTTCTACTTACGAAATTACGCTCATTAATCACTATAATGTGGCACAATATTCTACTTTGTTGTTACTTTTGCCTGTTACGCCAGTTAATTTGCGGTTCAAGTTGGCTGTATTGTTTGTTTTGCAGTGGCTGATTAAAAAGTGCAAAACTAGCCACAAGACTGGCAAACGTGAGCATGAATGTTCCAATGAACAGCTATAAACTGTTGCTCAACCTTTCCAAACATTTTAAAAAGACCTGCCTCAACTGTCAAGCTTATCCTCTTTGTGAAGATCTGGGCAAGAGACCAAACTTTCAACGTGGATGTTGTTATCTTTGCTGTCACTTCTGCTATATCTCAAACCACTATTAAAGGCAGTATGTGTTAAACCACGAGCACACAAAAAATGTTTCTTAGTATACTTCAGTTGCATGAAATTACTTTTGTTTGCTGGTCACTCTCAGGGTTTCTTCGGGAAGATAAATATCTTTACAACTTGATATGTACATGTGATTACAATTGTTTTAATAATGTTATGGTGGTGTTCAACTTGCGGTTGTGGTTGATGAAACAGGAGAGCGAGGTTTCAAGGGTTCTTATTAGGACCATCAGCAGGTGGGTTTTTTATTTTAATTTTTAACTCCATAAGCACACATGCATCACATTTTCATGCACGTTTACGAGCATAAAAACATATGCAAAAATGCCCCCAGGTTAAATACCTGGGTCCAAAGACCTGCAGCTCCAAGCTACCTATCCCCAATAGTGTGCATGCACACAAACAGACTCACAAAGGTATTCATACTCAAATACCTCAGCGTTAAGCATGCGAAACCAAGCACTTGCAGCTTCCCCACTTCAATTTCACATTTACTAAAACAGTAACACACATATGCCACACAGGCATGCATGTGCTACAAATACACACACATAGAGAAAGGGGGCAGGCTTGCAGAGTTTATGTGTTGAAGTCTCGTGTAAACACGTGCCAGTAATCTATCCGCTGAGACGAATCTGGATGAATTGGGGCCTGTTCTTTCAGTTCCTCTTGCAGTCTGTTTGACTCTGTTTCACATCTCAGTGTGTGAACTCTGCCACGCCACCCTTCAGTCATACGTGCGCTGATAGGAGCCTGGCAGCTCGGGTGTGCTCTCGCATAAGAATGCACGCCTCCGTCATCCGACGTGATCGTTACACGTGCTGACCCTTGTAAGAGCCTGAAAAGAGGGAGGAGGATTCAGCAGAAGTACCACACAAGATGCAGGTCGGGGATTTTTCGGGAGTGGTTGCCACAAAAGAATGGAGGCTGTGGTGAGGATACGAACGTTTTTCATGCCCTCTGTGGCCTGATTCATCGTCTCCAGTCCAAATCCGTCTCGAGGATTACAGGGGCCGATGTTTGGTCAACAGACTAAGGAGCGTGTTCTCAACTATCAAAGCTTACAGAGGTGTAACATGTAAGACAATCAATCAGCAGAGATACAGTATAGTATTCATAATATGCTTTTGTGAGTTTCGATTGAGATTCTTTGTTGTATTACAAACGTATATGCAAATAGAATCCTAATAGACCATTAGAATAACCTATATAGAGGATAGATAAATTATAATTTGCAATTTGAGACTTAATGAATAAACACTTGATAAACTCTTACAACCTATCTAGGACCAGAAGAATTTTAGTATGAGAATGTAAAGTCTCAGTATCAACCAGGACCCCTGGTTCCTGGTGTGCTCTTGAAAAATTCAAGAATACATTTTATTCTGTTGCAGCTCTGTTTACGCAGACATTTCTTGTAGTGCCTTAATTTTTCTGCACTGTGTGTGTGCATTGCATGGGACATTTTGTTTAATCACTGTTATGCCTCAGGTCTGACTTAGGAGGCAGTAGGGGTGAAACTAGTGCTGTGGGAACTGGCAACACGGAAAACCGTAAAAAGGCTTCAAGGATGACTGTAAACTCCATGCAGAAGACGAAACCTGTCCATCATGGGGATGGTGACAGATTGCTCAGTGGGCCATCCGTCAGTGGCATCCAGGTCCAAGTCAAAAGCAATCTGGAGATGCTGTATAAAGAAAATTACTACTAGGTTTTTGACAACAGTGGTGAAAGATGCAGAGGCTGGCTGGACTGGCCATGTTACAAACTTTGTCACTTGACTTGGGGCATTAACTTCTCAGTGAAGCCTGTTGATGTGCTTCACGACCGGGAAGAGTCACGACCAGTCACCACCTGCTCAGGTCGACCCAACATCTCTCTCCTGAAGCTGCAGAAAGCACAATGAAGACCTATAGTATCGATGTAACTGAGGCCAGCACTAATCGCCGTGCCCCACTTAAATGATTTATTTATTTAGTTCCTTAAACACTTCAGTAATCACCTTATTTCTGTCTGCTGTCCATGTCCATTCTATACAATCAAAGATCAATCAAAAATATAAACTTGCGCTGCTCTCTGTAGGCTGCTTTGTTCATTACTAAAATCGCACAGCTGCATGTGTTTTCATAGATAAGCACAATGTTACAAATCTCGTCCTCATTCTCTGCTGTCCATTGCTGTACGGATGACACCTACATTTTTCTAGTAGCAAAAGTCCAACTTATGCCCCATTTGCACAGACTTAAAATGATCTGGGGACCTGCAGTAACATTTTGGAGGACGTCTCTGACTTTAATCTAATAATTTCAGCAAAGTGGCTTAGTGGTCAGCACTGTTGCCTCACAGCAAGAAGGTTCCTGGTTCGATTCCCGGACCGGTGGGTCTTTCTGTGTGGAGTTTGCATGTTCTCCCCGTGCTTGCGTGGGGTCCCTCCGGGTACTCCGGGTTGGTTAATTGATTATTCTAAATTGCCCGTAGGTGTGAATGTGCGTGTGCATGATTGTTTGTCTTGTATGTGGCCCTGCGACAGACTGACAGACGGACAGGGTGTACCCCTGCCTTCCGCCTACTATGCGTCGGGCTCCGACAGACCCCCGTGACCCGGTGACGGATTAAGCGGGAATAGATAATGGATGGATGGAATTTCAGCAAACAGTGAGGTCATGACATAAATTGAATTCCGTGCAAATGCACATGTCAGTAATTCAGCTATGCGTGGCAGGAATGTTTTATTTATTTTTTTTTAAATTTATTTCTTTTATCACTTTTTCTGCCTTTTTCCTGGCATAATTATTGCAGATGCAGTATATTGGCTGATTACGACTTATACCACACCACATACAGCATAATGATCTGATCCATTTGCCAGATACGCATAAAAAATTTATCACATGGATCATCAGCAGAACAACTACGATGAGGTAATAACATGTAAGGCTGCGTCACACAGTAAGAAACTTTTATCTTTTTTTCAAGCTCAAAACTTCTCTGACAGCACAAAACCTATCGTTATGTGTTTTGTTACCATGGCGAAAAAAAAGTGATGTTTGACGTCTGAATTCTTACTGTAGAGCGTCTGATCTGACGCTTTCAACTCAATATTTAAAGCATTAAACATTAAATAAAAGGTAGCAGTTTGTCAAAATGTGAGGCCTCGATGTCACATCCTGGGTACGATGTCTGCGAATTAGCTGTAGTAAAACGCAGACTCATCCAGCGTGGATGCACTGAACCACATACAGATGTAAGGATGTATTTTTGGAATTACTGCAGGTCCAGAGGTCATTTGAGTCCAGTGACAGTCGAACATTAGACAGTTTATTTCCCCCCATTACCACTGACAATCCTTCAGTTCCGCTCAGGTAAAGAGTCTGGATGTCATCCGTGGCAGCACGTTGTAATTTAAGTCTCAAATCAACGATGTCACTCAGTCTGCATATTTGCATGTGCGGCACATTAATCACCGCTGTCCCTCCCTCACACCCAACAGCACTGCAGCTCTTGTTCACACTCTGGTCCACCTCTCACACTGATTACTGATTACAGCAACTCCCTCTGGTTTGGTTGTACTGCTCAAGTCCCCCCATAAACTTAAACAGGCTCAAAACATTGCTGCTCTCATCATTACTTCAACCCATTCCAGTTACATCTTCAAAGTTTTCAGTAACCTCGCCCCTCTGTGCCACCCTGACCTCCTGCACATAAACAGACCCACCCATACCCTCAGGTCTTCTTCTTCCATCTACCACTTGTCCGTTTGACCACCACGAGAGCTCGAGCTCTCAATCGCTCTGCCTCTGGGGAATGGCCTCCTGCCAGATGTTCGTAGGATCAACTCATGACAGCTGTGGCGTGCTCACAGTAACGTGTGTTGTTATCATCACTTGTAAAAACACATTCTTTGTCTTCACCTGAGTTCGCTCTTTCCAACGGCTGTTGCCCCCTGTATGTGTGAGTTCATCTTTCAACCGGAGGTCAGAAGCTGCAGATACAGCTAAACCCAAAATGCAATAAAGTTTTTCATGATCATTTGGCTCAAATCCTGTGAAAATGTGCTGATGTGCTGCACCTAAATATGATAGTGGAAACCATAGAACACAAAAGTTTACACAGTGCATGCCTGAAAGGGGCTCAAGAACCAGAGCATGAATTTTTACTCCAAATAATAAACAATGAACTGTAATTTGCTTATATTATAGCATTAAATCAGGCCTTTTTCATCCTGCTTTCTGAGCTGTAGTATGCAGCCACACTGACAGTTGCACACGTCAGTGAGAAGATTAAGACCAATCTGAAGTCCAGTTTAAATAACATGGCACAGTGATTTGTAATACTGCTCTATAGGGCTGAATTTTACAACACTGGAACGTTATCACAGCTGCAGTTTTATCTTTCACTTGCATGATGAGCTATAACTTTGCACCATTAAATTTGAATGTGGTATTACATGGATTATTTGTTTGGACAATGCAATACATTGCCAGTGTTTTTTTTTTCTCTCTCTTCTTCTCTGTATTATGTGCTCATAATGTCAAATGAAGGGTCAGTGAAATCAGTGAAAAGTACAGATCTTTAATCAATGCTTGTCTTTTTTATCGTATTCATGTGCAAAACTGAACCCTTTTCAATGCTTCTGCAGGAGTGTTTACATGACAGTGTATATTATTGCTCTGGACATCTTCTGTATCTGTCATCTGTCAGTGAGGCTGATATTTTAGCAGAATGATCAGAGCAGTCAGATGTGAAAAGGGCAACCTCTAATCAAAGACCCCCCCCCCCCAAAAAAAAATCAAGGACAATACAAATTTTCCACTGATTGGTCACACTTAAGGTGAGACTGCTTGATGATAGCCTTGACTGCTGGCAGAGCACAAAGATCCGTGATGGTTTGTGAAGGCACCATCTTCCAGCTCCGCACCCCGAGTGCACATTTTTGTCTCCCTTTTTCCTCTGAATGGAAAGCAATTTTGCATTCTTTCCTCAGTCGAGAGGTTAGAGGGGGAAGCCGCAAAAGGATAAAAGATACTGTAATGACAGTATCACTGGATGATAATAATAGCTGCAAGTTTCAAGTCTAATGCACGGTGATGTTTATGCGGCGATGCCGCTCTTCTGCTGCTGATTGACGGACCGGCACGGGCCAGACAGTTAAGGTCAAGTTCCCTGGGATGAGATTCATGTACCTTACTTTACATATCAATATGCTAAATTTGAGACGGGATTCTGCAGGAGTTCTTACTTAATTGCTATTCAGACCATCTGAGTATTGCCTGTTGGACACGCTCTACGTGAACGAGTGTGCGTGTGCATGAGTGGGAGACAGAAAGAGAAGATATCCTCCTCCTAACTGATGGGATGTTTGACATTTCATTTACAGCTCCTGACCTGCAGGGTTAATAATGCTACTGAAAGCAATCAGGGACAAGGACAAAGACAGATCCACGCACGCGCATACACGTTACTCAGGAATTAAAAACTATATCCAAAACTATATCCACACACACACACACACACACACACACACACACACACACACACACACTGAAGATCTGGAGTCCACTGACTCCATGTCTGTCAGTTTGCATTCAGTCAGAGCATTCGTGTTTGTAATGTGTTTGATTGCTACCTTCTGGAACAACACTGCAGCCAACGTGAACATCGGGCCTCGGTTCCTGCTCTGTTTCTTTCCTTTCTGAAACACAATCACTCACTCACACAC
Organism: Xenentodon cancila; assembly: GCA_014839995.1. Taxonomy (NCBI): domain Eukaryota; kingdom Metazoa; phylum Chordata; class Actinopteri; order Beloniformes; family Belonidae; genus Xenentodon; species Xenentodon cancila. Next base: position 7,312,431 of record CM026198.1, on the reverse strand, counting down.
ACACTGGTTTCTCAGCGGGGTGTATGAGGTAGCTTAACTCAGCAGCACGCTGGGCCAGGATAATTGGATAATATATTGGAGGATTTTGTTTTGTTACAGTGTTGTAAGACTGAGGATTAACAGGTGGACATAATGGAGCTTGTGAACACACACACACACACACACACACACACACACACACACACACACACACACACACACACACACACACACACACACACACACACACACACACACACACACACACACACACTTTCTACACAATTTCTGACCTCAACACATCTATGACTTACATACCTCTGTTGTTTACCGTTAGAGATCCTTTTCCCTATATCAAATAATACATTTGCCCTTTTTATGCATATATGAGAGACTTTGACAGGATCTAAATAAGAAGAAATAAGATAAAAAGACAGCTGAAATGTAGAACAGTGAAAAGGAGAGTAACAGGGCTCAACGTTTCGACAGATAAGGCTGCAGACGGGGTGTGTAGCCTGTGTTATTTTCATAGCCCTGATCGTGGACCAAACTGTGCTCGTATGTGCACCAGCATGTGTGAGTGCATGTGTGAGCGAGCTTGGAGGGCCCTAGCGTTTGGCCAGAAAGCGTTCTCTCCTGACAGGTATTATGTTTCAACCGCAGATAGAAAACTGGGTCTGGAATGGTTGGATATGAGGGCGGGGGCTTTAAGAGGAAAGGATATCGAAGGATGAGAAGCTAAAAAGAATAACTGGTCAATTTAAACCACAATCAAAAAATATGAAATAAGATGAACAAGTGGAAAAATTAACCGCATACATAGTCATAGTCATATGAAAATAATATACACCCTGTCGTTTAGTTCAGAGGTTTTGCGTATCACAAACAAGAATGTTCCTGGTTCAACTCCTGGCAGAAGTCTTTCTGCACGTTCTCCCCGTGCTTGTGTGGGTTTCAAAAACGCGTCGGTTAGGCTGATCCATGAGTCTGGCACAGGCTCAAACAGATCCCCGTGACCCTGACTTTACAAACTGACTTGTTTGAAGAACATAGACACCTATTTTAATTCGTGCGTTTATTTCATTTTATTAATGTAATTTCCTTTTACAGACACAATCTCCGAGCTCAAGGAAAACAATGATGTGATGACTCGTAGTCTGCACTGTGTGAAAGCCGAACAAAAACACAACAACATAAACAGAAATCTTTTAAAAACACTGAGAACAGAAGTGAAGTGACACAAATGAAGCATGTGATGACACATGAACAGGTTCATTAAGACCAAAGCTCTTTCAGCGCTCGGTCAGTCACTGGCTGTTTCGTTGGATGCTGACTTCATCTGTTGATGAAGGTTTGTTTAATCCACTGAGGCAGAGCAGAAGATACCTACACAATCAAATCAGCTGTGCCAGTTGATGGCCAAACTCTCTGCAAGCTGATTTTATTCAAATGGGCCTCTTTTGTTAACAGAGCACAATGCAGCTGCTTAATTTGCAGCTGCACCAGGAACAGTCACGGAGGCACAAATGCACTGAGGTGTAAGTGAGTGAGTACACGCAACAACAATAATACACACAGTGTGCATTTTTTATTTTATTTCCGATATCGCCTTTGTTGTTCATTGAACATGCGGATAGACAGTCAGGGCAAATTTGATCTGAGCCCTGCTGATCATACCTCGGGGTTTAAGTGAAGATAGTGAGGGTGGGGGTCGTAAATCAATGGCTGCGAAGGGAGGCGGCGCTCCCTATTAAAGAAAAGGCTGACGAATGCATCGGGCTTCGTCTGCTAACTGACAGCTGTAAAGATGAACAATGAGATAATCTAGCTTTGCAACCTCGAAGGGGAGACCTTTTACGAAGCCTGCAGGACGGTTTACACCACACTCATCCTTCCTGCCTCCAAATTGTGCGTGCATTTTACAAGAGTTTCTAAAAGCAGAAAACAGCACAGAACCCGTTATAAGGACAGTAAATGGATGGCATTTCACTGGAGACATAAGAGACGGCTTCGCCCCCAAAATTGGAAAAAAGGGTCACAGGTGTTTAGAAGCACATGAACGAGGACTAAAAGCAAACGATAAAGGTTTAATAAATCTCTTTAATGCCAGCCTTTACTAATAAAAGTGGAGCAGCATTTGATTTCAAGCCATTCAGGGGAAAAATTGAAAAAGAATGAAATTCTCCTTTTCCACGCACTGGCATTGTCAAGAGTTTTTTTTTGTTTTTTGCTCAAAGCGCTTCGTGGAGCCATGAAGTCAGGCCCACAGCTGCTTTTTACAAGCGTGCCACCCTTTCCTTCCTTTCTGCTCTCCTTCTCCTTGTCAGTAGTTATCACTGTCAAAGTCTTACGCCGGTAGCTGTCACAGAGATGTGTCACTATGATGTGACGCTTCACACGCTTTGCGACAAATCCGCCAGCTATTATTCACACATGTGGCACCGACAAGTCTTTTAATGCGCATGCAGATTCAGGCCCAACCATATGTACACATCACCTGCAACCTGTTGACGCATTATTTCTCCCTCAGGTTGTTTTTTATTTTTATTTTTATTTGACCGAACAGAGCAGAATTCAACTGAAGTGCTTTCTTCTTTTTATTTCTAGGTGCAGTTCTCACAGACACAAAGAAACTGTTCGTTTCTACACCATATTGCTTCTGTCTGTTTATACTTAGTGAGAACTTTGCTATTCACTAATGACTCTTTGGCGAGCTTTCAAATAGTTTTGTATAGTCTCAGCTTTGTCATAAACTATCTAAACTATCATATCTCCACAAACTGAATTTGTTTGTTATTTCTGTAGCCAGGGGGCAAAGGATGAATGTGACCAGAAAGGACAGTTCAGCCAGCATATTCCATTTATAACTTCTTAAGAACAGATATGACACTTCTTCACATTTTTCTCAGGGTTTTTATTTTATTTTTATGTTTGATAGATGTGCATTCTTAGGGAAGCTCGTGACTTGTAATCCATGCTGCCGTCATGATGTTTTTGCTCACAGAAAAGAACCTTATAACTTCTAAGAAGTCATCGGAGTCGGGATCTTGGGGTTCTGCCCTCCGGGAGAGCTTGTGTATGTTTGTTCCCACAGGTTGGCTCCTCCCTGTGATCCAGCAGATCAGACACACCTGGTTCATCTAATCATCACTCCTGGTTAAAAAAGCCATGGCTTCCACTTCAGTCAATGTCAGATCGTTCAGACGTACTTAATCTCTTACCGCTGCCTATCTTTATGTTCTTAGGATTCCGGTTCCACCAGTCCTCCGTCTCCAGGATTCCCACCCTCCAGACCTCCACTGACTCAATTATCAATAAAATCATTGACTTGCTGTGTCGGTCTGAGTTCTGTTCTTGAGTCCAGTTTTGAATTTATTCCTACTGACCGGTTATGTGGTTAAACACTGCTCATTTTGCTGCCTCCTGACGTTCACATGACACTTCTCCAGCTAACCTTGACTTTTTTATGGATTATTAATCCACCTACTTTGCAACATCATCTCCTTGCCTCCCTAACTTTTATAAGTATCAAAAGTTAGTGATTTTAATTGGTAATTCTTAAGCTGCTCTTCATTGATTTTTAATATAATTGGTGTCGACTGTCTTGACGTTTTTCCCTACTCACATACTTTCATTGAGTGTTCCTTATATCATTCTTTTCTCTTGCTATTCTTGCACTCACATGACATGACTCTGGCATCTACTATGCCTCTCTATAGCTGTTGGTTTTGGTGTTTGTGCTTGTGCCCAACTGAGCTGCTGCAAAGAAATTGCCCTTCAAGGGACCAATAAAGTATTGTGATTCTGAAAACACAGCAAAGTTTGTTTAATTGGTCTCCATATGGCCTAGATACCAATCTGATGGGACCTGATGCTTTTCCTGGCCCGCCATCCCACTTCCTTTACTCCTGGATACAAAGAATCACTCTTGTTTCTCTGGATTTGTCTTTGATATCCAGGAGGCAGTACCAACAGATGCGGACAAAAAACGAACCCATGAAAACAATCCAACGGGTGCTGTTGGATGTGCTTCAGAAACGAAACGTGTGAGGTAGGCGAAATGAAAAGGTGAGTGAAAACCAGGCCAGTACCATACAAAATGGTGCAGCGGAGTCGGACACCAGACTGTTTTTAGTTTTGCAGTACAAACTTGTTGATCAAAGGTGTTTTGTTGCAGCCCTTTCAGTTGTTTGCAGTAATGGCTCTCGGACACTTGTGTATAAGTCACTGCATAGAGCCCACACAATTTTGGTTGGCTCGGGACCTTCTGTACCGGTTGAAATGTCCGTGAATGGGACGGTCACAAGGTCCATTTCATGAAGACAACTTTGGCTAAGTGAATGTGTACCTGACCATACGAGTGGAAAGCAATCCCAACCCTCAGATGACCCACCCCGCAACCCAAAGGGGCCTAAGGATCCTTTGCTAACATCTCCAAATGCTGACGGAAATCTTCAGATGTTCTTTGTTAGAGGTCTTTATGTGAACTCAAAGAGAACCTGCGTAGTTATAGTATGGCTGATCGGTGTATGTCCTAACAGAAGAAGATAATACATGACGTCCTTTACTGCCGGGCTCAGTGATGAAATGGAATGGACAGACCACAGTAGCAGCCGCCCCAACCCCAGCAGGAACATGAGAAAGAGCAGGAGGTGTTCACCCAGCCTCCAAATACCAGTCTGATGGGATCTGACTGCATCTTTGAAGAAAGACCAATTTCTTGCCTTAATGTGTGACAAGCACATTTTTCTCCTTTGCTCATGATACATTTTTGGCAGATGTCACAGAATATTTTGCAGTTTTTCTCTGCTCAGCCATGGGAACTCAGTCATGGGAGCTTCACTTACTTGATTAATCTTTTTTGGCTTGCAAACCTTTTTTTTTATATTAAACTTTATCAGAAATGATGCTGGTTGGGAGTGGTTGACAGTGTTATAAATTCCACAACATTATGGTACAGTGCATCTGTGGCCTAATCTTTATTCTTTTCTTTTTTTGGTAATAAATAATGATAATAATATGATGAAAAATGTCTGGTTGATGTGACCCCTGATGTTGAGCTCAAACTATAAGATCTTTGGGACAATTTATTCAGTTTTCGTGCCTGGCCAGGTGGCGGCTTTACAAATCCAGTCTTTAACCTCCCAACATCCTTGGATATTCATCAGGGCTTTCCTACAATGCTGAAGTAAACAAGAGATAAAATATAAAATATACCAGGTAAAATTTAGGTGAAGGCAATTTCAGAGCCACCGGTCACAATCTCATGTCAAGTTCCCTCCGGTTAGAGCAGATAACCCACGTTGACTGCGTCTCCGCAGTCTCATCACACAGCGTGTATTTGAGTCACCATCATAAACAGCCTTTCCTGTGTCAGTTGCGTTCTTCTTTTTTATAGCTTAATTTGGAAAAAGGGTCTCATGTGGAACCGCAAATCAGAAAAAAATGGGATAATATGGAAAGATTTATGAACTTTGGCGTTTTCTCCCACAGAATGTCCCACACTAAACAGTATCAGGTGTGTGTGTGTGTGTTTTATCATCTTAAGCTCATTTGTCAGTCAATTATTGTGACTTAGGCTGAGATTGGACAACACTTTAGAGTAAATTAATGCAAGAAATCTGTTAATTCCAGCTCATGTACTTTTCTTGTCGCTGCATTATAAAGTTATCTGCTGCCTGCGTGAATTGGAAAATAAGAAGGTGAGCAAATATAAATAATGATCTCTAGTCCTCTCTCCTGAGATGCACCGTCTTCTAAGTTTATACCCAACAGTGATGTGTTGTTTTCTTTTAGATTTTTTTGAGGCTTTTAAAGCATTTATATATAGAGACAGTGGACGAGCGTGACCCGAGCGTGGCCCGAGCGTGACAGGAAATGTGAGAAAAGCGAGCAGGGGGAAGAGATGCAGAAAATGGTCTGGGCAGCTGGGAATCATAACAGCGTCTTGCTGCTCAGGACTTTTGCACCCGTGTGGTTTGCTCTCTAAGTACTTGGCTGTCAGGTTCCTCCACAACAATAATTTGTAGAAGCTTTAGTCACACACATGAAGGTTGTCGTGACGATGCCATCGCCGGATCACAAAATGCCTTTTTGTATCGTTTGCTGTTGGAAGCTGCACTTTGTTGTTTGGTTTGCGTGATTTGTTGACCTTATTTAAGTTCTTTTTTTTTTCATTTTAGCACCAAACACCCCAATATGTACCTCCTTATCTTTCTAGTTTCTGACTTTCAACCATAGATATTTTGACTAATGAGTGTAAACTTTAGCGTGTGACCAGACAGATGGACGGCATAATCTGAAAAGACTCCCTACACACAAAAGACAGTCATTTAAACTTTATACGTCTACAAAAAGTGTATAACAAGGTGTGTTTGTACAGGTCCCTCATTTGGTCCACACAGGTCGACCACTCATGACGCACAAACTACAGTCACTAGACAAAAGAAGAGAAGAGTCCACGGCCATGGATTTTTATTTAAGCCCAATTTCATTTACATCCAAATTGGATGAAGATTTTAAGACTTACAGCTTTTTCTGGCACTCAAAAGTAAAAGAGCTAATCATGAAAACTCTGTTTCATGGACAATTGTGGGACATTATTTTTTTCAAATATGAAGCTGATAAATGATAATTAGTTAACTGCAAATGCAGAGTTTGCCTTTGGAAGTTGTTATTGAGAACCATGTAGTCAGACAAGCTGTCAAAGACGCTGTCATTGACAAGGAAAAAGGCCATCCTTTGGCTGCAAAAACAAAACAAATCCTACACAGAGTTGGCGGGATAATTGCAAGTTGTCAATACACTGACTGCTATTGTGAAAAAGCTATAACGCACTGAGAAGAACCGGACATCTACCTAAGAGAGTAAAGATGGATGTGTGCAGAAGTCTTTCCTTGTTAAAAACCATCACAACATCTAACCAAGTAAAAAAAGAAACTGTCCAGGAGGTTAAGTGTATCACTGCACAAGTGTACCACGAAGAGAATATTTTACAGAGCAGATATCATGAGCAGTCATAATCCTGAGGAAAAGAAAGACCACATTAAATGTGTCAAAAGACGTTCTTAAAACCAGACGACTCCTGGTTGCTTGCATGCGTAAATTCTAGTTTTTTTTAAACAGTTTTAGTTGATCAAATGGTTCCTTTTGGTGTCCCAATACATGAATGGATTTGCACAAGCTACTTTCAGCCTTGCAATTATCTTTTCACCCCATAGTTGTCGATGTTCGAGGATGTTTTGGCATGGTAACTTGGTGAAATTGATCGCTTTTTATGCTTTTTAGTAATAAAAACAGCCATTTACTTCTACATATCTCAATCCAAAATCTCTGGCTTTCACCAAATCTCATGGCAGGAGCACTTTGATTGTTGGCCTCTGCTCTAAACTGCATGCACACCGTGATTGTTCGGTCAGCATAAACACATCAACCAGCTTTACTTTCAGATTCTCGACCTTTTAACATTTCCAGGGTTGTGCTGGGTCTCTTTGGTGAAGTAATCAAAGGTGAGACATCGTAAGCTAAGAAAGAACAGAAATAACAGCATCCAGTGTTTCTTTGGGGAATCTGTTCTTGGCTGTGTGGGAAGGGTTACATTTTTCAGATTTTTTTATTTTTATTTTAAGAGCCATCTTGGGATGAAACATAAAACTAAATCCTTAGAGAGGAGTATCAGCCGGTACTCTTAACTGGAAAACACTCACATTCCTTGGAGTTCTGTCCAAAACCTTTTGCCGCAGCGTTTCCTTTTTTACCTGCTATGCCTTTTTGCATCCAAGAGCCGATGCTCCTGTAGTGAATCAGTTCTCATGTAAAAACAAATTACTCACATGACTGACTTCATGAATGACCAACAGTCGTCAGAGAATAAAAGTAGTCAAGCTCAGAAAAATGAAAGAAGATTCCACTACCCACCAAACCCAATTCATGATGAATCCTTAAAATTAAATTTTTCAATTGGATTGAACAGTTATTGCCTGCAAAGGATTCTTCAAAATATAATTAATGAAACTTGTGAATGAATGCAATGTTGATCTGTTCAATATCAACAGATGCCCTAAACATTACTACTTTATATTATATATAAAGTATATATATATATATATATATATATATATATATATATATATATATATATATATATATATATATATATATATGCTTTATATAATTATACAATTGTAATAGTGCATATGATTTGTGTGCTCAGACCAAGTCTGCACCAATACACGAGACCTTGATTCACAAGATATCAAAGCTGCAAGTGAAAACTGCAGATCAGGTTGCAAATACAGCGTAAGCGAAAACAAGTTTCATATAAAGGAGGCGCCGGCTGGCATCTGTGCCTGTTGTTCGCATAAGTGTGTTTACAACTGTGGAAACAAGGGTGCACAAGCGTTTAACCCTCCACACATTTTTACACCCAAGAGAGAGAGTGAAAAAAAAAATCCAGTGAGCCATTAAGTAAGTATTTTGAAATCACTTCCTTACCTAAATACAGTTTAATTTGTTTATTAAGTACCAGTGCATGCCAAGTTGTAATTATCTCTACATGGTGCATCCTTAACTGTGGAATACCCCTGCTCTGACTTTCCAGACTTGTTGCTGGCAAGCACCTTGCAAAAAAACAAAAAAGAAGAAGAAGAAAAAAAATTAGGGCTCATCAATGAGTCATGAGCAAGGAAAGAGTCCCATCGCCAAAGCCAGTCAGAAGTCACAAAAATCACCAAGACGGGAAGGAGAGATCCGCTTGGATGTTGTGTTTTGGCATCTGTTATACTTAGTTTAATAATGAATGAAGCCATGCAATCATCTTTAACCCAAACACTCCCTCTCCTGGCAGAGGACGCCCAGGATTTCACCGGGCTTTGTCATTTAGACAGCTGTAATCTCCGATGTCTGCCGTCACCAGTTTGATCTCTGACCTGGGCGACGGTGTGTGTGTGTGTGTGTGTGTGTGTTGGTGCCAGGTGGCTTGTTGTCATGCAGCACAATGGCTGCGGGTCAGATGTAAGGGATTTTGTCAGGGCGGATTCATATTCCCTCTTCCCGTGGTGGTTTTCCGTGTCTCCAGCTCCACCTCATTCCCGTGTCCCTCACAGCACCCTCACCTCTCCTCCCTCCTGCCTACAGTGACTCACTGCATGCTGTTAACAGTCACACCCGCAGACCTGGGGTGCAAAGCGGGACCGGAGGGGGAAAAGTTCTGGGTGTGGGCAATGGTGTCAAGACTGGAGATCAGTGGACGGGTAGTGGGTGTTTCCTCTTGCATTCAGCATGGCTGCAAGTGTGTGTTTAGCGGTATGTGGAAGGATTTTACTAGTTTGGAAGTCATGAAGGGATTCAGCAACAATGACAGTTTTAGTCTGTTACACACAGAGAGAGAGAGAGTAACAAACAGCTGCTGGAACACTTAGGTGCATAGTTGCATTTGTGGAAATCACAGTGACAAGCTGTATTAACCCTAAATGTCAGCTTCGGTTCAGCAAACACAAGTACAGCACTTTATATGGGCCCGTAACATCCGGGCCAACATTTGGCTCAGCTGGAACCTGCTGGGAAAGAAATCCTACCCTGCTTTTGAAATGCCCCAACTTTTAATCACGTTTTTAAGTTCCATTTTATTGTGTGTTTTAGCAAGTTGCTTTAAATATTTGTTTTATTGTCCATGTGCGTGATTTATCCGTGTTGGCGTGGCCGGGAGAATAACTCACCTTTATGAGCCAAGTCTGGTGATACAGTTGTGATCTGGTTTTATTTACATATTACACTCACATTACAATGCTGTCCGTTTTTTTCTATGATCAGGGAAGATCAAACTAAATAATAAAAATAAATGAGTGAACATATAAAAGCATCTTTTTTGTGTGTCCTGATGACCTGGACAGAATCTGTCCTCTGGACTGGTACTATGTGTCATGTCTCTTCACACCATATTTTCTGTTTACACTTGTGGAAGCCCTCCAGAAGTATTACACATAACTGTTTTTCTTTAAAAAAAAATAATAAAATGAGACCACTTTATAATGTACCAAAATTGTAAGGTTTGGCACAGTTTCCGCACAAAAACAAGTTGGTCTGGTTGAGATTAAATGACAACCTTTTCAGTGTTCATGGCTCTGTGCGGTTTATGATGTGAATATAGTCACGTTTTTTTGTTTTTTTTTTAGAAAAATGTAATAGTTGGGTTGAAATAATAAACAAAGAGTGATCTAATGTGTTTGTCAGCGGTTTGTTGACCCTTCCATCTACCTCAATCAAGTTCCTTTTCAGACATTGTCGCTAAACAGCGTCATAAAAATTCCTTCTTTCTATCATCACTTTTGTTTTGTTACACCACCGAGAGACAAATATTATATTGAAGGTTTAACCAAGCTTGCTCTTTTCCCTCAAAGACGTATATAGTTAAAGGTAAAATTTCCCCCCAAATATGCATATTTTTCAAACAGTCCTTCAAATGAAACACAACATATTTTAACAGGAAAAATACTCCTAAAATTGCGCTGCGGGATGTGCGAGGGTACCACAGAGCTCCAGAACCCTGGATCTAGTGGTGCCGGGACCTGCAGCGTTGCCTTGGTGAAGTCTCTCCAGCTGTCTCTTTGCAGAGACGTTTGTTGGATTTTCAAAATGCTCATGCAAAGCATATGACAGGCAAAGCTAAACAGAACAAAGGTAAGGATCAATGGAAAAAGGAGCACTTTCATGCTTTGAAGGAACAGCATTTGAATAATATCTGAATTGATAACAGATTGGTGCAGCATTTAAAGTGGGCTGGGAAGCACCAGAGCCCGGTTACAACTCTTCACCCCTGCTGGAGCTCTGCCCTGACTGTTGTATCCCAGCGTCACCAAAGTCCCATACAACTCTTTAAATCTGCTGTCAGACTCTTTTCTTTGTGTGTTGAATAAATGAATACAGAATGCTGTATTCTTGACTTTGATTTTTAAAATGTACCAAGGCTGTCTGGAAGTTCATGCAATTTCACATGGTCAATCTGTATGCCTTCTCAAGAAAAGTCCCACGCCTTCAGCTCTGCGCATGCCCCCCCCCCCTCCCGACACATATTGAACCAGTGAAAAACTGTGTGTGTGTTAATATGGGGTTGCACATTCGGTCAGAATGGTTCTTGTTAACAAACAGCCATGACTTAAGAGAAACTCTGACCACTGTCAGGGTACACATACTCTCCACAGCAGGGGAGCGAGGGAGTCAGGAAAAAAAAGAAAATCCTATAAATGAAACCAGGTTTAGTTATAGAACAGTAACAGTAACAAAATTCAGCATGAAAACATGTATTACTTGTTTATACTCGATTAAATTTCAAGGAACATGTGCTTCCATGCTAAAGTCACTCTTAAGCACTCAGGCACCTTTCAAGTCGGAAAGGTATAATCTTCCCTTTTTAAGATTAAAAAAAGGTAGTGTGAAAATGTTTAAGAGAGACAAGAGAGACACGACAATAAATACTTTATAATAATTACTTTCTATTACACTCATGACATAGATTCATCAAGGTGACTTTAGCTGCTTTATAGCTACCTGGTCAGATGACAACTGACGTTCACCAGTTGGAAATCGAACATTATGCGTAAATGAGTCAATGACGTTTCCCGATGATTCTCTGCGCAGTTGCTGAATTATTGCTGATGGCCAGTAGATATCTATCTCCCTAAATAGGTGAAGCGCTCTGCTGAAGCCCCATTGGAGCTACAACCCCGACAGAGCAACGCCCGGGGTGATATCACTGTGAGGAACGGAAACGCAACAAGGCAACGCACCCTTCTGCGTAACACAGAGAATCCTTACTCTCAGAATAAGTCAATCCATTCTGTTACCTGTGTTCTTCGTCTTTGCTTTTTTTTTTACGTCATGTTGTAATAAATCATCAAGCAAAGAGCTTGCGCCACTCATTTCTGCCGTTTTGTTTGGGGCCGCCACAGCAGTCATACTGTTTGGCAAAGGTTTTGCGCTGGACGCCCTTCCTGGACCCTTGCCGGGAGTTGAACCATGAATCTTCCTGTGAGGCAACGGTGCCGAACAATGGGCCACTTTTCACGTGACAACCTGGTGTGTGGATCAGCTGGGAGCCCAAGTCGCTATCTGATCGTATATTGTGTCCAGTCCAGTTGCAGATGAGTCCTATAGTGTGAAAGCACAAGGACTTGTAGTCTGAACAGCACAGCAATCTGCTGACAGTGAAAGTCACGTAATGCTAAAAGAGACCTTACATGCATCATGCATGCTTCAGCATCTTGCCAAGCGACATTTTGTCGATTGAACTCGGGGAGCTTTCATGCACAGCTCAGGAGACAAGCTCACCAAAAGTGCTAGTTTGATAAAGTGACAGTAGCTACTCACCGGACACCTTAGACTGCATTACAGCTGTAACTCAAAGACAACAATAAATGCCCCCTATTACGCATGAGTTTTTAATTTAATCAATAATACATAAATATTCAATGTGGCCATGGAGACCAAAATTGCGTCTTTTTTTCCTCACAGGTTGTAAGTGCAATTTCTGCTGTAAAGTTGGACATTTCAACACAGGGGTCAGTGGAAAGTGACAAGTGAAGCCTGCTCCTTGTGCTCATTCGAGGAACTGCATGTTTAAGCACTTCCGTGTTGGCGTACTTCCTTGGAAGTAACAACATGTGGTGAGTCGTGCGCCGCTGAGACGCTGAAATATGTTGTACGTTGGTGTAGAAAAAGCTTAACCCGATGCCAGATTGGAACAATAAGTGTGATACTGCACTGCTGTGACTGGCTGAACTACGGTTTTCTACAATAAAAGCTGACACACATTTTTTTTGTCATGTGTTGACTTTCTGTTTGACATGTATTGTTATGCCCAAGGACAAATGTGCCCCATGTACACTGTTGTGTGAGTTAGTGGCAACAAAGCTAAGTGGGAAAACTGGTACACTAACAGCATGTGACAAGGATGCACGAAGTTGACCCAGTCTCAAACTTTCTCTCCTTTTTCCTCCTTTTTTCACATTTTTCTCTGTCCGCTTCTGAGCTTAGTTGACAGTAGCTGTATGGAGGCAAAACCCTTAAGCGTTTTTCTTTTTCTTTCCATGTCACTCTGGAGCACTGTCATCCAGCCCTCGCCACTCTTGCCAATAGTCATCAGCAGTGATTCCTTTAACATGCTTTTTGTTTGCAAGGATAACTCACATTCATCCAGAAATGTGAATATGATAAACAATTGGTGCCGCAGATTTTAAAGTGGGCTGTGCGGATTTGAAATTAGCTAATTAGGTTGATGTTCTAAGCAGAGGAATGTAAGGATTAAGACGAAAGTGCTGTGAGTGTGTGTGGAGGAGCTGAGTGGGAAGATGTAAACCAAACAGTGAGGGTGAAATAAAGGTTGATGGAAAGTGTGTGTGTGAATATTTGTGTGTCTTAGTAGGGAGAAAGTGTATGATAATTAGTTTGTTAATCACCTGGTTCGGATCACTGCAGGAACCCCACAATTCTTCACATTTGTTACATCCGTGTGTGTGTGTGTGTGTGTGTGTGTGTGTGTGTGTGTGTGTGTGTGTGTGTGTGTCAGTACGTTGTGCACAAATTGGTGGCCCCATAAAACGTTGTCTGCAGGACAGACGCTCCTCACGGCAATAATTTAAGTTGTCAACCAATTCGTGCGTAGGATCCCGACACAGCACTTGTGCGCACCGCAACACAGAGCAGGAGATTCATGCCCGTCCACAGTCTGCAAGCAATGACCCACAGACTCCATAAACCTCTCCCAGAGGGATGCTCAGCGAGCAGGCCGACTGTCACACGAGAGTTTTAAGTTCACTGTCATCTCGGCAGCAGTTTGAGCACAGTTTCACCTTGCAGTTTTCTCCCCGAAGTGCCCTAATATCAAGTTGCAACCTCCTTTTTTCTTTTTTTTTTTTTTTTACAATCCACATCGTAACTACCTGAACTAGAAGTCCAGGTGTCTTTGTTTACACGTTTCCACCTCCGTCACTGTGATTTACTTAATGCAGGATAATGACTTTTTTACCTTATCTGAGCACCAGACATGTTCACCGTATTGCTTATATGTTGAAAGTCTGGGGGGGGGGGGGGTCAACCACAGCTCTCAGTCACTTTTTATACGGCTCCCGGCTTCCACTTTAATATGTATTATTTATGAGCTTCCATAGAACCGTACAATTTTATGTAACTTTTGCAGTTCAACATAATGTCTGCAGGGACTATAGGCCCTCGGGTATTTTCACACTTTAAAAGTGTCTCTTTTTTTAAAAAGCAAAACAAGAAAAAATACAAGAAAAAATTTTTTATAGCCACCAGAAATCTTCTTAGATATTTGTAACATCAAAAATACCAAAGTGTGCAGCATCGCTGCTAAGAAATGTTTCCATTTATTCTTTGTTTCCGATTTAAATATTTTTTTGTTTAATCTCTAGAGTCTATGCGGGATTTTTCTACATACATGGCTAAGTGTTTCTTTTTTTTTTATATAGATAGTCCACCTAACTGATACTAATACTTTCTCTGTAGTACTTCAGATAAAGTTCCAAGCATATTGAACTAATAATTATACCAAATGACAATGTGAAGATGCTGCGGACCTCCGACTGAGCAGAGAAACGATTGCAGGAATCATTTCAGGATGTGAACCGTGACTTTATAAACAGCCCGATTTCTTAAAAAGAAATAACAGCAACAGCTTTTTTGATTTAAGGACATGACACTTAACGATGGAAGCTTGCAAAACAAGTCACTGATACTCCAGGCGGCACAACATTTTCACAGGTTTTTCTAACCTATTTCATGGAAAAATTAAAAAAAAAAGAAAGAAAAGAAATGCCAATGCATACTGACGCTGTCTGAGCTGCACTGCACCATATCATGGAAACAGAAACTATTACCTTTCCCGTGAAAAGTTTCAACCACCCAGCCATTTATATTGAATTGTCAGGTGATTATAAATTAGTGACCGATTTTGTACTATATAAGATATACTTAACTGATCCCATCTGAGGAACATCGGGTTGTTCCATGTCAGCAAAGAAGGAGATTAAAACTATAAACTGTCTGGTGAGGAGTAGTGAAGTCGTAGCAACTTAAAAAACATTAAAACTGAAGTTAATACATCAGCTTCTTTATTATGAAACTTTTTGTCATTTTAGCAGAAACTGTCAGCATATCCAGGATATTTTCTTGGTACATCATTTCGTTAAAATAATTTTAAAAAACGATGCGAGATTACATGTCTTCCATGGCTCAAAGATAACGCCAAGATCTTACTCATATATCAGACTTTTGTTTTGTCTTTTGAGTATGAAGCCAATGACGCATTCATTATTTTTCTGTATATAACAGGAAACTGGCGTGTTTTCCGCTGTGTTGCCTCAGCTCCTCTTACAGCGACTCTGTGCGAGTCTTTGGGAGCTGAAAAAGACCATCTCTTGTGTTGAAAGAGAAATGTTTTCCCCGTTTGGCTTGATATGTTTTCCTCCATCCTCCAGCTCCATCCTACAATAGCATGGCTCACGCTTCTGTAAGATCTTTAGATGATCAGCAGCTGCGCAAAGGCGGCAATATCAGACGTCCCCTCACCCCCCCACATCCCATTGCAACGCCGTCCTACAGTCCCAGTAGCACCAGTTTAAACAGCTGTAATGTTCTGAACATGCTTTCCAGTCTGTCACATCGTGCAGAACTCTTCTGCTTTTGGCAGACGTCTCTTGTCTTTGGCATGCTTACATGTATGGTTGTAGTTCAGTGTTTGCTCTCTGGAATGTGCATGTGTGCACTCCCTTACCTTGCTGTCAGCAAGACATCCCAGTGAGGTTTGAGGTGGTCGAATTTGAGGTCACATGCCCACACACATTCACGCAGCTCCTCCTCAAGCCATCTTGATATTGTGTATTTTGCCGTTTGTCAGCTGTGAGGAAACAGGAGGAATAGACTTGGATAAATTTTGCTGGGAGGAGGGCAAAAGAGGAGTGGGGATAAGGTGGAGCGCGCTGACACTGGAATGAAGGGAGGGAGACTTTAACACAAAATTTGATAAGGAAAATAAATGGTTTTAGACGGAGGTGGAGAGTTTGCACAAGAACTTTAGTTGAGCCCATGAGCCCTGCTGTGCATGTTTTAAGAAAATCCTCACACACCCACAAAAAGAAAAAGCAAAGATTGAAAATTTTATTAAAATTGATGTATTGTTGTGGAGCAAATGTAGTAGCTGTCAAAATTTGAGCATAATCTAAACCTCTGCAGCCCAAGGTGAAAATGAAATCTTTTGGAGCTCCAGTCATCTTGTGCCTGTCATGATACAAATTCACCTCACTTCACTCTCCACATATCTCTCTCCAAAAATGATTTGCAGTGCCTTTTTAATTCAGAGTTATGGGAACGGACATAGTCCGAATGCTACATCTCCTGCATTCATGTTCGCTTCTGTACATGTGCGTTAATAAAATGATTTCCATGCGAGCCGGCTGTCTGAGACATTTGTTGGATCCATCCGTCCGTCCGTCCGTCCGTCCGTCCGTCCGTCCGTCCATCCATCCATCCATCCATCCATCCATCCATCCATATATCCTATGTATGGTTCACATGGGGGTCACATGATATTTATGGCTCCACCATAAATACCATTCTTCTAGATATACATGGGTGGGTTAACAAAATAACTTTGATTTAATCACAACTTTTGGAACCATAGTACAGGAGGAAAATATGGAAAGAGGTCAAAAGAAATTACGGTTTTGTAAAAAAGAGAAGTGACATGTTTTATGTAATTCTATCAGCCACCCGTTTTCCGTGTTCATTGTACAACAAGCGTGGCAGTTTGACACACAGCTACTTGGTGAAAGCACGGTCTGTCATCTCCATTTGTGTAATGTTTTTGTGTTAACAGGCTTCGAATGTGGCCTTTTTGAGGAAGATTGTCTTTATGCACTGTGACAGCGTGACTGGTATTGTTTTAAGCTTTTGATTCTGTCAGCGTGTGTGACTATGTCATAATGTAGTAAAGACTCCCGAAAGCATGGGTCAAGACAGCGTGGCAGCTGGTGGCTGACATAGCATGAAGCAGAACATTTGTGAATGTGATTAAGGCTGTCCGAGGGCATGGTCCCCCAGAAGAAGAGTTTTTAGAAATAATCCGTCAAAAGTGGTTATATTATGCTGATTTTCAGCCATCTGATTTTAATCTCTGGTACCTTTTTCCAACTAGCACAATTCTAAATACATGCAGTCCAATTATTTTCAGAGTGACACAAGGAAAAGCTCTTCCTGATCACGGGCAGATCTGGCTTCTGTTCTTTGATTGATTGAATCTTTCAAGGCTTGTCTGTGAGAAGAGCTCAAGAGCTCAAACATCACAAGTGAACTCCAAAATCAAATTGTAAACCTCTTCAATAAAATGCTGGTTTAATACCTTTTCTATGCAAGTCATTTTAACGGTAAAAACTAGATATCTGACATCTCATTACAGTGTAAATCACACAACATAAATCAATGGATATTGATCCTCCCAAAAAAAAAAGAAAAGTATTTTTGTCTATCAATTTTTAAGTCGCATCCTCCACTGCCACCATGTATCAGTACGGTCCCGCTTGCCTTCAAATGGATCAAGATGGTGAATGAAAAACTTCAAGCCTCAACCCACAAACTACGACATTGTCTGTGTTTTATTTAGTCTGCAGTAAGGGTAGGCTCCATCACTATGGAAAAAATTATTTTAGTACATGGATCAAAAAACCAGATTACCAAGCAAGGAACCATTTCAAGCAAAACCGTTGTTTGTACAGTTTAATGTCTGTTTGTTTAAGCAACACAAAGCGATCGTTCCTGTCAAATTTTTAAAATTAAGCATTGTTACGCCTGTCAGAACATAAGCATTTAATGGGCATTTGAGTTAGTACTCTGCAATGCGGTCTTCAATTTGTTTCCATCGGTCCTGTCCAAAGGAAAAAAAAACAACAAAAAAACATAATGAAACAAAAAAAAAAACAAAAAAAAAAACAAAACAATATTGGTACAAGCCTCTTTTTTCTTCTTTATTTAGATCGTAACCTGTAAATCCAGCTAAGCCTACGCTTCTTACCTCTCTGGATCTGTTTTCTACATCACCCTCTCTGCCCTGCAGGAATCCGACAAGGATATTATTAATGTGATAAAGATTTTTTTTTTTTTTTGCTTCCTCCTCCTCTGGCCTGTAATAAAAAACTCTGTGTAAACACAGCAGATTGGTCCAGATCAGACGTTGTGCAGATCTCCTGTCATGTTCCCTGATTAACATCTCTGGCTTGTACTGTGTGGTGGAAACCTAAAGCCCAGTGTTTTATTCATCGCTAAGAAATGCACGGATGAATGGGTGGATGTCTGAAAAATGCATGGCAGCAGCTATGCAAACAGACACGAATACACACACACACACACACACACACACCTGAGGACACTGGCATAGAGAAGTGTGTGAATGCCAGATACATTAAAATCTGCACCACACATGCTGTCAAAGACATGGAAATCAAATTTTATAGGTCTGAGGGCCATCTGTGACAACAGCAGTGGTCTCCTGAGTATAAACTGTAGACAGAAGTGAAAGCTCTCTGATGTCATTCCAGTCAGACTATTCCAGTCGAATCAAAGCTCGTCTATTTACCCCTTTGGGTTACACAAAGTCAACAGACCTCATAATAATGTTTAAAATGACTGTGGTGAGGTTCTGGTAGGAATTGTTCCACTGTAAAAATGATGTTGGGTAAAACGATGTCTTCAAAGCTCAGTTATCAAGATTGTGACTGACGAGATTTTGGGATGTGTAGCGTTGAAGCATTCTGCGTAAAGCCCAAATATTCCAAAGTGACGCTGCTTTGGCAGTTTTTAAAAAAAAATGAAAAACAACCAAGTGTCATATTCTGTCTTCACTCTGCTGAACTGCTGCAGACATGTAAATGTAGAACTTAAAACAATAAAGACAAAGGAACCTTTGTGGCGACAGAAGTGTGTTCTTTCCACTTGAACTGTGAGAAGGGAATGTTTGGTTGATGTCAGTGTCTCAGTGTCTCTGTGCTTATGTTATTATTATTATTATTTTCAGAATCATGACTTCTCCATTTGTGTCTTTGTCTAAAGAGCACTTGACCATGTAAATGGTTATTAGGCAAGTGAACAGACTGTTCTGTTTTAACAACTGCTGAGTTGGAAATTCTGCACAAGGAAGGAATTAATAGCATTACATCCGTTATTCTTGTCTTAAAGACTTGTAATTCTTTCCCACAACAACAGTTTCCCCAAAATAGTTTAAATAATAACTGACTTATGATGCAAAGAAAAGAATATGTAAATAAAGCAGTGTTTAGTCTATATGTGACCCAGAGATGAACTTGAGACTTGTTTAGTGTGCATCCTTGCACACTAGGAAGGAAGAAAGGAAGGAAGGAAGGGAGGAAGGAAGGAAGGTAGGAAGGAAGGAAGGACAGATTGTTGACAATTGACTGGATAAAAAGAAGTGGACAACTCCCCTGTGATGTCAGCCACAGGTTTTCTGAAGAGTGCTTTTGACACCCCTATTTCATCTCTCCACACAGCGCTCTATTGGCAGGGACTGACTCTAGTTCGTTAAAAATGGGCAAACAGGTGCAATGAGCGAGCCTGGAAGCAGCTGGGCCACATCCACCTTAGCTCAGTTACCACAGGTTTGCTATTTAGCTGGTGGTGCCAGTCTATGTTGCTCACTTTTGTTTACTGGCAGAGCTGAAACTCCGAGAGGAATCCTTGACAAGCCGATACTCAGCTAACTGACTGCAGTCATTGGGTCCTGGTGGGAGTTAAAGTTGGCCGGTCCGAAAGGATGCAGGTCAACCTCGAGGGTAGCTTAGTTGGAGTAGCTGGCTGTTCCGGGCTGCCACCAGGGCAACCAACCAATGAGCTACAGGCAGCTCACCAGCTGACCCGGGTCAGTGCAATTAACAGAGCACAACGAAGCATTTTATTTTTAAAATAGCAATTACTCTTTAGTGTTAGTTCCTAATCACACCTCAGAAGTTAAGTCAAGACAGTGTTAAGCAGGTCAAGTGACAACAGCTAACCATTAACTATTACCAGCCATCAATCAAAAGACCATATCCTTAGTTATAATATATATATAGTTAAATTCATACCCCATACAGTTGTCATGGATGTGAGGTCTTACTACAAAAAAAACTAAAGCATGTTTGAACCAGGTTTAATAAACTAAATGTGCATTTAAGCTGTAAAGTTGGATATTTTACCATGGGGTTCAAGAGAGTTCGACTCCCATTTGAAGCCAGCCCCTGGTGGTAAGTCGAAGAATTGCAATTTTATGGACTTCGTGGTTGGCTTCAGGCTAGGAAATTGGATGTAGCCGCTCATTCATGACAAAAACACAGGCGTCATGTTCCTGTGTTTTGTCTTGTGGAGTGCTTTTGTGAGTACATCCTAACACATGTATCACATGCACAGTGTCACGAGTACAGATCCAGTTTAAAACTGATGCATTCTTACCAAAAATGACAGTAGTGAACTTTCTTCTTTGACTGCTTTACTCACGTTACTGCCAAGATTTGACTTTTGGTCAATTGTAACTCCCAAACAAAATTATACCAAATTTGTGTCTAATCTCTCCCTTTTTTCAATTGTTTAAACTGAAAACAAATAAGCGTCCCACCACTTCCATCACAATGACAGAATGTATAGTGTGACTGCCCGTTTTCCCTAAAATTGTCTGTTATGAAAGGTGAAAATACAGATGTTGTAAAAACTATGTAACACTGAGGTATGATTCAGTAAAGAATGGCAACGTAAAGGACCCAACTGAAAGCACAGACAGCACACAGGTTGTTAAAGTAAAGAACAGCCCTACAGTAGGAATAAAACAGAGTGGGTGGGAAAACAGAAAACAGCTGAATGTCTGGGCGAAGTCAAAGGTAAATCCGAGAGGTAAGAAAAGAAAGCAAAGCAAAGCAATGGAAATAGTAGAGACAAGAGAAGGTTTGCAATAAATAACAGGCGGCTTAACAGGCGAGAAGAAAAGCTGGACTGACACATGACAGATGGAAAAACAAGCTCATACACACAGAGACAAAAGCACACAAAGGCCAACGGAGGTACAGACAGTCACGGGAATGGTTAAAGAAAAGAGACGGAAGCAAAGCGAGACAGGAAGAAACCAATATCGTCCCGTAAAACGGAGGAAATAAATCTAACAAAACTAACAAAAGCACAGTGCCTCAAATAGATTTAACTGAATTTTAATGTACCTGGACTCACCTGTAATCTGGGGCACTTTCTTATTAAATATAAGGACATTTTAATTTCCCTTATATTCACTGAGATATATTTAAACAATTTTTATTTTTCAGATTTACATGCTTGAAAAGCAGCTGACGCTGATGCAAAAACATGAATGTAATGCGGCTTGTTCTGTCTGACTCTGCTCTGTTTAAATACTGCAAGTTACTGGAGTTAAATCAGAGAACTGAGACTTTTGTTTCCCTGTCGATGCAAGGAAGTTATGATATAAAACAAATAAGAACACATCCACACCTCTGCATTCCTCCTCACAACTGTGTTTGGGTTAGTAACTTTACTTACGTTTCATCCAGTCATAACCGAGACACAGAAATAATACCTGCATTACATGTGCATCGGAATCTGTGTTACAAGAGAATACAAATGGTTGCTTCCTCAAAATTGTGAACTTTAAAGTTTGAAAGAGAGTTCTCGTGACCTCAAAATGGCTTTTCGTTGACTTTCCGCCGTTTTCCTCATTCAGTGCATGAGTCTCTATGAATATGCTAATCTGCAGATGTATCTACTGTAGAATGACTGATCAGTCTGCAGAGCAGAGGGACGTGTCACCTTGTTTCATCTACAAATTGTCAAATGATGTCAGGTTTTGCAATCTTTGTGCACACTTGCAGCACACCCATTGCATCTCTGAAACCAACCGTTTTCATAACTAATTTCAGAGAGCTTTAAGTTAAAAGTTTATAAGCATAATTGCTTTACCTAGTTATTAGTTTTTTAGCCACCAAACGGTAAGTAAATCTCAAGAAACACAAAATGTAAGAGATGTTTTCTGCAGTGCTTTAGCTGTGTTCGCATACTTCTGGGTGCATGTTCAATACATGCACTTAAAATAGTGCACATAAGTTTAAAGTTTTATTTAGTTCCTTATTAAAGGGGAACTATTATTGAAAAATTTACGTTTTTTAGCTTTAGAGGCGTGGTTTACATCCGGTGCAGCTCTGGGATCTGCTGTAACCCCAAATCACGGAAAGGTTTCAAGTTCTCAAATTTATTACATGAAAAGATGGTGAAGTTTAAACCGAAGAATCAACGGTGCTTTCATGCACGAATGTGATATATAAAAGTGCAACAACTGAGAAGTAGATCTAAAAACAGTCAAAAATATATAGCTTGTTTTTTTTTACCTGAGGTAAAGGACCCTGACCCACTGGAAATGTGTTCAACCCCCCTGCCGAGAGTCACTGCTGTTGTAGCCTTTTGATGCCTGATATGTGATATATAAAAAAAATAAATAAATAAATATATATATATATATATATATATATATTCAATTTTCAATTCAATTTTATTTATATAGCGTCTATTACAACACAAGTTGTCTCTAGGCGCTTTCCAGAGTCCCAGAACATGACCCCCGAGCAATTATTACATAAACAGCGGCAGGTAAAAACTCCCCTAGTGGAAGAAAAACCTTAAGCCAAACAGTGGCAAGGAAAAACTCCCCTTTAAGAGGGAAGAGACCTTGAGCAGGACCTGGCTCATGAGGGGGGACCCTCCTGCTGAAGGCCAGCCGGGTAGAGCAAGAAATAAGAAAGAATAGAGACACCGTCAAAGGTACAAGATAGGATACATTAGTAACTGTCCTTGGTAGTCCAATTAGACTTCTGTGAATATGGGTGATATATGGATAGACGGTGATACAAGGGGATGAGGACTGCAGGTCGGGGTGTCAGCAAGCATCCAACAGACATCCACACAGACAGGTGAAGGCAGACACTGGGATGGTCAGAGGTGGAACTGCAGGTCAGCAAGCAGCTCCTGAGGTTCTGGTCCGCAGGACATGTAAAGAAGAGGAAAAGAAGGGCCAGACAAGCACAAAAAAAAAAAATATACATATATATATATATATATATATATATATATATATATATATATATATATATATATATATATATATATATATATATATATATATATATATATATATATATATATATATATATATATATATATATATATATGAAATATTTATAAGTGTTTGTTATGTATGGAAATAAAAAAAAACACTCAATTCTGTTTTTTTTTCTGATTCTGTACCTTTGAGAATACATTAGGTAATTTGTTTTAATTATTCTATTTATTGTGTCTATATTTTTAATTTTTTTTTATTAGCATAAATCTTTTTTTTTTTTTCTTTCTTTTATAGTCTTGCTGTTGGAAGTGGTGCTGAGGTCTCAGAAAGGTATGTCTCAATTATCGACGTCAGGCACCAGGGGGTTAACACTTACACAGTACTTGGGGAATAAAGTCAACACTTTGAGACAACTCAACCTTTGCGTCAGTTAGGGCCACCAAAGTCTCAGGATATATGATTCTGTGAGCAGTCACAGACTCAAGTTACAGTAGATTTATCCAGAAGCTGACCCCACCCCCATATTTACATAAATACTATTACTTCCATAGGTCATTTTCGAACATACTGTGTCAGAAAGCTACCAGTGTGCTCCTTTAAAGCTCCTTATAGGACAGTTTAATAGCGCTGGAAACATGGTTCAGCGTGACCTGCACTTCACATGACGACCAGCCAGCTGTGTAGAGTGAACTCGCAGGCTTTTCTCTGCTATTCTTGGCTCAACTACTTCTCCTACTTTTATTGTGAATAATTAAGTGCAACATTACAAATATTGTCCAGGAAAGGACATGGTAACCAGGTTACATTTGTGCTGCATGTGTTCAAGTTACATGATACACAAGTTTCTGTTCACAGATAATCGCTCTCAGCAGTTTCCCAGTCACTTGTTGTTATTTCGACCTCTTGCGACAGGCTGCTGTTGATCCGAGGGATTTCACATCTTACAGAACAACACAGCGGTGTTAAAGGACAGGATTCAATTCAAACAAATTCAAAAAATAATAATAAAAAAGTCTATGCAATGCCACAAGAATGCAATTCTGAATTTGTGGTTGAAGCAGAAATAAGCCAAACATGTAATTTTGGAAATGTATTCCTATGCAGGCAACTTAGTGAAAACAAACGGTGTCCATGCTGAGAGGCCTTCAGGGCTTTGCCAAAATTCATTTACAGCAACGTTATGTAAGTTATGTCTTCGTATATTCAGACATTATTTCAATTTGCTGCTTTACTTCCCTGAAAGTAATACTTTTATGCTCCTCAGAATAAATTTTAGTCATTTCCTCACTTTATTGTAAAGACAGCTGTTCTCATGCGTATGAATGTGTATGTGTGTGTGTAACAGTGGCAGCAGATGATAGCTTTATATAACGACACCCCTGTGTGAGATACCCTACTCTAACACGATCCCATGCATATTTTTTCCACCCCATGTAACTGTCCAAGTGGCTGAAGGTGCCAGTAACTTTAAAACCACAGGAAAATTGCATTTCACATTCATAAATTCAATAGTAATATGAATAACAGCAGATTGGAGGCAGGGAAAAGGCTGCTTTCCTAATGACAGCAACTTGTGAACTCCATGCAAAGATAATGACTGTTTCCCCAGTCTTAAGTGCACCTGAAATCGCATCTCACCTTACCAGACAAACAGGCAGTTAAAGTAAAGTTGCACTCGAACCTTGACGGCCACTTCGTTTTTAATGGGCTACTCCCCAGAGCGTCTTCAAGTTATTTAGCGGTCAGTAAATGTGAGCGGTGGAGAAAAGTACACAGAGCAGGCTGCTTGTGGTCGGCTTATTGCTCTCAGTCCTGAGGCTGAGCAGAGACTTTGCGTCATCTGTTCCCCGTACTTGTTTGATAAAGCCTGCATGAATGCAAATTCATGTGCACAGTCATGTTTTCTCATACACAAACGCGCACCATTTGACAAAAGCAGTAAGTCGCTTGGCACCGGTGGCTGTTCTCATAACATGGTTTCATTGCTGGCATTTTTCTGTTTCTAAATCTGGGTCTGTGTTTGTTGATGCAGAGGGTGGAATGGAATACTGTGTGATGAATGGTCCTCATCACAGGCCACTTCTCATCATCTCAAGTCATATGGAGTGTATTTATTTGAATGTGCTAATGCCTTGATTTACAGGAACTTCAATGGATGTTATTCACGCCGTGTCTTCTCATTCTCGCAGTGTTTCCACATCTCTGTCTGTCTTTCTGTCGCGGGTCGCTGCTTGAATTCAGTCCTTCTTCTCAGCTCTTAGACAAGGGGAGTGGCAAAGGCAAAGTGATGATGACGCATGCACAAAGTGCCCTCCACGTTGGTGTTAACTGCATAATGGTGAACAAAGACTCGTGGGTGACCTAGTAGCCCATATCGCTGGGGTCGCTCATGGCCGTTGTGTGAAAAGTTTATGCAGTTTGGTGCAGAAATAGATGTGCTGCCGTGCCTTTTCTGTTAGAATTAGAATTACGCAAACCTATAACATTTCATTACTTTTTTTTTTCTTTTTTGTATCTTCTTTATTTGATTTAGCGTTTTATTCCAAACTTGATCAAAAACGCTGACAAATATTTACTGTGTGTGGTCTAAGATTCAAGTGAAACGTTTGAGCTCGCAGCAAAGCCCACCGCAAACAATGTTAGCAAATCATGAAAAATTGCATTTGGTAAATTGTTGCTTGTTCAAATACTCACGGATTTCGAAATCATTAAAAATACTTTTAAACAACGCTGAGTAAATCTGAGTTCATGCTGCCAAGAATACAAGTAAACATGATAATAATTTTACAAGAGAAAGTAAAATTATAATTGTAAATCAGTGTCTCACAGTTTCTCAGAATGTTTTTCAATTTGTATTTCAAAATAGATGATTTTTCTTTTTCATACTTTATAATCCTGTTTTGCAGTTCTGTTCAAACTAGCTTTTTTCAGTGTCTGTAGCTCTGAATCTGAAAGGAGCTGGCGCTGATTTTGGCACCTAACAGGCGACGGCTGACGTATTGGAGCGTCTGTACGTTAAAAAGTCGTATTTGGACACTATCTTTTGCTGCTAAATATGGCTTTACTTGAACAATGGCATGAAACTTGGGAGTGATACTGGGAACATGAGGTGATGCCAATCGTTAGGCGGTCTCACTGAGGCCTAATATGTTTTCTTTTGTTAAATGATGCATTTATATTTAGTTGGATCACCAGCACACTGACTAAGGTTGGTACATACGCCACAAGAGCGCAGAAATTGGTTCTTGTTCTTGAGGCGGCAAAGAACGAGAACAAATAATTCTGGTCTGGACATTTCATAGTTGACGAGAAACTCAAGCGTAGAAGTCCTGGAAGTCCTCACGGGCCCCTCCCACTGCAGCACCTACAGTATGTGCAGCTCATGTACAGAGTTGCCAGACCAGAAAAACAAGGGAAAGTCATATGAATGCTGAAAACACTAGTGTGAAGGAGATCATGTGGCTATGTGTTATGAAAAGAGTCCGGATCCATATGAATCAGTGCAGTTGAAAACACTGCAAGAGTTAAGCTGCGTCAGAGCGACAGATCAGGGAGGGGCTGGCCGGAGCGAGAGAGAATAGTAATAATGAAAATAATTTCTTACTGCATACGTCTACCACCGCCAGAAACAACAAAACGGTGCCAGTATGGTGAAAATAACAGCAATGAGATGAGGAGGTCGCTCAGATGGCGTGTCGAGAACAAGCTGCGAGAACCCCAAACCAGGGCTGCAAGAACAGAAATACATCATTTTGTTCCCGCAGCCTCGAGAACAAGAACGTGTTCTTCTTCAGCATGCCTCGAGAAGAAGGGACAAACTTCATTTGGTCAATGTAGAAGCATAAATCTCCAATAAGTCAGGAGAAGCTGAATCTTTTTGAATGGGATTCTCTTAGAGCCAGAGATCATTTGGGTCCAGCAGGAACCTGGTGAACATCTGTGGTATGTTTGCTTTAAAGTACTTTATTAGCTTCACCTCTCAGATCTGGCAGCAGATCTGGCTAAAACTGCCTTTCTAAGTGATAACTGCCCACGTCGAGAAGTCTAAAATAAAGAAAAATTTAAAGAGAAGGTTTTTTTTTGGTATCATTTTAACGGTGTATTGGTGAAAGGTAACCGCTTACCCAGCGTTTTTAAAGTCAAAGCTGGTTTACAGAGCATGCCGTGGTGGCGTTTGTGTTCATTTTTCAGACTTGCTGTGAAGTGTGAGCACAGAAAAAGAGAGAAACATAAAGATGTAGATGGCAGAAAAAGCATTAAGTGAGCTTGAATCGCTCCACAACTCAGAAGACATGATAAACAAATGAAGCTGAGAAAAAAATTAAAGCTTTACATCGGATGACTGTTGTACCAGCGCAAATTTCTTTATTTTGAACATGTTTAACACAGTAAACAGACAACCAGAGACAATCAGCTATCATTGTTCTCACAACTTCAATCCTGAAGATTTCTAAGCTGTTCTGGAGGATGTCAGTGTCTGCAGAGCTTGCTCCGGCCTTTTTGCAGATATCTTAAGGCTAAATCCCCAGTAATATCCCTGGAAGCTCATTGTGCGAGACAAAGCGTGAATGTAGCAATTAATCTTCCCGAACATTTACTGCAGATGTTCCTGCTGAAAGGAGCTGCTGCTTTATTCTTTTCTCCTAAACTGTATGCAGGTTTTCACTTGCTCAGTGACATCATGGCTGAGTTTGAAATATTATAGTTGTGTTCAAGGAGCATCACTGACCTGCAGATACACACTTTTATAAACGAAGGTCGAGCTTGTGAGTCATAGCAAATGGCAATGCTGGCCATGCTGCAACACCTGAACTTGGTGAGGTTACTGATTTAAAAATTAAAGCAAATAACTCAGACTTCAGCTCCTAAAAAGCCTGGAGGGGATAAAATAGTTAATTCATTTGAAAGCTACATTTAGAGTTCATCCTCCTGGAAAAGTGATTCATGGCTGAGTAGAGTCAGGGGAAGACTTGCATGGGACCCTTTGATACCAGAGTTACCCCACTAACTGAGCTCCACTCAAGTACAGAGGCTGCACCAGATTTTCAAATCAGTTTTTTTGCATTGTGGAAAAGTAGCATCAAGAGAAAGGGTTAAAAAAAAAAAGGAGCTGGTTCCCTTTAATCTGCACCAGTGCAATACAGCAGAGACAGAATTCACCATCTCAGAGAGGTAACTTTATACCCCTCTTTGGAGGTAAGTAATGTTTTGTGTTTAGTTTGTTCTTGTGATCATGTTTGAAGTCTAAGTTATTGTGTACTGGCAGTGCCACACAATAGATATTTTGTTAGTATGCCTCACACAGACTTGAGATTATAGTCTTGCATGCAACTATGCGTCCTCTGATTCTAACCTGGCACTGCTGAACACAGATCTCACACAATCTTGAGGTGGCCTTTAACCAGATCCAGACATAGAGAGGGACTTTTAAAAACTTGCACTCCTCATGTGCTCTCGTGCCCTGATTTACCACATGTGTTTAGGAGTGCACTCACACTAGACACTTCGTACCGTCCCCAAGCGTGGCTGACCTCCTCAACGTTTCTTTGGTCAGTGTAAGTGCTCATACTCAGGTACTGCACAATTCCTGGTCTTTTTACTTTTCTATTTCATTATTTTAAGCAAAATATTTCTGCTAATTCGTCAAGAAAAGAATTTCTTGACTAGAATTCTTAAAATTAGTAAAACAGTCTAAAATAATCTTCCAATATTCTTGAAGCAGGACTTTTTTTTACTACTGGACGTTTTACAGTGTATGGTGAATTTAGCTGAGAGGACTGTTCATCACTAATCTATTTTTTTATTTATATGTATTTTTTTTATCACTTGTTAGACAGAATTTATAAGCTGGACTAGAATAGGGTGGTAGATCAAAAAGAATACACGATGCTTTGATTTGCATTTACAAAAACCAACAGAGCCATCTGAATTTAGTGAGACACAAAGAGAAATTTGCTGATAAAGCTTTCATTGTTGATGACTGGGGTGTCCTTCTTGGATCAAGGTCAATGTTGATGAGTTTGATACAAATGTTTGTGTCAGACATTCACATTTTTGGGGTGAGTGTGCAGAAAATGTACTATTTGTGAACTACAACTCTATACCACAACTTGTTTGTTAAAAATAAATAAATAGAACTGGTCCTTTTCAAGACGCATTGTGATTAAAAAGTTTTATTTGCATTGATGTAGTTATTGAAAAGTAAACCTAAATAAATAAATAAATGACTACCTTTTTGTATTATTGGCAAAGCATTTAAGAATGGCTTAAGCATTCATGCTAAAAATCACAATTTTCACAAAACACATTTGTAATCATTGTTATGCTGATGATATTCAGCTTTATATTTCCTTTACTTCTCAGGATATTTTTAAGATACAGATCCTGCTTAGGTGTTTGGATTCTGTCAGGAGTTGGATGAATGACAATTTTCTTCAACTGAATGATGCAAAAACTGAAGTCCTTGTTTGGGCCCCTGACAGGTTTCTCCCCAAGACAGTAGAGACTGTTGGCCCACTTGCCTCATTTATTAAGCCATCAGTGAGGAACCTCAGGAAAACTCTTGACCCTGTTTTGTCTTTCAATTCTCACTTTAAATTGCTGGCTTGTTCTTGTTTTTATCATTTAAAAAAATATTGCCAAGCAGAGTCCAATTACACCACGATCTGAGATGGAGATGATCATTCATGCCTTCATTTCACCACATCTCAATTATTGTAACTCTGTCATGTCTGAGTAAAAGAATCACTGGAACGCCTTCAGGATGTCAGAACGCTGCTGCAAGTTTTCACACGTCACCCTTTTACTAATCCACCTGCACTGGCTCTCCATTCACTACAGAGTGCATTTACAAATTCTGGCATTAGCACATGAAGATTTAAATGTTTATAACCAGTTTATATTAGAGGTTTGCAATTAACAGGCTCCTGAGATCATGTGACCAGGCGCTGGTCGCCTCTGCAGCAGTGGCCCCTCCCTCTGGAACTCCCTTCCTCTCAGCCTGAGACCTGTAGACTATGTGATCTCTTATAAAAGCAGATAAAAAACACATCTTTTTAAACTTGCTTTTGCTTAGTTTTATTTGTTTTTATATTTTACGTTTTTTTTCCTGTGTTTTATTGTGAAGCACCTTGTGATTTTTTTTTTTTATCTTAAAAGGTGCTGTAAAAACAAAATTGTACTTACTTACATGAAATGAAGTAACTGTCATTTTTTGTTTTTATTTCCACCGCTGTTCCTACAGCTGTACGATGCACAGTTTCTGTAGTAGGAGAACAGCAGCAAGGGAACAACAAAAAAATATAATTTTCATAACAGAAATGCTTGGTTTCTTTTATGCTCTGTGTCTATGTTAAATTACATTAATTAATATCTATTAATATCTCATATGTCATGTTAACTGTCACATCCAAAGTTATGCAGTGTATACTGGCCATGAGACCTTCCCTCAGGAAGTACACAAAAATAAAAACGGTGTTCTGTGTGCCCCAGCCAGACTTGATTGCAAACATAAGCTCACAGAAAAACTCACTGGGTTTGCAATGCTTAAGTAATTAGGAAGTCTTCTTCTGTAATAATCCTTTTTGAAAAATCAAATAGGCACGGTCTTTGTTTGGAATACCGCTTGCTGTACTAATTGTCCTTGTTTTTAACTGCGTTTCTATTTTTATTGGAGGGAAAGACATTGATACCCACGCATGGTTCGCAAACATGTGCAAACACTAGTGCCATAAGATTCCTCTAAATTCATAGGCCGGTCCCTAAATCTAATCCCAGGCCTTTATCGAGACAAAGAACTCTGTTCTCTCTACGACAGCTATGCTAATCTACCCTCCAAACTACAAAGGCACTCCAGCCGCCTGCTCCCTGCTCCTACAGGGATTATCATTCCCTTCTTGAACCACCTCTTATGGGACTCAAGAAGAGCAGAAAGGGAGAAGTACAGCGCAAAGTTTAGGGAAGCAAAAGGCATAACACACTTGAGTTTATTTTCCCTCTCTGATCTAACAGCGTGATTGAAATGTTAATATCGGTAAGCTGCAGTCCCATATGCTCCACATTTGAGAATTTTTCTTTCTGACAGTGAATGGAAAGAGGACAAGGGGGTTTGCAAAAGAATTACATAGACAAAAAGAAAGAGTAACACAAAAACAAGTGAGACAGAGAGAGCGAGACTGGAATGTGGGAACAGCCTGTAAATGCAGCCCATGTAATTGCCAAAGTAATC
Source organism: Xenentodon cancila (assembly GCA_014839995.1). Classification (NCBI taxonomy): domain Eukaryota; kingdom Metazoa; phylum Chordata; class Actinopteri; order Beloniformes; family Belonidae; genus Xenentodon; species Xenentodon cancila. The sequence goes on along the minus strand of CM026198.1, from coordinate 7,281,061 downwards.
CTTGTAAAATAACCAGCAAAGGTGGTATGTGTATGCAAAGGGATATACGTGTGTGTCTAATTGACGTTGGTGGCATAATGAAAGACTCTATGTCTTCTTCTGCTTATTTATATATTGTGCTAGTCTGATTCTCGAGAGGCATTTGAGCTCTGAGTTGATTCGTCAGCCATTCAGATGTATAATTGTTTTGCTTTTTACCTCCACAAAATCCCCTAGTTTCAATTCTATCTCTACCTAACTCCGGTCGTTCACATTCAGAGCAAAGCTATTTATTTTCAAGGTTCCAGCGAACCTTTCAGGGAGACAGTAGAAGGGTAAAATCTCACAGTGCGGCATTAATTGGATGAGGTTCACGTCAGAAACCTCAGTGGATTAGTACCTACGTCTTGGGCAGGGCAGGCTATTCATGAATCCACATCACTGCACATCACAACATTATTTCAACCCCAACCCACTGGCTTCCTCATTGTCTCATCGACCTTTATACAGACCGGGTCCAGCGACTTTGTCAGACTTTCATGAACTCCAACATGCACACGCAACACACAACACACAACACACAGGCCACGCTAACAGGCATATTCCACCCTTACGTCCGAACACAAATAAACATCTTGATTGGGTAATTAATCATGAATAAACAGGCACATACATTCATGCACAAATACACACCCCGCCCCTAACTTGTTTAGCAAATTAATTAGGCCGCTGTTCAATAGGCTGGGAGTTTAAATGAATAGAGCCAACGAAAAGAAGGAGGAAAAGAAAGAGTGGCAGGCGGTCTGAAAAAAAAAAGAGCAGACTGGATATTATTTGCCCTGGCTCCACCTGAGAGGTTAACAACATCTTTTGGCAAAGCTCCCCAGACCGTGGCTTGAGCACTTCTCTGATAATTCACGAAATATCACTTTAGGAAAAAGTCACATTTGAATAAATACTGGAGGGGAGGCTCTATTATTGATATGTGAAATGTGTTTTTATTGCAGTTTTCCCATATCCTCTAATGTGCCATTTTAGACTGACTTGGAATTTCTTGAAGAATAGTTTGCATTTTGTGCAGGTGTTATCATCAAAGCCTCTTATGGAAATGGTTGAAAGGTTATATTAGGCAAAAATCTATATCTGTTTTCAACACAATACGTAAAGTCAGTAAATAAACTAATACAAGGAGACAATACCAAGAGACTGCATCCCGGCTGCTGGTCTGAATTAAACGTGAAGCTAAACAAAATCACAACTCCTCAGTTAATCACTGCTGCTGGCTCCAAAAGTGAGTTGATCTCCATGTTAAAAATCTCTGTAGCACGAGTAAACATTGACAGCCTTTTTCAATGGTTTTGGTCTCCACAGCTAGATTTTACATCAATGACATCTGTACCAGAAATACATTTTTACACTCCACATCAGGAGAATTATTGATTGTCTTAACAAACAGCTGCAAAGGATCGAGGCTTAGCTGAGCAGCAGGTAGGAGCTGCCTTCGTCTACAAACCAAAGTGTTGTACCTGCACTAACCTGCAAACAGCCTTTAGCTCATGGACAACAGCTGGCTCAGCTCCGACAGCCCCAAGGACCCAAAGGCAGTGGTCATCTAAACTTGAAATCTCCCACTCGGGCTTGATCGCAGCGCCCGATTCCATGTATCAGCTCTGGGAGTACTTCTTTCAAATGTTGTTTTAGTAGCAACAACACAAATGATGATGGCTAGACACATTAAAGCGAATGAATGAATGAATGAATGAATGAATGAATGAATGAATGAATGAATGAATGAACGAATGAACGAATGAACGAATGAACGAATGAACGAATGAACGAATGAACGAATGAATGAATGAACGAGCTCCTCATCCTCAGAGCCCTGGACACCATGAACAAGCATATTACAGAACCGTAATCTGCAACTGGCTACTAAAATGACTGATTACGGCTTTGCAAGAAATAAAACTCTGGTCATTAACAAACTGAAGAGCCTCCAAAAGAAGTTGCATTTAACAAACACAACATCAGGAGTGGCAGAGGGAGACTGCTGGTCATATTTATGCAACACGATTTGGGAGGAGTCGCTACGCAAATCCCGTTGTTATTCAGCATGGATCCGTCGCCCGCTTCATCTCCTGCAACCAGCCAGCTCGTACAGCGCGGCCGAACGTATTGCTGATGTCTCAGGGGCTTTGTGTGGTTCATACCAGGTATTAAGGTCAATCTTGATTGATTTTATCAATCAAGTATCAGTCCACTGTTGTAGGAATGCCAGTACTCACATAACAGTTTCTCTGTATGTGGCTCCACAGTCCACTGGAACTGACCCTTTATCTGGAAATATTCCCAAGTCTGTTTCGGACCTGACCTCACCTTAACAGTGAATCAACATTTGACACCACTCAAAGGCTAAACATGTGCCACAGGCTATGCCAGTTCACTTCAAAGTACTTCATGGTTTCCTTTACAACTGTCCCACAAGTTTATGCAAAACTAGTGGCTTATAATTGTGATTTGATTTGCAAAAAGCACATCAGTGCAACCCAGGACGCATTAACATACTCACTGGCGAAACAGTCCAGACTTCCTTCTGATGTGGTCTGAGTGATTGCACATGTCAAGTTGTAATATCTTGACTTGATTCTTATAAAGAAAAAAAGGATTTTCTCTTTCCCAACAGTGCTGCTAAATCTGTTTGAATCTTTTAGGCATTTTGTGTTATCCAACAACGGCTGAAATCTCCACAGACAACCGACGTAACCAAGAAAAATGGAAATAGGAAATTGCACTTCACACAGCTATTAGCCACTTGCAGAAACCCTTCTCACACTTTTGTTTTTACTTGCGTAATTTTTTCTTGTCTGAGTGCAACACCAGGAATGCATCGGGGAAGGAATGAAGCCTCCAGCACAAAGCGGAGCTGGACTTAGATCTTTATCTTTTTCCTTTTGCTTCTGCCCCTGGCTTGTCCTGTTACTGACCTTCTTGTAAACCTGTCATTCTTACATACCGAATCCCACAACCATGTATGTATGTACTGCATGCACTTCTTTGTGACCCTCCTGTCAGTCATCTGACCTAATGGGTCACTGAATGTATCTTGAAAGAAATAGAGAAAAAAAAAATCTAAGTTTATAACGTCATTAACATGCACGCATGTACTAATGATACTACCCCCCCCCCCCCCCCCCCCCCCCGTGCTGTATAATTTTAATTCCACTGTCAAAATTTCCAAGATATTCAGTTTTTTTTCAGTTTTTGTGTATTGCTGCTCCTGACATCTGTGTCTGCAGCAAGGCCTGTTTGTTTGGGTTTGTTCTTATATTATATTATACTTATATTGCTCGTATATTCTTGTTCACATTTGTTTGAAACTGTGGAAACATCTGACTGGACTCTGTGTGTAAGGAAGATCTGATGTCCACTCTCCTCCTGTGCTTTCTGTGTGTCTGCAGTGCGTTACTGCATGTGTGCATGCGCACCCATGTGCGCGTGCATGATGTCAGGCCGATATGTGGTTTACATTAGTTCTGTTTGATGTCTCCATCAGAGGCCTCTCTCCTCCTACTTCGACACTACTGTTTGATCTGCTCCAATCTGGTCCTGATCACTCTGCCTTTGTTTACTTTCAAAGACACTTTTCTTTTCTCCTTGTTTCTCCAACCCCCGCCACTCTCCCCGTCACTCATGATCAGCGTGTGTGTGCGTGTGTGTGTGTGTGTGTGTGTGTGTGTGTGTGTGTGTGTGTGTGTGTGTGTGTGTGTGCAGGTTTGAATTTCTTTTGTTCTCTGAGTAGATTTGTATCAGAGCAAAATGTTGATATGTCAAGCTTTTATTATTTTTTTTCTTTGATTCTTAGCATCTGTTTAGTGGTCCTGTATTGTGGGTTGCATTCTTAGGATTTTTTTTTTTTTAAATTGAGTGGGAATATAAATAGCTGGTTTGGAAATGTTCATTAGCTCCTGATTGGAGAATATGATTATGAATTTAAGGCAAACACTGAGGGTTTCAGTCCAGGCATGGGTGCATGCTTTGATCCCCTTGATCATCAAATGGAGTCTGACTCTCTGATTTCTTTTAAATATTTTCATTTTCACTACATATAATACACACAAATAAGAGCTCAGATTTCAACTACCTATATACTTTAATTCCCCTTCACATTTTTAGGGGGGGACAATCAGTAATACAAATTTTTTTTTGTTTTGTTTTTTAAATAACATTCTGCTAAGACACTTTCTTTTCTAAAGTATTCTTCTTTTTGGAGGTCTTTGGTTCAGAGAGTGGGATTGTGAAAGTAACGTTGGACACTATAGTCACATTTCCATCACACTTTTTTGGAAAAGAAAGCCTAAACCCTGATTTGAGTTTTCCTAAACTCTGAATGAGTTAGGACGGACGGTCATCTTGTAATAACTCTTTCTTCCACTAGAGGTACACATCATTGTGTCTGAGCTGCTACCTTAAGCTCTAGTATATTTAGTATGAACTTCTCTTTAGATGACGTATGCCTTTTCCCTTACAGATAAATATTCATGAGCTAATTACAAGTTAAATCTGAATCTTGACTGTTTAATGGAGATGCACAGCATTTTATTACCCTTTTCACAAGATGACACAATTTCCTGAGCTATTAATGAAATCTTTGAGACACACTTTGTTTAAAATACCAACATGACATAGTACTACAGCACTCTTAACAGTCTTGTTCTGAGCAGCTGGTTTTACATCAGTGGCTCAATAAAACCCAAATGTGCCTCTTTAAGTTGGTAGTTGTGCTTTACACCAAAACACAACTGTAAATTTGGAAACAGATTCAACTCAATATCCAGAATACCTCAGAAACGTGTACATTGAGAGTGTAACAAGCTCATTGAGTCATCTGGTTCAAGTTGGTAAAGAAGTACAGTGAAACGTAATTTACACACACACATCAAGGTTTTACTCATGTTTGCAGATGAGAGAGCAGAAAAAAAATCAGAAGAAAAACAATTTAGAGCGATGAGATCAACATTAAAGGAGCTGAGATGGTTGTTTTATTCATGCATGCTGCACTAAACTGCAATGGTGGTGATGAATGAGAAGAGGTGACTTAAACTTAAAGGGGAACTTGAGATGGCTGAACACTGTTATTTCCTGCCTTCAGCATATCCAATCAGCATTCAGTCGATACCCCAACCCCCACAGCCCCAATTTTCAGTTTTTCGGGGTCACTCTAACCCACGACTAGTATTTGTTTTAGTTCCACAGAGGTTCCTGAAAATTCTTGTTGAGGATTTTGGCCTTGTAAAACTACCTTGGACCCCCACTAAGGCTTCTTACAAGATGCAACAGGGCAGATTGTACTTCTTAAAATATAAGGTCCTTAAGTAGTTACAGAACAATGTTGCACATCTTAAATACTTTGAGCTTGTTGTTTGTACAGTTATCTGCTGAGGAATCAGAGCCAGTAATTAGAAAAAAGGAAAAGAAAAGAGAAAAAAAAAAGAAGAGACCCCTGTGGAGCTGCAAAGAACAAATTTACATAATTTGACAATTCTGCACATCCTCTGCACAAAACAGTAACTGAGGCTTCTTCAGGTTCGCTGCGCTGCAGGCCAGTACAGGAGATCTTTACTCTCTACAGATATAAACTTGTACAATGTCTTTTTATAGTGACTGCATAATAAGGACTTTGATTTTTACTAACACAACATATTTTCCCTGTGTTGATGAATTGAATTGAATTGAATTGAATTGAATTGAATTGAATTGAATTGAATTGAATTGAATGGGAACAAGTTAGAAAAAAAAATGTGGATGATTTGTCGCTGAATTATGAGATTAAAGGTTGTAGGTGTCTGATGGCCCATTAATACTGAAAGCTGCAGACAGGTCATTAAATTCCTTTTCCCAACACAGTAATTCAGCATCAAGAACATTTATCTTCAAGTGACACAGTCCTTACTCCACCCAACTCTGGAGGACGATCCATGTCTCAAACTTACAGACACTAAACATAAAAAAGATGCAGTTTGGGAGAATTTGTGTTGTAGCGGAAGGAAAAGATATGAAGTAGATGAGAGAATTAGGACAACTTGCAGACAACGAGCCAATAAAAAACTTGACTGAGAAAACAGTGTGAGACATTACATAGTTTTAAAAGTGTTCAGAGGTTCATACATGAACCACTCTGATGACATGATCATGCACACATTTCTGACTCCTCTCTGTTCGCCATTATTATATATGTCGGCACCATAGCAACCACAATGCTTAACTGCTGTTTACAACAGTGAACAGCTTCTGTCATGAAATCAAATTTGTATTGGTAATGAATCTGTTGCCACAGCGATGCAATTGTGTAAACGTATAAGTGTTTCAATTTAACATCATTTTCCAGCATTCAAACTGCTGGACTCAAGTAGAACGAAAATGTTCATGTAAAAGTGAAATTATTTCCATCTGTGACAGAATATACGTGGTGCAAATTAAGCAATCACTTCATAATTAAGCAATTCTTTTGAGTCAGGCCTTAAACTAGTCATTGTTTAAATCATCACTGTCAATCACCTTACTACGTTTGTGTAATGAAAACCACACGGAGGAGGACCGAGTGCTGATTAGATTGGATATAATTAGGTCATAGAAGTTTGAGATAATGAAAGTCAGCATTGCTCCGCTGTCGCTCTGAGTGCTCAGGGTCCTGTGGGACTGAAGCCGGCCTGTTAAACTTTATTAGAGTGAACAGGCTCGCCGAGTCTACAGCACACTGGGCCTGGGAGAAAGACCCACAAACAGAGACCATAAACACAACAACAACAGCCTATTGTTTTTGTGAGAGGAGGAGTGAATGGAAAACGTGATTGACGAATGAATGAGTGGTCTGTTCTGTGCACCACTTGTGGATAGAGATCAGTGCTTAGCTGTAAAGAATTGCTTATTAACACTGATATATTTTTTATTACTGGATTACAGTTTTTAATGCTGAAGCGCTCTGTTGCAGGTTTTGTGTTTAAGCATAAACATTCTGCTGAGAATCTGATCATAGAAAAAAGGCCCAGTTTTGTTTCAAATCTCTTTTAATTTATGGCCACACAATCATTTACTGGTTGTTTTCTAGACAGACTAAGAGTGCCCTGCACACCATTATGACGGGGCACAGCATCCAGCTCTGACATATTTACACACCTAATTTTGTTTAGACTTGGTCTATTTGGAGCTGTGCTTCTGAGGTCTGCACTTCTGGAAAAATGTTTGTGAAGCTGAAGCTGATTTATGCTCCCCCATTGGTTGCCATTTTTGTAGCTCATGCTTAGAGAAGAAAGAAAGAAAGAAAAAAAACGGATTATGGGACTACAACCAACGCAGAGGCTTTGATGACTGGGTTGCGTGCAGTTCTCCAACAAACCAGTGTGTCACCCACTTGGCAATGATGCTGTGCACAGGTTGAATGTTGATTGGGGAAAGGGTGGCTTGCAGTCCGCTGGGAATGACCACAGCTGAGTAAACCATGTGAAGATGAACAATGCATGTGTTTATAAGTACTGCTGTGTGCTAGTACAAGAGCCCTGCCAGAAGCTATGCTCTAATGGTATTGATCCGTTATATTTAACTGAGCCACATTCTGGCTTTTCTTCAAAAGCTGACACAATTTCCTGAGGTGCAATTGAAATATCTATGACAAGTTTGAGTCACAAATAATAAACAAATAAATAAATAAATCACTGACTTGGGGGACGACAACACCCCTTTCAACCATGTGCTTACAATTCTCTTCCTAGCAGCTGGTTTGAGGGTGAGGAGTTAGGATCTGAACTGCCCTCCACCCCTCCTCCCGTGGGATGCGTTTCTTTGGAAACTGATTACTGGTGGCGATAAAGATGAGAAAGGTGAATAATTCCTGTTCTGGGTCTGTGATCTGACCATCACAGACTATAGAAGAAGATCTGGATTATCACAGGCTTGCTATTTTAACTTAACTTAGCACATGATCATCTATAAGGGTAACTAATGTTATGCGATGTCCAAACTGGCATGGTAGTTAAGGTGCATGACTGTAGCTTTTCCCTGACCAGGATAAAAAAAAACCCCACCAGTGGTGGGATTCAAACCACTTTGTAGGTGGAAGCGTTGTCATCTTGGAGTTCAGTCCCAGACTGTGGAGATATGGGTTTGCCACTGGTTGCAGAATCTCATCTCAATTTCTCTCTGCATTGAGATTGCCTCCATCAATGACAAGCCTTGTTTTGCCAGTGAGGGAAAAACTCTGGACTCATCGCTGAACATAACATTCCCCCACATGTTCAGGTTCCAGTGCACGTGTTGCCGACACCAGTGCAAACGGGCCTGATGGTGAAGTGCAGTCATAGCAGGCCTCCTGGCCGCTCTATGAGACAGGAGATTGGCTGCTTGCAGTATGTTCCAGGTTGTCTGCCATATCGTCCTGCAAACCATGACTGCAAATCTGTGGAGACAGTCTACCAGTCTTTTTGGGGTGTCGTCCTCTTGGGATGCCCGCTTTGCGGCCTGTCTCTGATATCCCCAGTTTAATTGAACTTGGCCTTCAGTTTGAAGATGGTACACACCAAACAATGCTGCAACGTGGTTTTGCAAAACACCAGTTGCCCTATGGCCTGAGCCCTATACGGATCAGTCAAAGGTGGCATGCCGATTCTTGGAGCAGACGCAGTCACCAGCTGGCCATTGAGCTGCGGGAGACCAGTAAGAAAGACTAGGCAGGATGATGAATCTGAATCAATCTAGTCTTTTCTGTTTCTTACAGGCAGCTGTCGGCTCACCCAACCAGTCATACGAATTCTGGGAGATAAAACCACATGTAATTATGACATTACTTTATAAACATTTATCTATAAAAACCTGCACAGATGTTTCTGTCCAACTCTAGGTTTTTTTTCACTTTAAAACAGGCATAAAGTGACCAAGTGCCTACTTACAGTGTCTCCTTACACGACCTCAATACCACAAACCTTTATATAACCTTTATCACTACAGTAACAAAGGAGCTCTTCATTACATATGAAATATGAAATATTTCTAAATCATCGACCATGACTTATGTGTTTTTCCCAGCAGGGTGAAGAGAAACGGTGACAATAGCACATCCACAAACAAGAGTAGCTTATATTTCCCTGTGGTACCCATATATTTGTATACATATATATATGCAGCTGCATCAGAAGACTGGTTCACCTGCAGTCAGAAAAGCTCTGCTTAGCACCAAGTCAGTATCAGTGCAGCAACATGCAGCACCTCGGTACTGTTTAGTCAGTGTTTGTAGGTTTGCCTGCTTGAAATGTCCTTGTGTTATTTTTCTATTCCCACTTTCAGAAAAGATTAATGCCTGGGTGGAGTTAAAAGGGATCTTTTCACAGTCCTGACAGCTGAGTGATAAATAAAGTAAAGAGTGAGTAATGTGTGATGGGAAGATGATGGATGGTTAAGTAACCTGCCGAACACTAAAGACGAGGACGGTATACTGGGTGATAAACAGAATTACTTTTACAATTTAAAAATACAAAGATTTGCCGAAAGGGTTGATAACCACAGTCCAGCGGTTGATGTTTCAGACTCAAGTTGTTGCTAAGGAAAATGTAATTCCTGCTGGCTTCTATTATTCTACTATTTTGTTGGTAACTGCACATATTGTACTTATACTGAGAGATCCCAAGACAGCCAACCACAGGTGAACACACAAAAAAGGCTTTAAATTACAGATATCACAATCATAAGATTGCATAACGGCCACAGTAATTCCACCGCTGCAGCTTCAAGTGTTGTTCTCCAGTTGTCAGTTAAGGAACCACATCAAAAATATTGTAGGGATATTTAAGCATTTTCATATTGTAAATTAGAATCTAATTAAGAGATCCTTTTAACAGTTTAAACAACTTCTGTTTCTGTCTTTTCTTGATCCATGTAGTTCCATGGCAACCCAGAACAAGTCCATAACAAAATGAAGGTTCATATTTTCCACAACTATTTTTAGATGAGAACACAATTCATTTTAAAAACAGTTAAAGCTTTTT
>CM026198.1:7148551-7266051 GCA_014839995.1 Xenentodon cancila | reverse complement strand
AAATGGCTTTGTAATCATTCCCAGATTGATGAGCAGCTGCATTTGCTTCTCTAAGATCATTGCTGATATTTTTCCTCTTTGGCATCACATTAACATGAGTGACACTCCAAACCAACAAAGTAGATTTGATTAACAACACCTGGCTGCTGTTTAACGCCCATAAAAGCAGTCAGGATGTGCTTGATTTTTCACACTCCTCTCCTGATTTTTGGCGCAGTTTCTTGATTAAAACATAATTAATAACAATAGTAATAAACGATGGTGTCGAGCGCTGTTGTTCAAGTCAGGGTAGTAATTATATTTGTTTACATCATTTCAAGACCCGATGTTCCCGTAAACAAACTCTGAACCTCTTATGAAGATGTGCAATATTTACATAACTGCAAACTTCAGGAATTTAAAAATAAGACTAACATTCCTGTAAGTATCCCATCATATCATGTACCAAAAAAACTCCCTCACACCACTAATACATAATTACATACATACAGTAAACACATTTTAAAAGTAGACCTCCCTCCCAGTGTCTCATCCTCGTTGACCAGGAGTACAAATATATTTACTTATTGTATGAAATTATGCATTTTTTTCTTGTCCACTAGCCAGCTTCATCAATTTTAAATATACTGCACCTGAGATCTAAATAAAGGGACTAAACTGTCATATCAAAACTAAATTTAGCCAAAGTCAAATAGAAACTCTATCTTAATATTCATTTACATATTTTAATTATGATAAATGGCTTACTTTTAGTCATCCAACTCAACAATCTTGCTTCCCAATTTGACAATGTGTTTATAATACCTAAAGTGTGTTATCTGTGATGTACAAAACTATACATGTTTATACATGTGGATTTTAAAGCAGTTTTAGGGCAGAGGTCTGTGACTTGTTTTGCACTAGGGACGACTCATTAATTAAAGCAACATCTTAGAATATCAGTTTCAGTTTCATCTGATTATTTGATTACGTTTATGAAGTATCATCCAATTCTCATGACCTATCACAACCTTAAGACTTCCCTTTCAGAGTAAGACAATCAGGTATGATTTGTTTGAAGAGAAAAGTTTCCATCAGAATCTTTTGCCATGACGTAACGTAAACATTCATGACCTTCTGTGTTTCCTAAATTCACCATTAAAGCGCATATGACTGGACCCAAATTCAACCACCAACTGCTTTTAAGCCCTATAAATTAATTATGTCAACCTACAGCAGCAAAGTTTCCTTTTTTCTGTATGACTTTCTTTTTCTACAATTTCAAACCTGACGCCTAAAAGAAAGAGAAATCTACTTTTGCTCTAAAACAGCATATGTTTAGAGGCATTGCAAGTATTTTTCTCTTTAATTTTGTGGTGATATAACTTGCTAGTATATTACTAAACTCTGAAATTATATGAATGTATATATATATATATATATATATATATATATATATATATATATATATATATATACAAATATCAATAGATGAAATGCAGATTGGCAGAAAATAAATGACAACATTTGAAAGTTTTTCAGCAGTGTCCAGGCATGGTCTGTATATTCTCTTTTGTCATCTAAAATAATTTGTGCATAAGTTAGAATTAGTTTGGAGGAATTAGTTTGCATCAGAGGTAGCTGCTATGACTGCACCAGAAGTGCATCGACTGTAAGACACGGAGCTCCGTCAAATAATGATTCATCAGGAAGAGTTGCACGCTTGTAGCAAACCTCCCTCTGGGATCTGGCTCGTGGTGGGCGTGCTGATGCGGGTTATAACAACATCACTATGTGATCATGGTCGTGATTAGCGGACACATCTATCTTTTAGTGTTTAGACACAAGCATCAGCTCTGATGATGTACATGAAGTCACTCCCTTGTGCAGGTGCTGAAGGGCTGGGAACATATAGATCACAAACTCACATTACTATTTCAGCACATTAGCACAGCACAAATCTTCTCAGACAAAGATGTAATCAGAGAGATTTAGATTCTGAAACAGTCATTTCACTGCTCATAATTTAATGTGTTGTTTCTCAAAATCTATGTTGATGACATCTGAGTGTCTGTAGGTCTTGTCTCGTCAGTCGGTGTGAGGTTTTGTGTGTGATTACGCTGTGTGATACGAAGTGGCTCAAAATGATGGATCAATGCTCTTAAGGACTTGCTGTTTTCAAGCATCTTTGTTCTTTGAAGATGTAGTTTTTTCAGTTTGATTTTTAAGCACAAGGTAGTCTCATTTTGCATATAAACCCCATGTGGTCTTATAAACCTAAGCAATTGACTGAATAAGAGAATTGGACAAATCTTCTGGTTTTCTGGAGCGGGGTTTTGAAGCCTGTTTTCTCTTTATAGTAGAGCAGCAAGCTGTAAATGGCAGAACGAGCTCACCAACCGCCTTGGTTCAGTTATCTTAAGTTAGCTATTTAAACCTGGCTTAGTCCGTGCTAACCTACGATGCCAACATTTCCTTACATTCATTCTGATTAAATCTGTCGGTCCACTCCCATTTCTACTGGTGCCACCAACAATACATTTAAACAAGTTACGTCAGAGTTAAAACTAGGATGGTAAAAAAAAAAACAAATAAACGCCAAAAAACTTGAAGCAGGACCCGCCGGGAGCTGATGCTAAACGACAGCAGCTTTGCAGTCCCCCAGGACTCCATCACAGCTGGTTCCTAGTTCCTTCCAGCTGAGCTGAGGAGCATGGTGGAGGTCCGCAGCAGGTCCTTCTGTTTCAAATATTGTTTCAGTAGCGACATTAGAAATGATGCAGCCCTGTAGTCCCTTCGGTTTTGTCACAGTTGGCTCTTGGTGGACTGGAGAAAGTTAGTCCGTCTGAGAGGATCGCTTAGCTGAGTGGCTTGGCTGAAGCACCAAGGACCCAGCTGTGACACGCCCCTGGGGATACTGACGCTGTCCTAGTTAGCTCAGGCCTCGTAGCCAAGCTTCGGCTTGGTCTTGGGAACCTCCCGGGCTCACCCACAGCACAACAAGTCACACTTTCTGTACAATAAAAATGACTATGTTAGGTCTTTTAAGTGCAGGAGTTAAAACGGGGCTAAGTAGCTATATTGTCTGCCGACACTGGTTAAGCCACTCGTCAGTCAAAAGATTACGTCCATAATTGTGCATACATTTGTTGCTTTATATAACTTCACCTGATAAGGTCCAAAAGAAAATTCAACCACTGTAATAAAGCTTTAATGGAGGTCAAATTTAAATATCAAGACCAAAAACTGTTGTTTTTTTTTTTAAAACCGGGCTGTTAATATGTTTATTTCTGCAGCAAAGTTGGACATTTTAACATAGAGGTCAGAGGACGCTGACTTCCTTTTGGAGCCAGCCCGATTTACTGTCCAAAGAATGAGTCCAGTAAGATGTCTCGATGCATTTTAAACTATGACGTTTTTTTTAACATCATGTAAACACAGTGAGTGTGGATATTGTTGTTGTGCTGCTGCTATACAGCTACTACAACTGTTTTTCTCGAGTGAAGTCTGACAACAGTCACATGTAAATTCCAACCTATAAAATGAAGTGATTGTCACAACCGGTAAGCTTTATGTTTCATTGCTGTGACATAATACCCCAACATCTTGGTGAAACACGTATTGTTGCTGATGTCAAGTCAATATGATAAACCATTAAAGGTTTTAGCTGGATATTTTTGCTGAGAATCACTTCCCGAGAGGTTAGTTTTCCTGTAAAACACAGGCACCAGGCCAAAGGTGCAGATGCTGTTGCCGCACAGCTGCTTTAGCAGAGATACAGGTGTCACGCAGCTGCCCTCATGCTTTCTGCTTCATGCTTCACACTCTCAGATGCCTTTTTTTTATGTGTAGTTGTTTTGTTGTTGTTTTACATATGATTTTAATGTGTCCTGACAAAGCATCAGTATGTGATTAGTTGGGAATGAGGATACATTTTCAGTCTGCACTGATTTATTATGTTTCTATAAATGTAAGAAAAAGATACCTTTGGACAAAATGATGCCACTGCACATTTCCCAAGTGGTGATGGAGTAAGGCAAATATCTCATTTTACCTGTTACTCAATGTCTGTAGCTTTAATGATCATCACTTACTTTTTGTGAAAACTAAAAGAATTGGATCAGGTAGACGGGGAGCTGCATGGCTGGTCTCACTCACAGAGATCGAGTTCGGAAATCTGATAGGAGCTTTGCTCTTCCACATCATGAGTAGTCAGTTGGGGTGGTTCATGTACCTGACAGGATGCCCCCTGGGCACCTCCCTTTGGAGATTTATTGGGCATAGCCAGCTGGGTGGTGGTCTTGGGGCGGACTTGCTTCATTTATAATATCTCCCAGGTTGCCTTGGACTCAGAGAAGGCGGTCTGGTCATCTGCTCCCCTTGTTTCTACCACAAGCCTGAAATGGACTGGGTGGAGCGTTTTGCACTCGCTCTAGTCTGGTGTTCTCTGCTTATCTCACTAATCACTGAGAGCTGAGCGGCAGCAGGTGGAGATCAGTGCGTCTGCAGCCTTTTAGAGCTGATGAGTCACCGGAGCTTCATCCTGATGGCTGCGCTTACTCTCCCTCTTCTGGAAATAATCATTTCCTGTGATCTGGGATAGTTGTGTCATAAACATTACTCTCTGTCTTTATTAATTAATCATTGACTGTGTGTTTTTGTTTCTTCCTTTTTTTGTGTGTGTGCGTGAACATGTGTTTTTACTGTTCAGCCCAAGAGACAGGGAAGTCTCTAATACGCTCAAGCTGTAATTGCATTCTCAATAAGTTGCAAGTAAAGTTTGGTTTTATCGCTCATCTCCTCTTTCATTCTTTCCTTTCTGCATTTCAGTCTCTTCGTGTTTCTTTCTGTTAGTTGCTTCCAGAATGTTTGTTTGGAAATTTGTTCAGTTCTCCATCACACGCAACCAGGATCCCAGCCAAGACATCTCCCTTTGTGCACTCACACACTTACACGCAGAAGATATCACATTAAATCCTTCAGTTCCCTCTTTCTGATGTCTTTGCCATGCCACTTTATAGTGTGCGTACAACGTTTGTGTGAGCCGTGCGGATGTTTGTTGCATGTACCAGCCCGTTCAGTGAATGTGAACCATCCTTATTCACAATTTATATACCTATACACATTTTTTTTGTATTTGTTTTTGCTGCTTCAAAGGACAATATGGTGATTCCCCTTAAGAACATGAAAGGAAACCCCAAATCCTACTGTAATCACTCACTCATATCCACACCTCAGCTTAAACTTAACCACAATCCTTCTTGCTATACTGGTATTTACAGTTTGTGGCTGTGCTGCTTGGTGACTTTGTGAATGAATGTGTGCCTTCACAAGCTGAGTAACGTGATCCCACGCACTGAACACACATAGGTGTATGTTTGTGTTGTCACGGTGATGCCACTTGGTCTTTGTGTCTGGGAAGCAACTTTGAGAAAGGTGAGAGCGACACTCTTCCGTAGTCAGTTGAGTGCTTGAAGAGCTCCACATGATGATGTTTTGGCTTTGAAAGCTTCTGATAATCCAGCTGGCACAAACTGAAGCAATTGGAGGCTCACCTGTGGATCTATTTCCAGAAGCATCTTCAAACACAGGGACTTAATTTCATCAGCTCATAGGGGCATCAAAACAAACCAACCACGCATCAGGAAGGTAATTACGGACATTCACAAGTCTGGCTGAATGTTTGGAAGCTCCCAAATTAGTTTGTTCAAACGATAATACATGAGTAAAAAAAGCGTGGATGTTTAAGAAGGAAGTGGTTCCTCTGTCTGACAAAACTGACAAAAGTAACAAAAAATAACAAAAAATATCAATAAAAATAAAAACAAACAAATGAAAGTGACCTAAACAAATAGTTGGTACCTTTTAGAAAAGATTAAAAACAATAGACACCCATGACTGGGTAAGAATAAAAGACTGGACTATTCTGAAGTGTCCTTCTGATTTAAAGCCTATTGAACATCTGGGGAAAAAGCTGAAACATGCAGTCTGGAGAAGAAACCCTCCAAACTTAAGACAGCCGGAGCAGTTTGCTCATGAGGAGCGGGTCTGCAGGTGCGCAAGTCTCATTGGCTACACTTTTAACACTGGACATGTGTGAAGCGGATGGCGTCAACATCTGTACGGAGACATGTGTGGATAAGGGATCGGAGCCAGGAGAGATGGACTGTGACATGACCAGTTTCACCGAAGCAAAAAAGGTGCAGCGCTGAATTGTGGCATTAATTACATAACTGAGACGCAACCTCACGGTTCAGACTGAAGTGTCTTCGGAAAACATCAGACATGTATCTAATTTAGCACCACATATGAAAGTGACCCAGGTCTGATGTAAAAAACAAACAAAAACAAGAATCCGATTGCTCTTGCCTGCAGTGTGGACATAGCAGCTGAGTTATTACTTTTCAATCAGGATTTTTCAGTGACCATTGTGGGTTTTTCTTTCTTTAATGGAACAATACCAACACATTTGCGCATGCCTCTAAATCATAAAGTGAAAGCATGGGCATGAATGGGTCTTCCAAATGGACAAGGATTTCAAGTGTAACCCCAAATTAATTAAGATCTTATCACAGAGCATCTCTCACATCTGGAGACACCTGTTAATGCCAGTTGTGAACAGACATGCTTGGAGCTGTCCTGTTGTGATCGGATGACTCAGTATGAATGTAAATAACAGGTCCTTTGTTTTTCGTTCTTGTCTCCTTATATTTTCCCTTCTCTTTGTTACATTTTTTATTACAGTTTTCTTTCTCAATCTCGCTGACTCTCAGCAGCTTCTCAGGAGACAATCACTGAGTCAGTCTTCCCATTATCCTACCATAACCACGTAGAGTCAAATGTTAGGATTGCTTTCATTTATGCTTTTTTTATCCAACTGTGTTCTTTTCCTCGTTGTTTTTCACTGATACAGTTGGTCGGCAGGTCATATTGTACACTCTCAGCAGGAACTCAATCTCCCATCATCCACTTCACGCTGAGCCAAACCTGTCCTCGCACTGTTGTGAGATGAAAGCTCTAGTGCAAGAAATGAGATCTGACAGATGTGGAAAAAAAGACATGCAGATATGATGGCCAAGACACATGGATGTAGTGAGAAGTATGATGTAGGACATGCAGGGAATGGAGATGGAAGGAGAGGAACAGCAGAGGGTGGTGGTTTGAAGGCCGGGAGGGAGGGACTGTAAGGTGCTTTCCCAATTCTGGTCTTGAATTCATTGTTTTTAAAACATGTGGTTTGAATTTGTTTCGAGGCAAAAGAAGAATAAGATCACACAGTAGTGTTTTACACACAGGTTACACGCACGCACACACACACACATGCACGCACTGCACTTGTATTGTCGACTATGAAGTCATGGCCCTCTTCAATTGGAAGAAGACAAAATGCAGCAGAAAATCAAAACCAGTGATGTGAATAAAATGTGTTTTTATATATTGTATATTCATTCTTCATGTGTGTTTTGATGCACTGAAGATCAGACAGTTCTCTGTTTTTTGCATTTTTTTTTTTTACAATTTAATATAATAAATATAACAATCTGATTAAACTTTTAACGACAAATTCCAGCTTTCCAAGTAATGATCCAATCAGCTCGATCCAACCTGCAGCTGGCTGGAGACATGCTAAGATTGTTAAGGAGTCTTCTCCCAGATCCTTCAGCACCTCTCCTTCCTCAACTGGTTTCAATCAAGAAAGTCAAGTCCTATTTCAGCTGCTCTCCTCTTTTCCTCTGGCTCTTGTCTTCATCCATGTTTATTTGCTTAACTCTTTTTTATACGTGTCTACACGCGACACATGATACGCCGGTGAGGGTAATTGGAAATAGCACGATGAACAAATGGTCAGGTCTATGTTTAGCTACAGTATTTGTCCAAAAAACGAGGTCAACTGACCAACCGAATTCCCTGAATAAGCAGGTTTGTCTCCATGCAGAATTTTTTTTTTCCCAATGTCCCATTGGCACAGGTATATTCCAAGATGGCAATGCCAGGACTATGGACCAAACTGTGAAAAGAGCAGTTTAGGGAGCATAACACGTGGATTGGCCACCACAGCGTTCAGAACTTAAACCATTTCAGTTGCTGAAGAAGACACTGTGGATGAAAGTAAATATGACAGTGCTTAACCTTATTAAAAGACCACCATGGCAAATGCATCTTGTTATCTAAATAGAAAGCAGTTTTCCTTTTTTTTTAAATTTTCTTTTTTAAAGAACACATAACATATGAACCGCTGCTCCTCTGCATCGAGAGATGCAGAGGAGATGAGGTGGCTCAGGCATCCGGTGAGGATGCCTACTGGATGCCTCTATAGGGAGGTCTTCCAGGCTTGTCCCACTGGGAGGAGACACCGAGGAGGACCCAGGACACTCCAGAGGGACTATGGTCCTATGCTGGTCTGGAACGCCTTAGGATACCCCCAGATGAGGTGGGCAGAGTAGCCACTGAAAGGGTAGTCTGCTGACCCCACAACCTGACCTTGAATAACCGGAAGATGGATGGATGGATGGATGGATGGATGGATGGATGGATGGATGGATGGATGGATGGATGGATGGATGGATGGATGGATGGATGGATGGATGGATGGATAGAAACCATATGAAAATGAAGCCATGACAGCTTGGACGTCACCCAGATTATCAGGGTCCTGTCATGGTTTGAGGGACAATACGCTGATGAAGAATGTCCTACAGGAACCAAACGTTTATAGTCTCAAACTGAGAAGATTTCAGTTTTGTAACGCCACTGCACAAGCAGTCTGATTGAGAGACGAGATATTCAGAGGATGTCTAATGCTGTCACAGAACACAAGAACTCAATAAAACACTTGTGTGTTTAAACTCTTTAGTCATACAAATTAATTTGAGGAACCAAGTTAGTTGACCCAGACCAAATGTCAGCCCAACTAATCAGCCACAAGTCAATGTGGTTCTGTCATGCTGCTTCTTCACTTAAAGTAGGAGGAGAATCAACAAAATCTGTGGTAACATTCAAAAGTAATGGTCTACAGACTTATTCAGTTATAGAAAACAATAGGTTTCATGAACTGTTCTTTGTAACTGACCTCAGGGCTTTGGTTTAAGTTCTCATCAAAAACACACTAAAGACAAACTAACACCCCGGTAAAGGACTCTGAGTAAAAGTATCTGATAAGTCATTACGAGTGATTCGTGGCCTCCTGTGGTGATTGAATCATGTTTAACTTATGTACTGACTGCGGTAGATGATTCAGGTGAGTGTTGGTCAATATCCAGGGCTTGGCAAGGTTTCATCTTGATATCCAGGGTTTGTCTAGACTAGGCATGGTGTCCAACACTTGGCTTGACCTCCAGAGATTTTGAAATCCATCATTCTGCAGTGAGACGAATGATTCACAGGTGGAAACTATTTAAGACGATTACCAATATTTCCAGCAACAGGCATCCCATCAAGTTCACCTCAAGTTTAGACCACATAAATTGTATTAAAAAGAAAAGAAAATCAAAAGGCTGCTGATTGGTGTTATTACAAAGCCAAGCATATTATCAAAAACACAAGCACAGAGGTGGAGCGATGCAGATTTGGGGTGTTTGTCATCCATGTAATCTAGTGACCTGCGGTAATTGGGTGAACCACTGAATACCAATACTTACCAAAACTTCTGAAGTATCAAACGTGAGGTCATCTGCACTAAAGTTAAATTAAAATTATTTTACTCAACGACACAAGGGTCCATAAACACATCTGCAATTCTACAACAGAACGGCTAAAAAAAAGAAAAGGATCATGGTGCTGCAGTGGTCCAGTCAAAGTCCAAACCTCCGTCTAATTGAAATGTCGTAGGATTACCTCAAAAGTATCTGCTTAAAAAAATACATAAACCCCTGAATGAATTGAAGCAACACTGCAAGTAAGAGTTGGCCAAATTCCTGATTATTCATGCAGAAAACAGGTACTTTCAATTATTGCTGCAACAAGTTTTTTAAGTCTGTTAGTTTTTTCACTCATTGCTTTTGCATTTTTGCTTATATTGTTAAATAAACAGTCGTAGAGTATATATATATATATATATATATATATATATATATATATATATATATATTTTTTTTTTTTTTTTTTTTAACCTAATTTTAAGACCTGCATTAGATCCCCAGTTACTCCCGTATGGTTAGTCTGGTCTGACCCTCTGTTTAAAGGGTCCAAGCCCAAGGTCATGTGATCTCACCCTTTTGGACACCCGGCAAGGACAATATTACTATAAATATCATTATCATCATTATTGGTTTAACCACTTGGGAGTGGGTCCAACCTATTACTAGTTACTCTCTTAAGCCACTAGGCGTAAATCTTGGGTTGGTGCAATCCAACTCTTCATACTTTGGACTTTTCTTTTCCTTTTATTTTGCTTTTGTATCATTTTTGTATCACATCACTATAAAGTGTAATAGTCTTGCTCTGGAAAGCAATTTCCTCCTGAGTCCAAGAACATTAGGAGCGGAAATTTAGAAAATCTGATCTGCACACTTCAAATTACTTGCAATACTTCATGTTAAACAGAATGTCATTGAAAAGTTAAAAGGGCATAAAGTATCTAAAACACCGTTGTTGTCTGTGCCTGTGTGTATGTTTGTTTTTTTACATTACACCCATGGCTGTGTGCGTGTGTGTGTGTGTGTGTGTGTGTGTGTGTGTGTGTGTGTGTGTGTGTGTGTGTGTGTGTGTGTGTCTGTACACGTGCGTGCATGCATGCGTGCGTGGGTGGGTGGCAGAGCCTCCCAGCAGTGAATATTCATAAGCAGCTATAAGTGGTTATGAATGTTTTGAAAGTCATTTTCAACAGCCACATTGAGACTCATTCAGAAGCATCTGTTGCCTGATGCCGTTGCTGCCAAATGTGTGTACGTGCATGTGTTTGTGTGTATGTAAGAGTTTGTGTGTTCTTCTATATATTGTGCTCATTGTGCAAAAGCATGGGGAGTGCCTTGTGGAAGTAGATGTATGCCAAGAGGGGCCCGAAACCCTGCAGGAGGCTCTTATCTTTGTGTGTTTGTGTGTGTGTGCATCCACACACATGACACCCTCTGCAATGGTTTGACAGACTTTCGAAGCAAATGTCACGTTTTTGATTTAGTCAATTCGTGTATTCCCATGAAGTGTGTGTGTGAGTGTGTTTCCTCGCATCAAAAGAAGAGGATATGAAAGGTGAATGTCATTCCTTGATGTAAAGCATCCCACTGTTAAACTTCGGCTTCAATCACCATCTCAACTGTTGCCAACACACAGAAGCACAGCCAATGTTTTCACGTTAAAGAGTTCCCAACGAGAAGTGACAAAGCGTCCAGAACGAGGAGTCAAAGGGAAGCAGAAGATGACCAGCCTGCTCACCTGTTTCGTGTGGGCGCGTTTGATATGTCTGTTTATGTCTTGTTGTAGTTGCAGGGGGGTTTTCATGTTGCTTTTTTGTGCATGTGCATGTGATTATTTACATGATCACACAGCGAATTTGGCAGCAGACCACCAGCTTACCATCTGCTTCTTACAGAGCACGCAGAGGGAGTGTGTTCACCGTACTTGCACATGCACACCTGTCAATCCATTCTGTTTTGTGTGTGCGAAAGCTTTGATACGCCATGCTGACTTGTTGGATTAATCATGTAATTTATTCAGTTGCTTTCTGATTTGGGCTTAGGCCGACTTATTCCAAAAGGGTGGAAACTGTCATTAAATATGACATCATCCCTCGGACACACACACACTAATAATACAGTAAAACACCAAAAATGAGGCGTTTTGTGCATTTTTTTTTTTTTTCATTATTTTATGGGATTTGCATTGTGGGTCTAAGTGTGTGTATGTGTGTGTGTGTCTCCTTTAGAAAGGTGTTACAAAAGCCCCCTGCTGTTCAGACCTCAATTAACCCCCTACAACTGCACAGCAGAGACATGGAGCAAGAAGGAGGGCAGAGAAAAAGAGGGATTGAAGAAGTGATAGGATGACTGATGCAGAGGACTGATAGAGGGACTGAGAAAAAGAAGACTTCGTGCTTGGTGAACTTCTCCGTCGCTCGGGAGCTGCATTCTTCCTGTCTGCTCTGCAGCCGCAGCCCCTTGACGCTGTAAGAGGCCCCTTGAGGCAGATAGAAAACCTAAATTCAGGAGAGAGACTTTGACAATGGCTCGTTGAGGCAACTATACAAACCCCAAATGTCAAGCGGATGGCCTGTGAAAGCGCTTGCCGCGACGGTTGCAGAAACACTAACTATTCACACATGCATACATATAAACTGATAGAAGAAAGTATGGATGGGGTAAAAAAAAAAAAAAAAAGTTATTTCTTCATTATTTAAAACATTTTAAAAAGTAAAATAAAGAACATTGCCGGGACAGGGTGACAAATCTTGGCTCATAGCGTTTAGTTTCTGTTTGAAAGTGACCTCATCGATAACACACAGAGTGACACAGATGCTGACTGTGAGTGATGGAGTGCAAAAATAAGCTTCAGGAGCATCCATTTGTGGATGTGACAGCCTCATCCCATTTTCAACTTTGCTCTGAGTCTTTTGTTCGATCTGCACTCTCATAAAGTTGATAGAGGGAGTGTAATTAAGTTTTATCCCATTAGTTTCCCTGGCATTATCATTCCCCTGCCCTCAGCAGTCATGCCAATAAAACATATTTGAGCTGACGACAGCAAACTCAGGAGGAGAAAAGCAGGAAGGGGGGTTCCCGCACACACTCATGTGACACTTATCGGCATATGAATCCGCACAAACTCACAAGTCAATGTGCGAGCATGTTGCTCACAAACATATACAGGCACTCTGAATTACATTTATGCACAAAAGGGCACACCGACCCACACGCATTGACACCAAAGGGAGACGAGGGTCAGACAGGACTGATTGTCTCTTCCAGTCGCTCCGGAGAACATATTGATTTTTCCCACACTCTTCTTTCTAGACAGCTCCCCCTCATTCTTTTGCCTCCGCTTCGTCTCTCCTCATATTTTTCTCTACTTCCCTTTCCTCCCCTTTATTTGCCCTTTTGTCAAACATATTTTTTTTCTTCTCAAACTCCTGTCTTTCACACTTTTTCTGAACTTTTGTCTCTGATCTGGTCTGTTTGAACTGTTTGCTGCGCCTTCAGCTGCATCTCTTGCGCTGACGTCAGAGACTGACCTTGATGTTTGTAGGATAACATAACAGTTGAATACATCCGCAGTTAAGGACGATACAAAATTGGCCATTTTAAATGCTGCACAATCAAACGTTAAGTCACTTTCTACTCATTGAACTTACTTGCGCTTGACAGAAAATAACCCTCTTCTTTACAAAGCTCCATCTGCAACAAGATTCCTGCAGCGAATTATACGCTGTGTCAGTATTTAAGAGGGATTTCATCAACACACGTTACAGCCAGCGATAACTCATTCATTCTCTTTTCCTGCTGGTGTTTAGCTCAGTGCTTTTAGATCAAGCTGGGACCTCATTTCTTGGTGATTGTGATATATAGTTATTTTGTTACTTCTTTGGCAGCTAAAATGAAAAAATAAATAAATAAGAGACTTCAGCAAGCACAAATCCTTTGACAAATTCCTAGATTATGTACACTATGATAAACAGATGACATATCTCAGGCATGCAGGCCATTTCTAAAGTGCTTGTGTGCGTGCCTTTGTGCTCACACATGATTGTGTGAATGCAGAGCAGTGTTTTATGGCACTAAGTTATTAACTCCATGTGTCTGTTCCGTCATTCTGCATGCTGGAAAAACAATGATGGAAAAGCAGATAGATGCAGATAGAGATTTAATTTTCATTGTTCTTTATTTCTTTATTTTTCGTCTGAGTGAAAAAGAGAGAAAAAGTAAAAAAGACAGAAGAGAATGAACCTTCTTTGTTCTTTGTGCACAACTGATTCTGTCTGCTTTTACCTGCTTACTGTCACTCAGGATAGTCTTTCCCCAGATTGTCGAGACAGGGGATAAATGGGATATCTTCTATTTCCCTCCTCATCTCAATGTGGGTTCAGGGCTGAGTTCAGACAGATGTTTAATCTGTTGTCAAAACAATGCTCCTCAATGAGCCGGCTCTGCACTACACACAATTAGCTTCACACACGTGTTTGCTTTGTACTTAAAGGCTATTTTAGGATAATACCGGTTGACTTGTTTTGGTTCGCATCCGTGGAAAAGCCGCAGTCAGAGAAGCTGCACTTAAACACACAAATACCGAAGAATAATTGTGTAAAAGGATTAGATTGGCTGAGACTCTGTTGTTGCACCACAAAGCAAAGTATGCAAGACTATCATGTCTGGCAGGATCCATTCTTCTGTCATCGCTTATCACACATATTCAGACAAACGCACCTGCTTTTGAATGTACAGGTAAACCTCTTAGAAGGAATAAAAAAGAGATTCAATTCAATTCAATTTTATTTATATAGCATCTATTAAAATACAAGTTGTCTTTAGGCGCTTTCCAGAGACCCAGGACATGACCCCCGAGCAATTATTACATAAACAACGGCAGGAAAAACTCCCCTCCCCTCCTGCTGAAGACCAGCCAGGTAGAGCAGGAAAACGCAGATCAGAAAGAGAGAATGAAGAACTGAGAGAGGAGAGACACAGACACACCGTCAAATGTACAAAAGACAAGATACATTAGTATGAATTATCTGGGAGCAGCAGAACTAAGACGTCCATGTATATACGACTGATACATGGTTATTTGGTGATCTACAGAGACGACTATATAAGCGGGTGTAGACAGCAGACACTGAGGTGGACAGACGGTGGGACTGCAGGCCAGTGGATCATGTTGGTGTCCTCCTGCAGTGTAGGTCTCCAGCAGCAGATCTAGGATGAAGCTGTGTTGAAGACCAGCTGCTCCAGTCTGGTCCTGCAGCTGCAGCTGCAGCTGTGACTACTGCTTTACACTAACTATATGTTTTACTAAACAGAAGCGTTTTAAGTTTGGTTTTAAAGGTGGAGGTGGTATCAGCCTCCTTCACCCAAACTGGAAGTTGGTTCCAGAGTGATGGTGCCTGATAACAGAAAGCCCGTCCTCCAAATCTACATTTCGATACTCTAGGAACTACGAGTAAACCTGCACCCTGAGAACGGAGAGCTCTATTAGGAACGTACAGTACTATCAGGTCTTGCAAATATCGCGGCGCTAGGCCATTTTGGACTTTATATGCAAGTAATAAAATTTTGAATTGGATTCTAAATTTTACAGGGAGCCAATGGAGGGAAGCTAAAACTGGAGAGACGTGGTCTCTCTTGTTGATTCCTGTCAGCACTCGCGCTGCTGCATTTTGGATCAGCTGGAGGCTGTTCAGAGAATTACTTGGACATCCAGCCAACAACACGTTACAGTAATCTAGTCTAGAAGATACAAACGTGTGAATTATTTTTTCAGCATCACTCTGGGAGAGGATGCTCCTAATATTTGCGATATTACGGAGGTGGAAAAACGCTGTTTTACAAACCTGATTAATATGCTGTTTAAATGACAAATCCTGATCGAATATAAGGCCAAGGTTTCGCACAGTTTTACTCGAGGCCATCGCAAGACCATCTAATCCCTTCCTAAGCTGTTTGGGACCACAAACAACAATCTCTGTTTTATCAGAATTTAGGAGCAAAAAAAAGGACATCCAGTCCTTGATGTCCTTAAAACACAACTGAAGTTTGACTAATGGTTCTGTTTCACCTGGCTTCATAGACAAATACAGCTGTGTATCATCAGCATATCAATGACAATGAATGCTGTAGTTCTGGATAATACTTCCCAAGGGCTATATGTATAAACTGAACTAGATTGCCCCTAGCACTGAACCGTGTGGTACACCATAGCAGACCCTCATCTGAACATGAACAAGTTAGAATCTGTCAGATAGATCTGATTTAAACCAATCTAGAGCTGTCCCTTTAATCCTAACAACATAGTCTAGCCTGCGTAGTAAAATGCTGTGATCTATAGTATCACCAGCAGCACTGAGGTCCAGTACAACTAATATGGACCCTAATCCATTATCTATGGCTATAAGAAGCTCATTCGTGACTCGAACCAGTGCTGTTTCTGTACTATGATGCATTCTGAACCCCAACTGAAAAACCTCAAATAGAGAATTTCTATACAAATGGTCTCTTAACTTCCTTGCATAATTACTACAGCTTTAAAAACCTGCGGCACATTTTGTAAGTTTGGGGATAAGTTGATCTGGTCCAATATTGTCATACCAACAAGATAGAAAGCATTTTTGAGTAGTGGAGTTGGGATGGGGTCTAACAGACACGTGGATGATGTAGCTCTTATGACAACTGAGGTCATCTCATGTCAGGGAGGTCTACAGGAGTGAAACAGTCTAAAGTCAGGTCAGGGAGGTCTACAGGTATGAAACAGTCTAGACTCAGGTCAGGGAGGTCTACAGGAGTGAAACAGTCTAGACTCAGGTCAGGGAGGTCTACAGGAGTGAAACAGTCTAGACTCAGGTCAGGGAGGTCTACAGGAACCAAACAGTCTAGAGTCAGGTCAGGGAGGTCTACAGGAGTGAAACAGTCTAGACTCAGGTCAGGGAGGTCTACAGGTATGAAACAGTCTAGACTCAGGTCAGGGAAGTCTACAGGAACCAAACAGTCTAGAGTCAGGTCAGGGAGGTCTACAGGAGTGAAACAGTCTAGACTCAGATCAGGGAGGTCTACAGGAGTGAAACAGTCTAGACTCAGGTCAGGGAGGTCTACAGGGGTGAAACAGTCTAGAGTCAGGTCAGGGAGGTCTACAGGGGTGAAACAGTCTAGACTCAGATCAGGGAGGTCTACAGGAGTGAAACAGTCTAGAGTCAGGTCAGGGAGGTCTACAGGAGTGAAACAGTCTAAAGTCAGGTCAGAGCCTAAGTGAGACGCTGAAGCTGAAGAAACACCCAGAGCTGCTGCCTGGTGGACCTGGTTGATTTCTTCTCTGATGCTTTTAATCTGCAACAACAATAGATTTAAAGTCACGTAGTGCAGAGAGAAAGATAAATAATGCAAAAAGGCATTTAAAAATATCCCTCTGAACAAATTTACTACCATAGATGAACAAGTCTGTTTTTTTCCTCCAAGCTTTTCAAGCTTTCATTATCTTGTCAGTATGTATCTCACGATACACACCGAAATTCGGCCTCTACTTTTAACACATCACTAGTTTCACTAGGAGCAGTGGGCTGCTATGGGGAGCTGCAGTGGGGAGCAATTGGGAGTTAAGGGCCTTGCTCAGGGGCCCATATTGATTCACCATTGTTGGGTCCTCCAGGCCCAAGCCCACCTCTGTAACCACTAGGCCATCACTCCCCTGTTTTAAATAGAGACATGCACAAAGCTTAGTACCCCCCCTTTAGTCCTATGTTTTTTGTACATGTCTTTAATAACATAATTAACCATCTGAATGAACTTGGTTTGAGTATCTGTCAATATCAGGAGAGCAATGATGAATAGCATTATTCCCAATGTTTATTTAAGTAAAAATGAAATAAGAAAAAACAAAACATGATCTTGTAGCTTGCATCTCATCATTTAGCAGCAATAACTTTAAGTCATCGTT
Source organism: Xenentodon cancila (assembly GCA_014839995.1). Lineage (NCBI taxonomy): Eukaryota > Metazoa > Chordata > Actinopteri > Beloniformes > Belonidae > Xenentodon > Xenentodon cancila. The sequence goes on along the minus strand of CM026198.1, from coordinate 7,248,504 downwards.
TTGTGTATGATTTTAACAGCCTCTCATGTAGTTTGCGAAGGAATCCTGATTTCAGGTAAAGAGTTTGTCAAATAAAAAATAATTAAAAAGATATCCTTGCCTACTAAGAAATACGACAGTTTCTGGAGCGTCACGTGATTGACAGCTCTTCTGTCCAAATAACAAGGCCACTGTTAAATGTTGTTAATAAGACTTTGCCCATAAGCACGCACCATCATCACCTGTTATCTACACATCATCGCTCAGCGTATTCGTTCAGGTTTCTACCTAAACTTAATATACTGTCTTTTAAAACAGAACTCTGCACCATTTGACATAGTCGGAAGGAAAATGGCCAGAAGTTGCATGAACTTGAAAAAAACGTACATTTAAAAAAAAAAAAGTTATTAAAATCTTTGTAAACATGCAGATAATCAAGACAATGGATAATTCTAAAAATTAAACAACAACAAGATACACAAAATATGAGAATCTGATGTAAAAGCAGTGAGGATTAATAAAAATTAATGTGCCAATCCCCATCTCCACCCTAAAATGTAACCTCTAAACTCTCCCAGATTTAACTGAGATCACAGCTGCACTTCTTGAGTGTGTGCACACAAAAGACACAACATCATAGCAACACGTTACTTGGAAACAATCTGCAATATATAGAACACAAAATATATAAATAAGTCATCCATGGAGATTAAAGTAAAAAGTTACAAACAACTTTATAAATGAGTAATTAGGTGCTGTCACAGAAGTACATTTGCACATCTGCACTGCATTATGAAATTTGCTTGATGTGTTTCAGAAGAGCTGCATGTGAGAACACGTTTGCTCCGCATGTCTTAATGAGACCCAGCCAGCAACGTGGTAATAATTAATGAGTTAACGACCCATTCTCAGTCCGAAGGCATCAGACACGACTGATTTCGGACAGACAATGGAACAAAGGTCAATCTGGAGTGTTGCATTTTAAGCAAGTGACAAGGTTCTGTTAAGGTGGGTGGAGGAGATGATGGTGTTAAAGAGCTTCCAGACAGTCTTGAAGCAGCTATCAAAGCCTTGATTTAAGGCTTCACTCACTCTTTCTTTCTCTATTTGGTTAGGTTTAGGCAGAAAGGTTTCCTGGTTACGTTTAGGCCCTAAAACTAAACAGACTCAGTATACATGCACATTCGAATGACAGCAGGTAATACAGTTTCACTTGCAAAGATGATCCGATAAGTTAGTTTCCTATTATCTTAGCAGAAGACCATCAACTGCTGTGCTTTACATTACTCCATAAAGCTGTCGCTAAGTCCCACAACCAAACTGAGGCATGTCTCTGCAGGGAAAAATAGATTATGGCTGATTGTTGCTGCTGGTGTCTTTCCTTCATCCAAAAGATTATAAAAAGTTTGATTTCACCTCCCATGTTTTGCATGTGACCAATCAGACGGTGGTGTCAAGTGGGTTTTAAGTATCCTTTTTAGGTGCTAGATTCCCTCTTTTGGAAGTCTGACCAAGCCAGGTTTTATATTTAATTTAGGGAACTTGGAAAGCGTATAGGACATTTGTGACGTTAAAACAATCTTTGGACCGTTACTAGACAGTGAGGGGTGTAAACCTTCAAGACTCAAAACAATAAGACTCGAAGCATTTATGAAAACAGAACAGGCATTTGCAGCACAAATACCAATATTGTTACCCAAGATATCAACCTCACTGTGTCAGAATAAATGTCTATTCTCAACCTTTACATGATAGTGTGGAAACAGATCAACTGAGGTAATTAATAACTTATGTGATCAAAAAGTCTATAAACAGGACTGTTTATACAAGCAGCCCATCTATTCAAAGTTACCTTGTTATGAATTTGTAAAAGCAAACCTCCTGTGTTCAAACTTCTAAAAAACCCAAAAGCAGTCCTCGCTTTATGTCTTCTATGTCTACTGGATCAGTAATTATATATATAAATGAAAAACAGGCTTAGAAACAAATTAAATAGAAAATGAATTCTGACTGCTGTATGCACGTCCACCATCATGACATTAACTGTTTTTGTAAAGCGTGCAGAAAAAACAGGAAACAAAGAAAAACGCAGAAGATATGATGATGAGTTTATTGTTGTTTGGTCTGCTCAGATACAGCCGCTGACATGTATGAACTGCTGATGTTAAATGATTGCAATGAGGAATTGTTGCATCTACACATCCATCACACACGTGTGCAAGCGTGTACTGGCGAGACCAGGAATCATCCCACGCTTCAGCACAGAACGGACCCAGAACTTTGGAGGTCAGTTGTGTTTGAGCTCGCTGCAGATTGCCTAGTGCAAGTGCGTCCACACTTTTAGGTCACTTATGTTCATTTATTTTACAGGTAAAATATAATGAATAATTTCCCACTCACTCAAACAGTAAACATACATCTAATGCAAGAAACCAGACACGCCTTTCTCAAGATGAAGAAGAATTTCCAACATACCAGTCAACTCATGAGTTTCTACTCATCCTCACCTTGCCGAGCCTCAGCGACAGGGTGTGTGGCAGAAACAATACCCTCCCAGTCCCATCACAACAAAGGTAACCAGCCTCTTACACACCTCAGGGCCTGTGTGCGGTTTCAGTACACTTGGCGGATGGCTGGCAGCTGGGAGTAAAAGGAATTTAAGACAGAAAGAGGTTTTGTTTTTTTAATGTTGCTGTTGGTATATTTTGGTGTGGCCCTGTGAGTTCATCCCTCTCCCTTGTGTGTGTGTGTGTGTGTGTGTGTGTGTGTGTGTGTGTGTGTGTGTGTGTGTGTGTGTGTGTGTGTGTGTGTCACCGCAGCTGTGCAACCAGCAACTGCATTACCAGTGCCAGTCTCAACACAAACATTATTTGCTTTTTAAATTATTATATTATGAGTCAACACATTCCTGTAGATAAATGAAAGACAATGAAAGAGATCCACTTCTGACTTTATAAATTTGGCTAATTAATACGTGAATGTAATAAACTATTTGAAATTCGTTCTGTCTCTCTGTTTGTCTGTCTGCTGCATTGTATGAGCTTGTGTCTCTGCATAAATTAATTTTAGCCAGATGTATATGTGTGTGAGCGGAAGTTACGTCTGCCACCTGGCTACTGGACAGCTGCTACACACACACACACACACACACACACACACACACACACACACACACACACACACACACACACACACGCACGCACACGCACACACACACACACACTGACATCCCCCACACCCTTTACAGCATGGCCATAAACCAAAGATAACACAAACGGCTCCTAAATCAACAGACCAGATTGAGCAGCACCAACATTGCAGCCTCCAGATTCAATTCTCATTAGCAGTTCTCTGGACCTTCCAGCTGCTTCAGTCGCTTTAAATGTCAGTCTTAGTTTTGCTGGATCTCAGTGTTGCATTGGATACAGTTGACCACAATATATTACTCAAAAAACTGGAGAAAACGACAAGTCTCTACTGAACTGTACTGAACTGGTTCAAAACATACTTAGAGAACAGGAAGTACTTTGTGTCAGTAGGTGACTTTACATCTGAGCAGACAAGAATTACATGTGGAGTTCCCCAAGGTTCCATCCTGGGACCTCTTCTGTTAAACATCTACATGCTCCCACTGGCACAGATTATAAAGAACAAAAAAAAAAACGCATTAAGGCAATAACAAAGTCAGCCTACTATCGCCTCAAAAATATATCAAGGATATAGTCCATGCATTCATCTTCAGTAGGCTTGATTATTGTAACAGCATCTTTTCAGGTCCACCTAAAACATCAGTTAGACAACTGCAGCGCATTCAGAACTCTGCTGCTCCAGTCCTCACTAAGACCAAAAAACTGGTCCACATCAGTCCAGCTCTGAGGTCTTCACATTGGCTGCTTGTCCATCAGATGACAGACTTTAACGTTCTGATGCTGGTCTATAAAGCTTTTTTATAAAGTGTTTTATCAGTTCCCAGAGTCAGAACCAGACATGGAGAAGCTTCCTTCAGCTCCACATATCTGAAACAAACTCCCAGAAAACCTCAGATCAGCTGAAACACTCAGTTTATTTAAATCCAGGCTAAAGACTCACCTGTTCTCAGCTGCATTTGAATAAAGACACAAATCCACACTGTTTTACTTTTAAGCTTAAGTTTTAAAACTGAATTACATTTTAACCACTGATTTTATCTATTGTTCTTTTTTCTTTCATTCTTTTGTTTACATTTTAAATCAAACAGATTGAGCCTCGAGATTTTACCCTCATAGTAACTGTACCCATCCATTTCATCATTGGATGTGTTCAGACGTGAGTTTGATTTAAGTCAGGAATGTTTCTAGCTGGAAGTCTTACATGAGGATTTACAAGTTGCCACTTTACTCACACGTGTATTTTCATTTGGTTGATGTAAAATCAAACTTCCGTTCATTTCATGTTTCTTCAATAAATATTGCAACTCAGTCTGGCTGTGTTTGATTAATTTTTTAAACGTAACATTTTGAACATTTCAAAACATTATCGTGTGTTTTTGCGATACATTGTGGCTAAATATGGGACTGAAGGTTTCCAAGCTCTTCTTCTGATAAATGCTTATCGAGTTTGTCAAGTTGTGGCTCTTCACTGCCTTCCAAGTTTCTCACATCAGGGAATAAAAGAGCTTTGTGTGGGCTTGTGTGATGGCTTATGTGATTACTTCATTTTTATATCTTTATCTGTTTATGTAAATATCATAGATGGAAAAACAAACTGCAATATGCGGAACATTTTCGGCATTAGGCCCTGAAGTGTAGATTAAATGAGAATTAAGATTGTCGTTAATCCTGTCTTCCTACAAACACCAGACATGCTGGATGAGAACATTACTTCCTCTACAAGATTCTGGTCATGAATCAAGTGTCATTTTGAACTGAAGACGCAAGATCAAAAGTCTAGGGGCCTTACCTTCACTGGAGATCTGGACCAGAAATGTTGGTATGTTTTGTAATCCCTGTACATATCTGGAAACTTTTCTAATTGCTGTAGAGGCACTTTAGCAACCCCGTTAATAATTACCCTGATAACCAAAATGAGAACACTTTAATAACAGAGATGAATCTTCTAAATTTATTGAGAAATTTTAGACAGAGCTGAAGTAACATTGTGATTCATAGAGCAACACCATTATTTTCTTCCAGATATTTGAAAGATTAACTGTGTCATCCACTGTTATCCAGCTGCTGATAGACCTCTGACTAAGCATTAGAGGTTGGCTAAGACACTTGTTTAGTGTCAGTGTATATCAACATTGAGGTTGCATTTACACTGCAAATTCTTTATTGAAAGGATGTACAAAATATAAACGCGTACATGTCGTATACACAATTTTCCCCTATGTTCACGCTCCCCATATAATCAGTGCAAACACACTCCCTCTCAGAGTAAGATGCCTTTATTGCTCCCACCTTTCCCTGTGGCGACTTCCTGTGAACCTCCCACCCAGGACCTCTCACAGTATAAAATGAAAAAGGAAAAAAACTTAACATCGACCGCTCTGCACCCTCTCTTTAACTAACTGATGGGCAGCCTCCCATGGCTGCAGTGTTTTACGACTGGCCCCGTGTACACGAGCCACAGACCTTTCCAGCAAGACAATTTCAGGAAACGAGTTGGCCCAACGCTGCCAAGTCAACAAGTGTGGCGGTTGCCACCTGAGGGCCAGCATTTTCTTGGCTGCAGTGAGACTGGCCCACAAAATGTGTCTATGCTGCAGGGACAAATTTAAAGAGGAGTCATCACTAAGCAAAGCAAGGCTGGAGCGACTGGATTCCTGATTTTAAGTATGTCACTTAATGTGAGGGCTATTTTCATTCAGAATCTGGCCACGCCAGGACTCTACCAATAAACATAAATAGATGAACCCTGGGCATGAAGTGGGCATAAATTACAATTGGGAGATGTTGTGACCCTCATCGCATAACACTGTCTGGGAGTGAGGTACATCCTATGTACATATTTGTAGTGTACCTATTGATGGTTAGGTTTTTGGATGTGTCCCAGAGAATTTTTCACACTTTGTCCCAGCAGACTATTTGATTAGTTACCGCATTTAAATCTTGATTCCAAATACCCTCTACTGATAAAGGTTTGTGGAGCCCTGTAATGAATTTGCAAAGTTAAGAAACCCTCCCCTGTGTGGGTTCTACTGAGGCTAGCAGCTTACAATGAGGGTGTGTGGGGAGTGCCGTTCCCCATGGGACACCATATGCCCGCATTGCTGATCTAAACTGCAGATAGAAGATAAAAGAAAAGCCTGGAAGGTCAAACTCAGCTTGTATATTGTTAAAAGCATGTAGACCACTGTCACTGTACAGATCTTTTAGTACATTAACTTCCATATTCTTCCAATGTGGGAATGAGAAAGGCGTATTACCAGTAAGAAATTAAAAATGATCAAAAACTAGTGAGTGGTTGTGACATATCCAATGCGATTACGTAACAGGGCTTTAACATAACTTGGCTTTTTTCAATGGTATGTTATCATACCATTAGCTCTTGTAGGCTGTGGGTTAGTATGAGATTTTCCTCAACTGGTCTCCAAGAAACAGAGGAACTCTGCAAAAAGGGGAAACCATCACCTCAGCACTGCCGCTCACGGAGTTCTGTGTTGATGTCTATGCGTGAAGTCACATGAAACTCATTGGTCAAGTGTTTACCAGCCGGTTTTGCTTTTCTATAAGAAAAGTCATCGTTGGAGAAGGAGATGATCAACGTGGAACAGCAAATGCTTTTATTGTAAAATGTTGCATTGTAAATTAAAAAGAGAAGTCGCGCGAGGAGGTGGTCTATACACCCTTGGATCGAGTCCAGCAGAAAGGACAAAGTGATGCACGATGGTGATGCAGTACAGCCGCCCAATCACAATCCTCGCAGTCGGCTTCGATGAGTAATGAGAAACTTTCGGAGAAGCGCGGATCATGCAAGGCAGATGCGTCATGATGCCAGTTTGTCAGTGAGGCATATCATGTTTTAGATTACTCCCACCCTTCCTCACCTGCTTTTTCCAATGTCTTGATTTTGCCTTCTTTGTTAAGCTCTATTAGAAATAATATATTTCCTAATTCTAATGATCTAATTACCCTCTTCACAAAATTAATAAAAGATTGATTCAGACCTTGTTGTGGAACATGTTCTCTCAACCTTCAAGGTGAATCAGCGTGTGACGCTGTAGAGGTTTATCTGGGGGGGCAAATACACATCAATATTTCAGTCACACACACTTGTTTGTGTTCTGTCTTGGGAGTAAAAAAAAAAAAAAAGAAACATCAAAACAAACAAAGGACAGGAAGATTCGAACAAGCTTCACTACAGATTTGTTATCTTTTTGATATTTGTACATCATTGATGCCTAATGAGGAATGATGACTGTTCCTGTAATGTTGGGGAAACCAGAGCAGTAATTCGAGTAAGGAATGGATATGACTGGCAAGCTTTCCCCATCAAGTTGAGTCACATTATTCATAAAACACATTTCAAAACTGTTTAATGCACGACTAGGAATCAAATGGGAAAAACAGGCACCACTGATATGAAAGACATATGATAAACACATGTAATTTAACTTCGTAGTTTAAATTGCAGGGACGTCCCAAAAAGAATGTAGGAGGGAGGCCGTTTAACAAAACGAACAGCCGGCCAGCGACTTTATAAAATCTGAGTAGCGAAATTGAAACCGACAGCACCAATGAACGCAATCTACAGCACAACTGGAAGGTTTTCAAACCCTTTGACTTGTCTTAAATTGGGTTCAGTTTTTTATTTTCTCTCATCAATACACATGAGAGTAATTCAAAAACCGGTTTATGTACACTTATTAGAAAGCTTAAACTTTTTTTTTTTTAACTATTCATAGTGTCTAATCGAAGCACCCAGCTATTTGGTTTTCAAGTCTTCTTGGAGATGGTCATGCAAACTAATGACATCTTTAGTTGGGGATTTTTCAATCTTAACCAGGTAGGACATTGATTTTAATGTCATTTGGATATAATTTTACTGGTGTATTGTTGAAATGTCAAACTTGAGATGCTGAGCTGAAGTTTGCTAAGGTTTTCCCACAAGGCTGCTCCTTTTTCCTAATTCATCATTCCGTGTCTGCACTAATCTGACAGTTCCTGTCATGGAAACACATCCACACAGAATGATGCTATACCATCATCACGTTTGTCTCCATGAATCAGCACCTGTTTTCTTAGACATACAGAATAAAGAATTAATGGCCATATAGTTAGATCAGAGGATTTTCTTTGTCATGATCTGAAAGTCATTCATGTGCCTTTTGGCAAACCCAGACTGGCCGTCATGTGTCTTTTATTGAGTAATAGCTTCTGTCTGGCCACTCTTCCATAGAGGCCTGATAGGTGGAGGGCTGCACAGATGGTTGTCATTCAGCAAAGTTCTTCCATCTCCACAAAGGAACTCTGGATCTCATTCATAGCGAGGGTTGTTGGTCACGTGTCTGACCAAGGCCGGGCTGTCAGATCAAGGAGCACTGCTTGATGCAGATTGGTACGAGTGATGGAGGCTATTGTTTTGGTTTTATGCACTCTACATGCAGAAACGTTCTTGTCTCTTTCCCCAGACGTGTTTCTTATCACAATCCCGTTTCAAACTCATACAGACTTCTGTCAGGCTCGTAGCTTCTTTTTCACTCTCACATGCATTCATATTTGTGAAACCTATACAGACTAAAATATGTGTCTTATTCCTCAAACCTGTAACATTTGATGTATTGAACGAGGAGCTGTATTGAAATAATTAGGGTGCACCAGAACGCAGTTATGAGTGCTGTAATCAAAGCTGAACCAAAATACTCCTGATGTTTCTGCCTCATAAAAAAGAAAGAAAGAATCTAAAGACTTTCCTCAGTACTGTATAAGGGAAAACTATCATACTGTTGAAAGCTACTTTTTTCAGTAAAAAAAAAAAAAAAAACAAAACAAAGAAACAAATATAAAAAACACTAAACCGAATGCTATTTATTGCCTAATTTTGTTGCATCAAATATGTATTAAAATTAATAATGGGTAAGAAAAGGTTTTAAAGTTTGACATAGGAGCTAGAGTCTGTAAGTGGTTTATTAGTACTCATAATTCATATTTTATGAGACACTGTATCATCATCTCTATCCTTTATTTAGTTTTATTTAGTTCCATTCAAAAGGCAGATCCGATTTCTTTTTGTGTTTTGTCCAAAATTAGATTTCACCAAGAAGCTCTGTCGTCCTCCAGGAGCCACCTAAGGCAGGCATCAGGTGACCGGGACACTGCAGTGAGAACGAGAGTCCCTGCCCAGGTCAAACTGTTGCTGTTTGACCAACGACCAGTTGGAAACCTGTTAATACCTTGAGGGAATACGCAGTGCATGCCTGCCCGTGCTTACGTGCGTGCGTGTGTGCGCGAGCGCGCGCGTGTGTGTTCGAGTGAAAGGTAGAGCGAGAGCGAGAGAGTTGCCTTAAGAGACGCAGTTGCAGACGTGCCCGCTCCCGTCTGCCTCTCTCCGTCTCACACAGTCTACAGAGCAGCGCTTTGACGCACCACGCAGAGTTGGATTGTTGTATTGCGCGCATATCTCTCACGGGCTTTTTTTGCCACTCACACTGGCTGCACCCTTGCCACTGACTACCAGTTGGTATCCCGTACTATCGGAATCAGTATCTCTCCGCCAGGGTGACCTCTGCTGAGTTTTTTTTGGGGGGAACCAAGCGCTGCCGCTGCTTCGGCGCCGGACGCGTGTTGTGAATTAATAACTATCACAGCCTTACCTGGAGTGTCCGTGTATATACATATATATATATACACACACACAAAGTGGGTGTACTTGCGAGCGTTCCTTTGGATCACATCAAGGATAAAGGTTTTGATTTTTTTTCTTTGCTTTTTTTACTGGCCGGATCCACGTACACATATTGACATACACAGACACAGCACACACCGGGAAGACCTGGGAACCGCATGCCGGGGACATGTGGAAGTTTGCGCTGTAGCGCAGGCACAGAGCCGGACCATCGTCTTGTCCATTTCCATATCAGTGGGACCAAACAATCAGTTCACAGACTTTTCACACTTAAGCCCATCTAAGGCGAGCCAAATGTAAATTCACAGCAATAATTTTGAGAGAGACGCATCTGCAAAAGGGAGTACGACGAAAAGGAGGACTGCATCCCGTTGCGTGCGAGTTTGGTGAGCTTCTTCGGGGATTCAGAGGCTTTACGTATTTATATCCCAAAACATTTTAACGCCCTTGTAGCTATTTTCTTAGAATTTTTGCGGGTGTCATATTGGCCCACACGTGCCGCAGTGATGGGGATGAGTGATGGCCCCGATGGCTCCGGCCGCTTCCCGGCGACTCTGCCGTGGCTCCTGGTCATTTCCCTGCTGTTGGCGCTGTCCGTCGGAGCAGACGGCCAGCCCTGCCCGGCTCAGTGCTCTTGCACCGGGACCACAGTGGATTGTCACGGCCAAGGACTTCGCAGCGTACCCAGGAACATACCCCGAAACACGGAGAGACTGTGAGTAGCATACGGGAGGACTGGACTTCTAACAGCCTGTTTCCCAACAATCGGTGACAGTCTGCGAGGAAATTGACTGATTAATGTGTGTGTGTGTGTGTGCGATTGCCAAAGATGCAGAATAACAAGAACGTACAGATAAGTCATTTTGGAAATTTAAACTGTTATATGAAGAGTTTGAAAACATTGTTTAATCTCACTTTCTAAAATGTCGTAATTTGATTACAGTCTATTGCTATCTGCTGCCAGAAAATAACACAGCAAATTTAGTTATTTAGTTGTTTGATTGATATTTATAAAGTCTATGAAAACCTGAAGGTTTCTTTTTCTGTGGGTGCTACATGTAAATATGACAGAGCTCTCCAAACTAACATGGCAAAAAATACATTTCAGGTTGAGCAAATGCGTATGCAACCACCTGATTGAGCGTTTAAAGGGCGTTTAAGATTTAATTCCCACCGTAAATGTCAGGCCACGCCAGTGCTGGTCGCGAAACTGGAGTGGGGGGTGGGGGGGTGCTGTGGTCATGCTGGTGGTTTAGCACTGGTGTATTACCACAGCCTCCGTCGACCGCATCAGTTTGTATGAAGACCAGCAAGTTAATCAAAAACGGATTTGGGCAAGTGGGCTTCGACTTAAACAGGCCTTATTTTATTAGGCAAAGACCCTATGATGAAACTAACATTTGCCCAGCATAGTGCTGCAGCGGTAGCCCCTCTTACTCTCTCTGACAATCAAGTTACAAAAGGAAGAAAAAAAACTTATTTAGCACATCAGTACAAGCATTGCCCTTGTCTTATTAAAGTATTATTTCTATTTTAGCCTGCTGACACCCTCTTTAATCATTTCTCTGTCTAGGGACCTGAATGCAAATAACCTCACTAAAATCACCAAGGCGGATTTTGCAGGACTGAGGCATCTGCGAGTGTTGTAAGTACATTTTATCTGGTTTATTTTATCCCCTCTCCCTCTTCACAGATGTAAAAAAAGAAGGAAAATAATATCCTCACGCACAGTTCTGACATGAAGCCCCATGCATTTTTAGCAACTTTCCCCTCCAAACAGCAGACCACAAAACAAAGATTTAACTGTTTCTGATCAAGTGTGGCACGATGCAGCCCTGGAGCTGATGCCGCATGCAGCACTGCATCCACTGGTGGGCAGCGGCGGTCCCACAAAGAATAGCAGTGTGGCACCTGTTAATGCGGTCGTGTTAATCTGCCAGTGGAAGTGTCAGGCGGGGCTTATTTTAACCACTGGGCCCCGGAGCCCATGTGCAGGAGTGATTAACGTGCTGGCGAGGAAATGGAGGGCAAGAAGGAAAAGAGATAGTGGTCATTAGGTGTAACCGCGGAGGGAGGAATGCAGCTGCTGGAAGGGAAGGGTGGAGAGGAAGGAAAGGAAAGAAGAGAGTCAAGTAAGAACAGGTTTCTTACCTGAGATTAATCCTGCAGCTCCACTGGTGGGACAGCCTGCTCATTTTCTCAGTGTGCACGTACCGGTGCTTTATTTACTGGCTAAAAGTAAATGGAAATGAATACACATTGTTTGAATTCCTTTAGAGATTGTATCTTTAATTATGTGTGTATGTTCATATGTGTGTGTTTATGTGTGTGCAAGAGCGCTCAGGTCTGTGGTCCCTGCTTTAAATGTTTCCTGTGACTTCAGGTTCACCTGCCTGCACACTGACAATACCAGCTTCAGTAAGATACGTTTTCAAACAAGATTCATCAAAACGGACACTGTTGTAAGACTTTAATGAGTTTCTTTTTCTTTTTTCATGTGGCCCCAAATCTTGTCTTGGAAAGCCACAAAAACATCTAAAGGAAGTGAAAACAAAGATATGCAAAATGAAAAAAAAAAAAGTAAAGTCATCTTTAGAGAACAAATGTTCAATAAAGAGATACCGGTGCCCCATCTGTGAAATAAAGATGCTAACTAAAAATGACAAATGACCAAAATAGTATACAAAATAGACTTTAAAACGTAATATACTCGCACATCAATTTACAAATGGCAAACTGAGATATATTTTGTCAAAATATTAATAAAAAATCCAAATGATTCCAATTATATGCTAATGAAATGCAAAAAAAATGGCCAATGAAACTCAAGTAAACATCAAAAGTTTCAATATATGCATACTACGAGTAAAAAACATAGACAAGCACATGCTCAAAATAGTAAGATGAAAAGTTAAATAACACAAAGACACAAACAAAAGATGAAAAAAGACGAAACAAGAGATGCAAAATGACCTCAAAGAGGTAAAAAAAAAAAAAAAAAAACAGACACGCAAAACAACCACTAAGATTGATAAAATGACCATAATGTAATGCAAAAATGTACAAAACATCTATTATATAATCGAGACACAAGAACCACAAATTAAATCAGCATAATTTGAGGTTGTTTTAATTCTATCAATCCCTGTGTCTAGATCTGAATATGGGATGAGTGGAGGCCTTTTACAAGTTAGTGCCCTGGGGCTCGTGGTTTGATAAAACACCCATGCACACAGTATATAATTATATGTTTTGCTACTTGACTTGCTCAGCACAGTGATCGTGGTGGAGTTGAGCTAGTGTAAGTGAATGAGTGGTCACAGCTATGTGGTTGGATAGAGTAAATTGGATGATAGATGAGTCGCTGTCACACTGATGGGCCAATTTTCAAGTCAATTCTGGGGCGGCATCAGCCAACTACTGATTGTCTTTTCGCTCCCTATGTTTCAACAGTCATTTTCTTACCACCATGTTGTTTGATTTCTTTTTTCACAGCCACTTCCACTCCTCTTCACCCGCTCTCCCCTCCCTTCACTCTCCAACATCAATCTCTTTTGCCTCCTCTCCTTGTCTTCCTCTTCTGTTACTTATCTTCAGCGCAGTCCCTCCATCTCTCCTCTACTTTTCGGCCTATCACGGTTTCACTAACTCTCATGCGCTACGAGTCCGTCCATCACCGTCATTGCCTCTGTCTTCTTTTTTCCAGTCTAGGTCTCATAGTCTCACACTCTCAATATTTCTCTCACAGGCAGTTAATGGAGAACAAAATCACCACAATTGAAAGAGGAGCCTTCCAGGACTTGAAAGAGCTGGAAAGATTGTAAGTAAATCTTTCGTGTCTGCAAGTGCATGGCTAATCACTGTTTTCATCAATGTATAATATATTGAACCCATTCAGATTTGAAATAATGGGAAAAGCAACATCCATATGTTGGGTCAGGTCTTAATGGGTGATGAAATGAATGCATCTGCCATCCTTCATAGTTACATGCAGCTTGTACACAGATTTTATGTTTGCGATGGTATTGGGCCACGACAAGCTCTTTTAACACTCTTTAGCTGGGTTCATATAGGCAGGGATCTAGGGTGGTTTTAAGGGGCCCTTAGCTATTGGTAGTGTCTCCATTACCAGGAACGGCCCTGCAATAAGAATTTTCAGCAACTCCTATGGGGCTAATGCAATTTCCCGCCTTGGGTAGGTCCTTGAGCTCCCAGAAAACTGCTGGGAAGGATTTGGATCGGCTTAGAGCAGATTGGGTTTGTGATTGGCTGAAGATGATTTAGTTCAGCCCACCTGATTTCCCTTCCCTTATTTTATATATTGATAGTTGGCAAATAGCAAATGTGGTGCATTACTGCCACCAAATGGGATAAAGTGTTAGTTTGGTAAGTCAATGGATCCTACCAGGCCTGACACTGTAGGAGAGACCCAACAACTGATATTACCAAAGAGGAGGGTTATCCCTACCCCTTCAATGGAAACCTGCCTTTTGTTTATCCCTATGTTTATTTTATTTGGTCTTTTTAACCTTTTAAAAATAAGATTTCCACGTACATTCTCAAAGTTTTCTCCCTAAACTATGCTTTGGGTAAGACCCAAACATTGCAAATAAAGTACTGAATGCTTTACGGCTGAAGGTTGTTTCAGCACCAGAATCATTGATGGTAAGAAATTGAACCCAAGACTACTATGGTATCCTTACGTTTCTAGCCTGTGTGTTTAAGATAGAGCAAGAAAAAAGGGGGAATGTGAGCCCCTGAATGGGGATGCGCCTTTTGTGTGACTGTCAACTTTACTTGATGTCTGAGCGGCAACTTTGTTGCCAGTGTGTTCAGAAGATTGAGGGAAAACCGATGATAAAACTGAATGATGTGTAGTTTGTGGTAGTGATGTATTATCAGTTATTCAGATGGGTGTTTCCAGTGTTTTCACCCATAACAATGCCATCATTCAGTACACACATCACAAGTTTTAAGGAGTTGTAGCTTATAAAATGCATATGTGTATGCATAAGTGCGTGTTTGAGATATGTGGCCAATGAATGGAATGCAGGGGAGTGAACGAGGCCTAGTGACAAGCTTTTAATTAAAGTCACATAAAAATCCTCTCTGCTTGCTCCAGCTTTTTGAAAAACAAACGTGCCTGCATGTGCAGAGAGAAAAAATATAACTACAAGCAAACATACACAGGTATAAAGTATAAAAAAAAAAAAAAAAAAAAAGGATCCAAAAGATACAATTTGTGTTTTTGACAGATTCTTTCGGTTAAATTTGTCAGGGGTCATGGATACCAAAAAAATTGAATCCTCAGCAACTCTCTTCTCTGTCCTATCTCGTCTGCCTCTTCCCTGTGCTGCGCTATAGCAGCTTCTTGTTGAAGGAGACGAAGGCTCTGCAGACCACTATAGGGAATCTGCTACTGTTTCTCGTGCAAGCAGCACTGAGCTTTACTCTGAGGAATTCTGTAGGAAAACTGTAGACGAAAAGGACAAAATCTTGTCTGTGAACTTTGACAGTTATTACACATTATGCAAAGATATCACTAAAGCTGGCAAATGCCTTCTTTTATGAATTAACGTGAGCAAAACATACTTTGGGACATGTGTGCACATGGAATGTGGCCTGCTCAGTAAACAGCAGTGGCGATGCCCTGTCTCTTTGCAATGGTAACAAACACCTGTGACTAATTTTATGACAACAACATAGTCGTCTTTTTTGTTGTCTTTGTGAGTATGTCCGACTACAATTCAGGGTTCAGTCATCAATGCCCCCCTCTCCCCCCAAACTCCCAAGTTGCAAGACAAAGGCACGCCTCTGGAGTCCGGAGTCGGGGAGCTCATTTCAAAGACCTCTATCTTATTGGGGGCTGGATGGGGCCTGCTGGGTACAACTGTCCAGAGGAGGGGGCCTTAAGCTGGGCTGACGGATCTGCTGTGACTGCCCCCCACAGGGGTAGAAAACGTTTCCTCTTCTCATCCTCTTTTTCAACAGTCCCTTGAGGGCCAGGCAGGGCTGGGTCAGGTGTGGGCCAGCAGCCTTAGGGAAGAAGGGTTTGGTGGTGAAAGGAGGTGTGGGAGAGATGGGCATGTCACAACACACACATGCACATACACGAGCACATTCATGTGTATGCATACACTCATGCATGCGCATTCCCTTATGCAAGGCTGCTCCGTCAGTACTGGTTTTATCCTGATTTTTTTGACCCCCCACCCCCTTCACCAAACCCACTTACGCCTTCTGCCTGTCCATCATTCATTGTTTAACCTCCCTTTACATGTTTGCTCCTTCGTGACCCATCTGGTTCAGTCTGTCTATTGTCATGTGTGTATAGGAATGTAATACATTCTTCACTCTCCCCCTGTGGGTGCAGCATAGAAAAGAGAAGAGTTACTGATCCTCTTATCCTTCGTTCACAATTGACTGGTCTATAGCACCCATCTAATTCAAAGTCTGTGAGAGTGAAGGAGATAACGGCCACAAACATGCAGAGAGAGAGAAAAAAAGCAATTACAGGCTATTCCAGAGAACAGCAGTCAGGTGACTAACCTGTAACTGAGCAATCACATTATTAAAGATAACCGAGAGTAAAAATCATTTTTAAACTGATTACCGGTAGCAACATGTATCTATTACAAACTAAACAATTAAGCATCAAACCAAGTGATTTTGTATTAGCTATTGGACAATAAGCAAAAGCAAAAGGTTTAGTAAACTTGTGGGAAAAGCGCTGGATTAGTGCTGTATGATTAGCTTTAAAACCTGTGAGAGATAACATTGTTCCTTCTGATCGTTTCAGGGCAAACTTTCTTTTTTATTTTCTTTCCTTATTTTTTTTTTTTTTTAACTGAGCAGCGAAGCTTGAAATTATCTGCACAGAGAGGAAACAGAGACATTTTCTCTACAGCAGTTCTGTCAAAGAAAGACTCGTATGAGTGTTTGCTGATGCCAACATTTGTCGTATTTGCTGGTAAACACCAGTTCACATAACATTCAGACGAAGAGGTCTTCAGGACCTCAATGCATTTATGCATTTATGAATTTCTGCATTTTCTGTGTTTCGAGGCAAAAATGGTATCTTTTAATAGCTTTAAAATAACAACTGATATTAGAGTTTGCATCTTAGATTTAAATCACAAACAACCTGTTACTGTGTGGTAACAATTGATGTTTAAGGTGGTTTGTTATTCTCTTTCCAGCTGGAAACTGAAAGTCTGTCATACGACACGTGTTCCCTGTGGATGTGTTTCTCACTTTTATGTTTGTGTGGATATTTGAATGCGCATGAAAAACGTTGTGGGGCACTATGCATGCCTGACAGAATTAGTGTGTTTACTGTGTGGTTTGTGGCCTTCCAGCATCTGTTTACGACTGCGGGGATTATCGCCACACTGCACTGTGGCATTAACTCGTAGGAGTCACTCTGACACCTCAGACTACTGCTACTCTGTCTTCATTCACTTTTAGTCAGACTTTGACAAATGTGAAATGACTGTGGAGCTGTTTTTGTGTTATTTGCATGCACACACCTACAAACGGTGATACGTTCTCTCAGGTCTTAGAACAAGAAGGTTCAACTAGGGAAGGTCACTACAACTAGCATGGGCTATAAATTCTGAGGCATTGTTCTTGTCATGAATGAACATCAAATTAGGTAAATTGAAATGACCGTTTTAGCAAATCAGTTGATCTCAGTGCTAATTTAGAGGATTCTGGCAAATGATCAGATGGCTCAGACGGGGAAAGCAGTGCTTCACTAACACTGTGCATTGTGGAGGTATGGGCTGTTGACCTCGACTGGGAATGTCAGTGGGTGGTGGAAGAAATATTTTGAGGATCTTCTGAATTCCCCTATGAAATCTTGCCCAGTGGAGGCTGAGTGTCGGGATGGGCTTGCCCATTACCAGAGCTGAGGTCGCAAAAGTTAATTAAAAAGCTCCACAGTGGCAGGACTCTGGGGGTGGATGAGATCTATCCTGAGTTTCTCAAGGTCCTGGATGTCGTAGGGGTGTCTTGGTTGGGTGCAACATTGCAACATGTGGCAGTGACTCTGGTTCAGTTTGGGGTGGTGGTTTCCCTTTTTATGAAGGGGGGCTGTAGGGTGTGTTTCAGTTACAGGGAAATCCCACTCCTCGGCCTTTCTGGTAAGGTCTGTGCAGGGGTGTTATAGAAGAGAATCCGAATGATTGTCAAACTTCAGATTTAGGAGGAAGAATGTGGGCTCCGCTCTGAGCTCTATACCCTTGCTTGGGTTCTGGAGGCATCAAGGGAGTCGTCAAACGTCTTCAAAGTTTTGTGGTCTTGGAGAAGGCCTTTGACTGTGCCACTCAGGGTACTTGTGGGGGATGCTCCAAGAGTCTGGGGTAACTGGATCAGTTTCTACAGGGTATTCAGTTTGTATACAAAAGGAGCAAGACTCTTGTCCGCATAGTAGTAACAGGATTGTTTCAGGTGTGAGTTGGACTTCATCTGGCTGCAACTTTGTCACCGATTCTCTGTAACAAAGGCGCAAGATAGAAAAAGGCATCCAAATTGGTGGCCAAAGGATCTGATGAGTTTTTTGCAGATGATGTGGTCCTGTTGGCTTCATTGAGCTGTGATCTTCAACTTTCTGTGGAGTGATTTGCAAACTGATTGTGAAATGGCAGGTATTGAGAATCAACACTTCAAAATCTGACACATCTCTGAGTTGGCAGTGAAGTGTTACCTGAAGTAGAGGGGCTTAAATATCATAGGGTCGTGTTTATGATTGAGGGTAGAATGGAGCAGGAGGTTGAGAGGCAGATTGGGGCGGCATCTGCAGTAATGCAGACTGCAGTGATATGTTGTGGTGAAGGGAGAGTTGTATCAAAAGGCAAGACTTTCTGTTTACTAGCCGATATATATGTTCCTTCCCTCACCCGCAGTCATGAACTGTGGGAATTAACTGAAAAAAAAAAAAATAAGATCCCAGATACAAACAGTTGAAATGATTTTCAGTTCAATTCATTTTTATTTATACAATACAAGTTGTCTCTCTGTGCTTTCCAGAGACCCAGAACATGACCCCCGAGAAATTATTCAATAAACGATGGCAGGCAAAACTCCCTTAGTGGGAGAAAAACCTTAAGGCAAACCAAACCATATCAGCAGGACCGGACTCAAAAGTGGGGACCCTCCTGCTGATATGGTTTGATTATCAGGTGAGGATGTCCCATCTCCTTTGTGAGGTGTTTTGGGCATGTCCAACCAAGAGGAGACCCTGGGGCAGACCCAGGACATGCTGGAGAGATCATATCTCTCGGCTGACCTAGGAATGCCTCGGTGTTCCCCGAGAAGAGCTGGAGGAGGTGGCCGGGGAGAGAGGTCTGGGCCTCTCTGCTTAGGCTACTGCCCCCATGACCCGATTTAAGATAAGTGGAAAATCATGGATGGATGGATAATTGAGAAGACATTTTGAAGCATACAAATTCCTAACCTTATGACCAGTTCATTTATACTGGATTGAATCTAGAAGTTTGAATAAATTACAAACGTTGTAAATGATTCAGTTTCTGAAGTGAATATAACTAATTTGGTTATAGACAACAATTATCCAAACGGAACAACGCTATTTCACAAAAGTAATTTGTACTTTTATTCAACTAGTGTATAGCCTGGCAAACACTCCTAACTCTTTTTCACTTTGATACAAAAAAATGAATCTGTTTTTTCTGGATTTGACTGTGGTTTCCAGGGAGATCAGATGAATCATTTTGCAAAATCCACAATTAGTTTGGTACATTGTGTACTGGTGGAAATGCCTGTGAATGGGAGCTGTATCAGATCCATTTCATGAGAGAGAAAGTTTAAGGTGAAAGGGTAGAGCTGGCCAGTCAAACATGTTTACAGCAGTAGCGTAAACTATTTGAATTTATCCTAAAATAACAGCTGAACTAAAGTGGTCATGGTTTTTGAGTGCCTACGCCTCCGTATACCTTGCTTAAGTTTACATTGCTCCATGCCAGATAAGGGGTACATAATAGCGTCATTCTGATAAAATAATGACAAATGCCATTCCAACATGAGTTGTTACAAGACTTGATGAAAGTACCTTTCTTTTTTGTGTGTGTACTGTAATTACTCCGGCTGATAACAAAGATAACCACAGAAAAACTGCACTTGGAATGCAGAAATCTTTTCACAATTTTTATGACTGTAACAAGGACTTTGCTCTTCTAACTACAACTGATTGTAATTCACCAACTTCGATTTCAGGGTCTTTTCAGCTCTTAGTATTATGGGTTTTCTTTGCATGAGCTGAACCAGGCTTTCAACCACAGTGGTGGGGGAATCAGAAACTGATCGGATCGGCTGTCCGACAAACACTGTCACTCAAACTCGGGCTGTTAGCCAATCAGCAAAGCCTGTTCCCGTGCATAGCAACTTGAGGAAGCCTCCAGCTGAACCTGGGCCACCATCTCCTAACAAAAATACCAGCAGTGACGGGGGAACTGATTCCAGCACTCCTGTGCATGTCCCATGGGAACAGCAAGGTAGAAGCTTCAGTTTTGTCGTTGCTGGCGATTCTGCACCAACGGAATAAAGCAGCCAGTGACCACAGACATCAGGGGCTTGATGTTGAGTGTAGACCAGAAAATAGAGGAACAAGAGCATCATCAAACTGCAGTATGCTATAATAATAGTAATTTAATCATTAGTCATTTAATTTAATAATATTGCATCATAGCTACAGAGGAGGAATGCTGTTTTTTTTTTATTATGCTCAATGATCATATGTGACATGAAGTATTGGTGGGATGTGGACCAGATCCTTCTTAAAACAGCATGTTAAAACTAAGAAAGACTAATGTTGACATAGCCAAAGGTAAATGTATGTTGACTGTCAGAAATGACCCTAATTAAACTGTAATGGATCAACCCTGGTAAAAAAATACAATCACATGAACAACGGTTTTAAACATAATCCTCTAATAACTCAAAAGGACACAAATAGAAATGGAGAGACTGTGAAATCCAGGATTTATTAAACCACTATTCATCAACAAGGAAACTCGACTGGAGATGTATCGCGTCTGAACGTGTATATGCAGCTTTTGTCATCATTTCTTAGATAAGGAAAGGGAAAAAAATTGTTAAGAAAAGCAAAATACTGAAAAAGTTATTGTGTTTTAACTTAATAATTTAAGATCTCCATGACATGTGCACAGTGAGGCCAAGAAAAAAAATGTATTATACACGAGAAGCCAAACATAAATTATCTCTGTCATGTTGCTTTGATTATTGTCCTACAACATGCCAGAGAATTTATAATCGTACTTTATCAAATCAATAAAGTGAATTTAGATAAATAGACTCCCCTGTGGTGCTGTCTAGCAGACTGGATTTGATCTCCGTGTCTTTAATTCATTTTCTGAGTCTCCAAGTCTGACAGCATTGTCAGACTACAACTATTTTAAGAGGATGAGCTCATACCACCTCCCTGGCATCGTCACTCCAGCACCAGTCCGCACACACTCTCCCAGGGGATGTCTAGCCCACTAACGGGTGCTCATGGCTGGGCAGGAGCAGCAGGGGGAGTGGGCCTCTCTGTGGGACTGTGTGGGGCTCTTAGCTGTCAGAGCCAGTGTTAACGGAAGAGGAGTGAATAATTTAGAAACATCATTTCTGTGGGCCGTTAAATATTTAAGGAGCCTCTGATGTAACTGTGGAATATGACTGAGTGCATGTGCGCGAGCGTGTTCGTATAAATGTGTGCACTCCTGGGTGGAAGATGGATGCGGAGTGGGTGATGTTATTTAAGGAGAGCTCGCAGTGGCTTCTAGAGAAGCAGAAAGAGGTGAAAGGCAGGGGTTATGAGAGAAAAGAAAAACCAGTGACAGAACAAGAGGGAAGTTTCTGAGGTCTTGAATTAAAGTTGGGATTTTGTTGGAGTGAATTCTGGGATATTCCAGACTGAATATAGGAATGTGTATGCAAACTCCAGGTTGTGAATCCGCACTGCACTTTCCTTATAATTTCAAGTTCCTCCTGCATTCCCTTTCTCTGCCCGCTCTTCATTCCTGTCCAGTAGCAGCCAGCACAGCATCCGTCGCCGGGCCCGTCTTTGTGTGTGTTTGTGTGTATGTGTGTCAGGGTTAAACTGTTTCAGCAGCCTGTCTCTCATTGTGCCATTCTGTTGCCTCACTCTCCTCCAACTCACATCAAGACACAATCACACACACTAACATGCACTGGCACACAAACCTCTTCACTCCACTCAACCGGGGTTAAATGATCGCACCCAGATTATTAAACTCACCCGAGTTTTCTCAAGTCCTCTGTGTGTGTGTGTGTGTCTTTGTATTTGTGTGTATGTGTGTGTATGATGATGAGTTGTTGTGGGTTCTTCCCCTGTGAGGGCCTTGTTTACTCAGTGGGGTCCTTTTCACACATTCGGTAGCCCAGCCAGACTGCCTGTTTGTTTTTCCCACATCGTCTCCTGTCGTCTGTCTTTGTGGAAAAAAAAAAGTCCCTCACTTCCCCCTTCATCCGAACCCTGTCCCTTCCCTCTCTCCCCCCTCCATTCCCGTCATCTTTCACAGGTTTCGCTGTTTGTCTGGCAGCAATATTGTACCCCTTAATCTATGGGTAGCTGAGAATGTGTTCTTCTGCGTATCCATCCATGAAAATGTGTGTGCGCGTTTGAGAAACTGTCTCCATCATTCTCCTTTTATCGCTCCAAATACCTCTGAACTGCATTTAAATTTCATTAAAATAATATTATTTAACATCATGAATTGAAAACACATATCTCACTTTAAAAGGGTAGTTATGTACACATATTCTCGCTGCTTGAAAGAAGTAAGGGAGCTAATTTATGTTGTGTTTTCACAGGCGCCTGAATCGGAATAATCTGGCCGTGTTTCCCGAGCTACTTTTCCTGGGAACAACAAAGCTTTACAGACTGTAAGTCATGTTTTTCAGTTTTCTACCTATCACAGAGCTGATGAGTGCTGAAATATTGCAATGTTCCTCATATGTTTAGTCTAACAAAGTTAATATAATGTTGGTGAGTAATTTAGTAGGTTTTTTTTTTTTGTTTGTTTTTGTTTTTTTTTTTTGCTTCACCACAAGCAGCTCAATTTCATCATGACTCAAACTGACATGCAGAAGAATCCTAAACATGTTATTTAAAGAAAAAAAAACAATCTTTCTTTTTTGATTGTGACATGGTCTCAGTGTACCACATGAAAGAAGGTGTTAGAAGAGTCAGAGGCCCATTTTCCATCCACGGCCCTCTCCATAAAGGCCAGTTCAGTAGCTAATGGAGATTAGCACTCCAACAGCTGCTGCCCACTGGGAGAGGTGTGTGTGTGTGTGTGTGTGTGTGTGTGTGTGTGTGTGTGTGTGTGTGTGTGTGTGTGTGTGTGTGTGTGTGTGTGTGTGTGTGTGTGTGCGCGCGTGTGTGCGTGAGCGAAGATGGAGACGAGAAAGTGAGCTTGGCAGACCATGGGAGGTGTAAGCAGAGAAATGTCGAAACTGCCTTCTCTACTTGTGTTCCCTTTTGTGTTTCACAGAATAGTCGGAGTCGGAGAACATACATTTTTCCAGTTTGCATTAAACCCAGCAAACCGCTGTTTGTTGTCATTGAGCACCTTCCACTCTTGCCCAGTCGTCTGCGCTGTAAATTGAGCTCTGGATTCCCAGTACTGCAGGGCTGGGCCTGCAATGCTGCCGAAACTGTGGGAACTAACTTCCCGTCACGGTCATTTGTGGTCACAAGGAATAATTATGGCGGCATATATTTATACGTGTGGCTGAATATATTTATCTTAAACTATACTGAAAATCTCAGATGATTCACAGAGTGTGTGAAAGTTGTTTATGTTCTGCGGTTGCTCCAATGGCTGGCTGGGCTTGACCTGTCGTGTCCAAGGGTGCATGTCTGCATGTGCGTCTGTGTCTCTGCGAGTGTGCTTTTCTCAAGGCCAAGAGTTGGCATTTTGCTCAGCGTGTGGGCCGAGGTAAAAATACAACGCAGATATATTTCTCCGCTCGGCCTGTCACTGTCAAGCTGCCCTCGTGTTAGCTGCCCTGCCATTAATCAAACTGTAAAATTACATTTTAAATTTCAAAGTAAAATCAACTGAGGGAAAAAAAAAAAAAGAAGAAAACATCAAAAATGACAATAACAGAACAATAGTTAAACTGGTTCAGAATGTCACATTTGCACATCATTCTTTTAATTCGGTTTGGTTAATAGTAAGCCCTGCGTGTGTGGCTTCTTTTTCTATTGTATTTCCGTTTTCAGAAATAAAGAAAAGAAATCCCAGATACATTTTTAGGGAGGAATTTTGTCGGGTTTTGTGTTGAGTGTTGAGGACATGTGCTAACTTGACTGGTTTTGCTTTTTTGCCACAGTCACCTGTAAAGGAAAACTTGCTCAACATGCTATTCTGAAAATTGTGCTTTCACAAAAGTCCACGGATGAGTCTGTTTATGAGCATTTCATCTGTGTGTTTAACTTTTGTACGGAGGTCCAATTGTACTGTTTCATGATTACAGGCAACAGCATGCCATGCTTTCTAGTTGTCATACTATTGCATTGTTTGGTGAAAAACTACAAAAACAGCTTTTAAATTTATACCATAAGTACTGTATTTGTGCCTTAAAATGTACAACTACACATGATTGATTATCACACAGGAAAATCCAATACTAATAACTAACGGTGGATAGGGTAATGAATGAAAAGAATATGTACATAGATGTTCAAGTGTGACATATGGGCAGGAATTACTTACTGAGATACGTGATGACGAATTTGATAAATCTCGATGATAAATTTGATAAATGGTAATCCTAAATTAACACAAAGGTGGAGTATCTTGATGAGATGTCAGAAGACCACAGAGTGACAGATTTCTACAAAATGTCCTTGGCGGATGCAGCATGTGAAAAAAAAAAAAAATGTGTACCATTCAAGTTCTCAGGATTCTTCCTGAAGTGTTTCAGTCTGTCAACTAATATAATCTGCACGGGCAGTTAGTTGAAAGTAATTCTGTAGCGAGCGAAAATGTGTCATGTTCATTGGTTCAATTTAAAACCGCTGTGTCCACACCCACCCAGCCGTCACAGCTACCCTGAGCACCCGAGGGCTCCGACTCTATTAGGTTACATAGATAAACTCCTGTCTGTCTCAGTGTATTTGGGCCCCTTTTCACATGCACTGACTTCCCTTTATCAAATGGCAACCGTGTGATGTTTGTGCACTTTGCTGCTTGTTTCTAAAGTTTTGTGTTGTCAGTTTGACTAGTTCAGGCACAGGAATATATCACTTTCAGTGTGGCACGAGTCTGACGCGTATCTTTAACTGACAGACGGACAGCAATAGTGGCTTAATTTGACATTTGATCAGTTGTTTGGCAGAATTCAACAGTTATTACATACATTCAAAAAAGGCACTGCCCAAAATTTTCTACTCTTTAGTTTTTTTTGATAATTAAGTGTCACGTATGAGTCAAATAAACAAGAGAAAAGGGATTTAAATACATTTAAGAGGTTGTCAGGATGTAAAATTACAAGAGAAAACTTTAGAAGAACAATAGATTCTTTTAGTTCCTTTTGTTAACGTAAAAATGAACAATTTCTGTGCTTGCTTAAATGGATTAATGAGCCATTCATATTACGTATCTCACGTCTGATAAAAGGCTACCGGATCCACACAGCAGCAATATTGAGACCCACAGCTGTTACTCTTTGTTCTGAGACAGAGACAGAAAGAGACGAGAGCAGCTCCACTCTTTGAGCTGTGGATCAAACCGACTCAGTTTATTAGAGGGACTCTGTAAAACAAGATGGGCTTGTAACAGCTAAAAGCACTGGTTGAAAATCAGAAACCCCAGGTTACCTGAGCCAAAACACACATGTAGTTCACAAATCCTCCGCTGTAACATCTGTCACCCTGTCAGCATTAAAATTAATGTCAAAGTGCGGTGGGCTTATACCCATAATTAATCAAATCAAGATTGACACAGTTTTTATATACACACATATAATATATATATATATATATATATATATATATATATATATATATTTTTTAATTGCAAATAATTAATTCTGACCATTAAATTGCCTTCTACAATTCTTTCTCAATAACTGATAAGGTAAATTAATAAAATTTGAGTTAATGCAGTCAGATTAGGAAAACAGAAAAATCCCTCTATTTACTATTTACCAAATTTCTCCTTTTTGTCCTTAATTTGTTTTTGTTACATTCATTTAAAAAGAGTTGCTGTTGGCTTACGGTTGACGCATCTGCTGTGAAGCAAAAATTAAATTTTAAGATCATCGTATTTAAGAAAATAGCACTAACATTTTATCGTATGGACTAATGTTACATAATCAGAGTCAGAGTCAGAGTCAAGTTTATTGTCAATTCTACCACATGTGAGATACATACAGAGAATCGAAATTGCGTTACCCTCAAACCCTCGGTGCTACACAATAAATACATTTTAAACACAAAGTGCAGGTTAAAAAGAGACAAGAAACAAGATGTGACATGACAACAACAGTTTTTCGGTTTGAATAATTAAAATGATAAAGAAGTGATCTCAAGTGGTCATATTATACAGTTAGTGTTATGGGTTACGAAAAAAAAATTAAGAAAGATAAGGAAAGAAAATGTGCACTCCAGGCCCAACTATGATCTTTTCTAAACTTAGTATTCATGTAATTCCTAAACCTAACGAAGTAAATTTTGTCCATTAACCAACCTGAGTATTTTATTTTCTTAACCTAAAAAAAACAAACGAAAAGTAAAACGAATTACAGTGACAAAAAATAGTTAACGCCTCTCAGTGCTTTTAAATTTGAGTGTCAAACATCAAGTCCAACACCAAGTCAAATTCACTCCATGCACTTTTTTAGCACGCACTGCTTTTTAGAGTTTTTACGCAACAGAAAGGAAAGGTTGCAGTTCCACAAACGACCACTAGGTCGTGCTTCTAAAAGAAACGTAATCTCCATTGATCACAATGTTAAAATTTTCAACTTTGCGGCAGAAATAAACATTTTTATCGCCTGGTTCAAATAACGGTCTTGGCTTCTCTAGCGAGATTTCACATCCATGGCAGATGTTTTGTTTGTTTTTATTTTACATTTGTACAGCAGTGGCTGCTTATATCTTGTCTTTTTTTTTTTTTTTTTAAGGAAAAACATTTTCTTTAACCATCTTAAGACCTGGTGCAATTTTTTTTTGTTGTTGCTTTGGGCCTTCGTCAAGAAATTAAATATTATGACACTATGACAACAAAACAAGGGATGTCCACGTATGTGTAGACCAGGTCTTAGGAGGTTCAGGGTTACCCATTTCATACCAGAATATTTCAGTTCGGTTTCAATGTGCCAAAAAAAGAAAAGAAGCTAAATAGTAATTATAAGACATGGAGAGGGAAAATATAATCCAGCATGAAATTGTATAGTATAGTACTATAGTAGGCTATAATGAAATAGTATAATATGTAAAAAATAGAGGGACTGATATATGCAAATAAAGAACAAATATGTAATTGATTTGGCTAAATTAAATGTATAAAAAATGTGTTAAATGTTGCTATGTTGCCTGTGTGATATTATTATTTTCCATAATATGGTTCCAGGGATCTTAAGAATTCACCTTCAGTATTTTAATACATCTAAAACACAAATAGTTCCTCAGCTAAAACATCCTTGTCTTAGAAAGTGTTTCCACTTTCAAAAAGAACAGCAAAGAAACCAAGACGTACACCCAATAGAGTTCTTATGTATGTTCGTTACGTCGTGCTTGTGGTACACAAGGAAACATTTCATTAGACTTTCTTTTTGGTTTCTCTTCTTCCATTTTTCAGAACAGAACAGGAATTAGTAGCAAGATGAAAGAGGGAGAGATGAAAGAGAGGTTGATGAAGGGAATGGCTGATGGAAGGATAAGAGAATGGGTCAGTGCTTGCACAGTGGAGACGTATGGTTATTCCTGTGTATTAGGCTGGACTGGTGAGACGGTGAGTATTTATATGTACATGTTTGTGTGATGGACGGCTTCTGGCTAGTGTTACTCTGCAGCAGCTTACTAGGTCAGAATGTTTGACTCTGGGTTGGTTGGTTAGGCTTTCAATTTAAAAATAAAGAGCAAAGTGATGCATGAAGAGAAATAAAAACGGAATTCCCTCAGAAGAGAAGAGGTACTAACTGTAATAAACAGATAGTTGGTTTCTTCAGTTGGTAACAGAAGAATATGTAATATAAAGCACAGTGTATGTAATGTAAGGATGCACTAATCCAGAATTACCATATGTTCATATGTACATTATGAAAGCGTCTTAAGTGTTGTCATCCACTCACTTTATCATCCTCTCACTTTGAATGGAGTCAAGGGTTGCCATCAAGTAAACAAATCAAATCCGGAATTCTGTTTATCCTTTCATGTTCACAACTGTTGACCAAAAAACTAATTCTTATTAAATGTTTGAACATATTACAGCACATAGTGTTAAGTATCTATCTGGAGGCTGCCAGCTTACCACTCATATGATCAGCTACATGGGTAACATGTTTCGTACATGATCAATTATTTCCTAATCGCCTTTCCATCCCGACTTATCTGCCACAACCCTGTCAAAAAGGAAAATAACTGCTGCGCTGATACTCCCTCTTGCATCCAACTCTCTTTCTCTGATTCAAACATTTCAGTTTGAATTATTAGAACTGGTCACTGCTTAATGCGTACCAGAATGTGCAGCTCACGTGGTTCGGCCAATGCTAGAGGCTTCCAACCCATATTTCAAACGTGATGTCATGTCCAATCAAAAGCAAATAACTAATATCACAGGCGTGCAGACAATACCTCCCTCCGACAATATTGTCAACATGTCTGGATAAAGCTTTGGAAAATTTTAGTTTAAATTGGACCATTATCTGAATAATAGGAAGTGACAGCGGTGGAGGTGTTGCCATCAACATCAGACTGGACTGGAAATCCAAAACGGATGCTGTAACTAAAGAAGGGGTACAGAGAGTTGAGGGGTAGGAAGCTGAGATCATTCATCACACGTGCATCAAAATGTTGGAGAACCTTTACTAGTCTGTGGTTACCAGTGTGGTGTTCTTCTCTGTGGGTTGCTTTGGAAGCAGCATCGAAGCCAGTGACACCAATAGACTCAACAAAGTGATTAGGAGGGCTGGCTCCATCATTGGCTGCACTACTTCTGAGGCTGTGGTGTAGATGATGACATTGAAGGAACTGTTATCCATTACGGATCATCCGCATCACCGGATCACCCACCACCAGTACAGGAAATCTTTCCTATCCCATCGCACACACATCAAAACAGGTGAATGAAATGTACTTATGTAGCTTGAGGAGAAACCATTATAAAGGACCCAGTTATGCGATTGGCTGTTTGAGCGAAAGAAAATTACAAGTTAAGTGGAACGTTGGTTTACCTCACTCAATCAACACAAGGCTCTAAGGGACAGTAAACAAGACAAGCTTGCTGAGAAGAGGAAACGTGTGAACTTCAACTCTCAGTAGGCGAGTTCGGACAGATTAGCTGATTAAGCTCCGTGTTGGATGTGTGTATGTTTACGTGTATGTTGTAGTCACTAATCCTCTACTAAACGGTGTCCCGATGAGTTGCTTTTGACCATGCTGCATTGTTGCGTAGACGCTTTGGAGGTTGTGGCTCGGCCTTTTGAGGGAGCTTAACCCTGCGGCACACACATGCATGCTCGCACACACAAATGCACACACCACATCGGCCGAGACGAGGAGCTTTCGATTGGAGTTTTCCCAGTGTGCCCGTAGTTAATGAATAAGGGAAGAGGGGAAAAAAAAAGAGTAGAGGGGTCAGAGGTAGAGAGAATGAAATTTTCTCCAAGTAAATAATGTTTTTTAATTAAGACAGAGGGCGTCAGACATTTAAGTTGCCAGAGCGACGATGACCCTTGAGTTCAGCCGCGGTCAGAGGTGAAGAATGTTCAAGTCAGGAGATCTAAGCTAAAGGTGATTTATAGGAGTAAAGAGGAAATCTCCTCCCTCTCGTTAACAAAAATTGTGAAAATCTAAACCAACTAAAGTTTATTCAATAGTTTTAATCTGTGTTTTGATTAAGTATCTCAAGCAACATGTTCCAGCCCGTATCCTTCACTGGCATCATCAAGAAATGAGTTAAAAAGTACATTTTATTAAAATACATTTGCCAAATAAGAACAAAGTTATTAAAATATAAGACTTAATCAATAACTTCACAAAACGTTTGACCAACGTCCAGTAAGAAATTATTGTGCAGACTTTAAAACATATATATTAATCTTATTCGAAGTGAGATGCTCCATCAGGTGTTTTGTAACTTTTTTTAAATCTGCTATTTCAGAATTTGACGCATAAAGTTTAAATATTTGATAAATTAATGAGAATTGCTTTGTTATCTTTTTATTTATATTTTCCACAACCACACAGCTTCTTGGAAACAGTTTGAAATCTGCTAAGTTGGTAGGCAGTTTATTTGCAGGGCTGTGGGTCAGAAGAAATATAGTCGCTGACTGTGTTTATACAGTATGCAAATATGTAAGAAATCAAGTTAAGCCTTTGCAGTGAGAGGCACTTTTGGACAGGCCTCTTTTTCTTCGTTTCTCTTCTCTTCTCTCTTTTTTTTTCTTTAACAAACACTAACACACTGACACAAAAACATTGTCTTACCATTCAGCAATATTTCCTGCCCCCTCCTGTTTCTCTCAATGCAGTTTAACAGATACAAAAAAAAACGCCCCAATAAGAAAACAGCTCTTTTCAGCATACACAAAAGACATTTTATTCAAGAAATGTTTTCATTAAGACTGTTGGATCACACACATTGCATCCAGCCAAAGGGGAAAAAGAAAAAGCAAAGTTTATTATTTTTTTTTGTCTTCCTTGGAGATAAGTATGTGTGTTTTTGGATATTATCATGTCATCCACTCAGAAATGAATCACCTTAATTGCGAAGCAACAGGGTTGAGGTGTTCAGTGTCAGTGACTCACTCGATTGCCATCATATGAATCCCATAACTGCCTATCTGATTTGCTCAAGGCGACTCATTCCTAAGAAGTTATTTGGCAATCCAGATCCCAACACAATGCTGTAATTCATTCTCAAGTAATTTGTAAAGGGCTTGCAAAGCCCATTTGGCAAGAAAGCGGTGGGGCAATAGATTATGTTATACAGAGAGAATATAAAGGAAATGTGTGCATTGTTGTGTGTGTGGAACAATGTGTCGCCTTCTTTTGATTTCTTCACCTCGGGTAGCATAAATTTAACTACCTTTGTAGGACTGCCTGAAATAGAATATGTGTTGGCCGAGTTCTGGGCATGAGTTTATTTGCTTTACTTTGCCAAAACTCATGCAGTCTAAAACAACATTCCTATGATAAGAGTGTCGTAATAATTGGTGTAATGAGGAGTTCTGTTTCATTGATCCCCACTCAGCTACATTTTCCATATGTACGCGGAATGATCCCACCCGGGGAGGCAATGTGTATATTTAGCAGCTAAGACACATCAGACACTATATAAAGACACAAGTGTGCATAAGTACACATTGCGCAATCTCTGACATGGGTGAGATTAAAACAAAGAAAGAGGCGAGCCTTCGACTGCTAGTTTTTTGCTCCTCATACATTTGCACCTCTCTGAATATGCGACATTTGCATTTTTTTTGCAGATTCTGTAAATTTTTGCAGTCTTTTAGTGCACCAGAAACATTCTGTTGGGTCATAAAGTTGAGTCCTGTTGTTGAAGTCAGTGTTTTTCAACCTGAAGCGCCTGGGTTTTATGAGTCTGAGAAGCATTTGTGCAGACGTGTGGGACTGCAAGGCCCACTTCACCTTCGTGGTGTAATCCTGTGGTGTGATTCAGTGTAGTTTGGTTTAAAATCATTGAGTGTGTTTTGCTTCTCAGCATGCAAAAGCAAACAAAAAAGCAGATGGGATCAACAGGTGGGTGCTCGTGTTGCCTGAGATGTGCAACAAAAAAAGAAAAACCTCGCCTCCCGACACTGTTGCCCGGGAGAATCTGCCTCCTGCCTTCATCGTTGCAGCTAAGACCGAGGAGGCCAGGAATCTTGGGTTCGTAGGAAAGATGCCAGCCATTTCCCCAACCAAAGTCAAACAGCGTCTAGATCTGTGCTACGATTTTGGACTCCAGTCTGCCACTCCATCAGCCTGTGCAATAATGCTGGTGAATACAGGTGATGTCCTCCAGTATATGAGCAGCCGTTTACACACAATTCTACCCAAGAATTGTATTCAAAATACCGTTCATTCTGCATCCACAGTTAAGTTGAGTAGTTGAAGGTTAGGATCCCCGACAGGCTGGAGTGAGCCATGTGGGAGCTACTTGCTGGGAGGGTTGTGCCGGGCCCGGTACTTGATCAGAAATTAACATCATCAGAAATTAGGATCCGTCTGAAGGGAGCTGCGTATGCAACGGTTGGAGCTGATGGCGGTATTCCTCTTATCAGTTAAGTCAAGGCTGATCATCATGCTCAACTTTCTGGAAGGACACTTCTGCTACACCTCCAAGGTCATCGGGTTATGCAGCTGAGGGCCGATGGTGCCACTGCAGCAGCTTACATCAGCAGGCAGAAAGACCTTGGCTCCCTACACCTCCGTAAACTAGTGCAGGATTTTTTAATGTCTGCATTTCTTTGCCCTTCAAGTGAATGCTTGTCCAGAGGACGTCCGAGTCCAGGAGAATGGAGACAGTGGAAGTGATGTTTTGCATTACTTAAAGAGATTCAGCTCACTGCTCCTGTTTATTTAATTCCCACTGGAGGCACAAGCTTTCTCTTGGACTGAGTCGCCACAGTATGTGTGTGGCCTTTATGTTTGTTTGTCAACCCATTGGTCTCTTGCCACTCCTACACTAGATAGGGTTAGTTATACCTTTGTATAGAATTTAAACATTAGAGCCAGCCTATCCATGCATGCAGCTTCATTAATCACCTGTCGCCCAGGGTGTATCAGTGTCAAATTTCAGAGTTCTGGGGTGAAGGGTCAGGGAGCGCTGGTGTCAACTAGTGAAGACATTCAAGGTAATGGATCTGACAGCAGTGTCGATGCCGCCTCACCCATCGAATTTCACAAGGTGGAAGAACTGCACCTGAAAAAATAGAAAAAAAAGAGGGACTGGATGAAGACAGGATGAATGAAAGGTTCTTAAGAGAAAGGTAAGTGATGAGTTTGCTCTCTTAAATGGTGTGGGAAAAAAAAGCAGAAAGGAATTCACTGAGGTGAAGAAAGAAGTGTCTTCTGTATTGTAAGCTAAGCCTGAAAAAAATGCAGAGGGGAAGAAAGTGAGAGGGTAGAGAAAGTAAAGAAAGGAGGGGAGCTCAGGGTAGAGTCAAGTGGAAAGCAGAGGAGCTAGGTATTTCAGTACTTACTGTAGATGGCAGGTAGCCTGAAGCCTGGAGCCAGCAAGTCTGTCAGAGCGAAGTGCCCAGGTGTCTGTGGATGAGTAACGCGAGTGTGGATTACTGGGAGGGGGTTACGAACAAATCCAAGGTGAGGAAGCATACCTGGAAGCAGGTAGTAACGGTGGTGGAGTGTATGAATCTATGTGTGTGTGAGGTCTTCCCATTACCATCAAAGCATTTCGGCACCGTGCTCGAGTATGATTAGGGGTCACCGTGTGTGGTAAAACCTCCCAACAAAGAAATCTCGTAACTATGATTATTTAGTTTCATGTCTACTTCCTCTCGTTTCAGTCACAAAGTCTCGATTGGTTAATAAGACAAAGTAAAAGCTGATGCTGTGTCACTTGGAGCCATTAGATTGTTGAGCGTTCCCTCTGTGCTGGCTCTTCTCTCCCAGATATCTGCAAGTATAGATCCAGGCCCTGTATTGATGGATGAGTTGGCCTGGCTGATGAATCATGGGAGGGATTATAGAGTAATCAAGACGATTTATCATCCGACGTTCCTCTGCTCACCCAGACAAACAGCTACTCAGCAATATTGACCCCTGCTTGCCGTGTGCATCCACGTAGAGGGGAAGGGGTTTGTGAAATTACGAGTTAGGAACCCAAATTAGAATTCATACCATCATCCAGACCCTCACCCCCAATCAATTATGATTAAATGAGTTTTAAAAAAAAAAACAAACAAAAGGAGCCCCACCCTTTATTTCACTGTTATTTAGATTTGAATGCTGAAAAACTTGTCTTATTTGACGTTGCTTGTCGATATATATAAGAAAATAATGCATGAAATGTCATCAAAAGTTGCTCCGCAAAGACTGAGTTTGAAAAAAAAAATCTTTACTGAGTCTGTGCAGACGAATAGAAAACAGACAAGGTTCACATCATGTCAATCAGTCAGCAGATGTAACATGGCCGTCTTTCTCTGCCTCGGGTGCCTTCCGTCCTTCCACTCAAATCCTCCATCTTGGCTCCGTGTCAAGCCGCCTTGTCCAGTTCACAATCCACCCCCCCCCCCCCCCCCCCCCTTCCAGGGCAGGCAACTGCATCCCCTCTCTGGCTCCATTAGTGCCACTCTACTGGCATAGCTGGCATTCTCCAAGGGGACCGTCATCGCTTGCCACTCTATTGGCACCCCTGTCACTGTCCAACCACCACAAAAGAAAACCTCCCCGCCCTCCCTCGCCGCCTCTCCTGCTCGCTTGGTCTTTTTTTGCGCCCCTCATTTTCTTCCCCTCCTTGTCTGTCTCTCCCCCTTCTGCTATTATCTTCCCTTTCTCTTTCCAGCACCTTTCTCCTAATTCTTTTCCTTTGCCTGCACTGCCTCTTCACTCCCCTCCCCATCTCGCTCCCATCTGAGCCTAACACACTGGTTTGGAGTAGCTTATGCAAGACCCTCATCCATGGTAATGATGGAGAAGAAACCAAGAGAGGAAACTGGGAGCTGACCAGTGATTGCTCCCAGGGATGTTGCTCACAAGTTTAGAGCCACTCACATTATTTCACTAAAAGCTGAGTGTGTTTGAAGTGACCGCAGCGACCCGGGCTCATTAAAACTCACTATGTTTACATAATGTGAAGACTTGGGTCAGAAACAGACCCACAACAAATCCAGTTACTTTTATTTCAATGGAATTTCAGTTTTTAAAATTGTTTCAAGACCAGCATTTAGCCTATAATAGTCCAAATGTTAAATTGAAACAGTTGACGAGTGAAACAAATGTTTCCGTCGCATTCAGAAGAACGAAAGTGTGAAGATAAACGTGTGTGAGGGTGAAAAGAAAACGGAGAAAGTGTGGCCTTGTAGCCGAGTAGTTTTAAGTTGGTGATGGATCAGCAAGTCTCTAATCACAGGTTGGTACCTGACACACTGGTGTGTGTGTGTGTGTGTGTGTGTGTGTGTGTGTGTGTGTGTGTGTGTGTGTGTGTGTGTGTGTGTGTGTGTGTGTGTGTGTGTGTGTGTGTGTGTGTGTGTGTCTGTGTGCAGATTCTGAAGTGCTTAAACTCTGTATGTGTGTCTTTGAGAAGATCTAATGACAGGTTCCAACTCCGATGTGTCATTATCCAATTACAGTTTTCTCTCATCTCTACGGTAACACCATGCCCCCCGTAATTGGACGGCTGCTCAAATGAACTCTGACCTCTCAGCAAAAGTCAGGCAGGAGGAGCCCAAAGTATCAGGCGCCCACACACACACACACACACACACACACACACACACACACACACACACACACACACACACACACACACACCGGGGATGCCAGGAGGATTGGGTAATGCAGGGTAAAACAGATGCTTTCTCAAAGAGTGATCAGATAAACTATGCAAAGACAAGTTAGGACTTTGATCACTTGACATCACTTCTTCCACTCAACACTTTCCCTTTTTTTTCCCGTCATCCATCTGTCCGATCCTCTAATAAATGGGGCTCATGTTCTTTGTCTCTTTTTTCTGTCTCTTACAAGCGTGTTGTGTCTAAATCGAATCAAATCAAATCAAACTTTATTTATGTAGCATTTTTCATACAGTAAAACTCAGCACAAAGTGCTTAACAGTAAAAACAAAATCAATCCCACTTCCCCACCAACCCTAATCCACGTCAATGATAAAACACAAAGATTAAAAGAAATAATAACATGGAAGAGCGCTTTTGTGGTTTGTGGTTCTCCTGAAGCTCTCTCCTTCTCTGTCCCTTCACACTTAAAAAAAAAAAAATAATAATAATTTTAAAAAAAACAGCAGATTTCTTCCACTCGCCTGTTTAAGTATTTCCAACAGCTAGAGGATTTGAGGTGGGACGAGGAATGCGCATGGTGTGTGTTTGTGTGTGTGTTTGCAGATTTCTTTCACTGGTGAATGAAAGAGGAGTGTTACGATCAATGTTCTGCTCATTGGCAGCCAATTTAGGACTTCAGAAAGTGTAATTTTAGCTCTTTTTCTCTCTCTTGAGGCATGCTTGTTGTGTGTGTCATCTTCGCCACAGAAAGATTTCTGTCCGTCCTGTAGCTTTTCCCTTCTCCAGCGGAGGTTGTGGGGCTGTGACGTGTCCGTGCATTCTTAAGTGCCCTCAGTAAAGACTTTAAGTGGCTGTCGTCACATTTCTGCTCAGTAAAAGCAGAAAAGAAACTGATAATGTCACCACATTTTGGTAATGCCTTGAATTTCCCCTCATTGCGTGTTTCACTTTTATCATCTTCCTCTTTCCACTGACACTATCTCTGCCAGACTATGAGGTAACTATTTGGCTATTTTGTAAGTGCCTGAATGGTAAGTACGTGCAGATTAGAGATGCTCCTGTAATGTGCTACAGGAAAAACACATTTAGTACACTATTTTCGATGGGACTGGGTGTTGTGAGCTGTTACACATAGCACATAACTAGAGTGGCTACGGGAGCACGAGCAGCCACATGATATGATGTCAGCCAGTTTTACAGCTTTCATAATTACAAGCAAGACTCTGTGGAGGTGGGTTTGCTGTTAGTATGTGTGTGTTCAGTGCACGTACGATTCCTACCAGAGTTGCCTTAGTGACCTGCGGGGTGGGTCTGGATGTTTCCAAGACATAGCAAATATTCCCTATTCGTGATTAACCTCTGCTAAAGGGCACTGGAAAGTGTGAGAGGTGGAATCACATTTTAAAAAAAAGTTCCCTTTTTTTCATTCCTGCAAACATAAAAAAATAATGACAAATGTATAATGAATAAAGAACATTCATAACTGTCATTGTCTTTTTTATGTTACTTTATCACAATACAACAATCTGATATGATTTATTACATTATAGATGGATGTATAATGTTTTTAAAGTAAATATAACACATAACACTTCCTAAGTTGCATTTTCCACAAAGTTTCTCTCCTTTTTATGTAAAAAGAAAGACCACAACATTACCCATGTTTGATTTGTGAGACAGGCACGACAGCCTCGTGGCGTTATCAGTGACACTTTAAGATGTTTTTGAGGTTGACTATGTTTTGAAACAACCCCATAAGTTGCTTGTAGCAGCAGGGCATCGCAACCCTCAGTGCAGTAGCATTGGAGCCACGACGTTTGTGCAAAGAGAAGCAACAAACACACACTGACATCAAGGTTTCATGTTTTAAACCAAAAGTCAGTTAAACTTGTTGCCATGGCCACCACATGGTCTTAAATGAAAGTACATTACAGTAACCATGACAATGAAAGTCTGTTTTCAGAAATTAATATACATTCAGAGTTTGTCCTGCTGCTTAAAAAGTCCATCAAGAGTTTAAAAATGCAATACTTTGACCCAATCCTGGCTCTCATCAGGCCGCAGAGGTCTGAGGTGGACCGGTCCACTCTGCTTCCGGAAACCTGAGCCCCGGTACAAGTATATTTGAAGGTACATGTGTGTATTGCCTCTGAAAGACAGAGGCCGTCAGCACCTGAGATGTATAAAGTCCAAGGAAGACAAAAAGAAGGGTAAAGGAGGGGTGAAGATGAGTTGACGAGGTAGGAAAAGGTTATTAATCACAACACTTTACTGCCTGGATACCTGCATGTTCTGACAAAACCCACAATTATTGACACCGGTGGATGTGTGTGCTTGTTTCTTGTCTTAAGTTTGGAAGTTTGGCAAACAGTTTGGTACAGCATCAGCAGCATTTTCTACAAATGATACTCCTGGTAGAAAACACTTGAACAGATGTACACGTGCGTACTGTCAATTACACTTCATTTGAGTATTCACGTAAGAAACAAAAGTCAGTGTTTTCTAACTACTAACTATGTGTATTGTCATTCCTCTCGAGCTGGGGGTCTCCATCCTCTGCATCTCTTTGAGTCGTTGCGCCAGAAGCAGACAGAGATAGTTGATATCTGATGGGCTGGTGGTGATGACCGTTTGCCAGTCAAGCAGAATGGATGGTTCTAATTGAACAGTGTGTTCAACATGAGTGTGTTTGTGTGCACGTGAGAGGTGTGAAGACGGTTCTGCAAATCGCACTCATTTCCATGGTAGCAATTAAGCTCTCGGAGGTTTCAGGTCAAGGTTAATTAACATGCAAAGATAAAGGGGATCCGGAGGGAGAGGGGAGAGGGAGAGAGGGGCTGGATGTTTGATCATCGTTTGTCCTACACGACCACTCGTATGTCCACGGGTTTCAGACTGTCATCCAATAGAAGTGTATTTATCATGCACAACCTCCGTTACGAGCACATTTTGCAGTTTTTAGACCATGCCAGTGGTCTGTTTTGTATTTTAAATACAGTATATTTCTCAATAAAACCCTGCTGGATCCAGAAGGTAATCCATACAGAATTTATAATATAATTTCAAGGCTGCACTTCTGTTAAAATGTCCATCTGCATCTTCAAAACCGATCTGAGTCGCAGGATAGTCGATGTTTTATAACTGAATTAACTGTCAGCATTTGGCAAGAGTTCTGAAAATAAAATCAGTTTTGTTGTGTAATTATGTAACAGCAGTAAAGTATTTACCCAACTGCACAGGCAACTTAAAGTGTTGAAAGTTTAAACGCTGGTGTTTTGTTTTCTGTTGTGCTCTTCTGTAGTTGGAATTCAGTTTTGCATCTTGAGTTCCTGTTTTACTTTGAAAGTGCTTCTCCCTTCGTGTGGTTTTCTGTTTAACATCTTCCGTTGGTTTGTCATCACGTGTCTTTCAGGGTTTATATATATATATATATATATATTGTCTTTTAACACCAGCCTTTACTAGTTTGTCATCTTTTTGTTGCCACGCTACATGTCACTCTTGAGCCGTGCGTTTCTGTTGTGGCTTCTAGTAGCAGCTATGAAAAGTTATTGCTCCACTGTTCTGTAATCTGTCTGTAAAATCTGGTCAGTTGTAGGTCTGAAAAAAAGGCAAAACCGTGTCAAGACCAGCCAGTCTGTTAAATTATAAACAACAAAAAGGCCCAGCAAAGTTTAGTTTAAGCTCCTTAAAGATTATTAAAGATAAAACAGATCCTAATCTAACCTTCACCAAGTGGAACAGTGAAATGACAAATGATAATTGTAACTTTCCAAACACTCAAATGATAGAAAGTCAAACTAAATTAGTTTTATCTCTAGATGTCTTTTCTATTGCGGTTTAGTTAAAAACTTGTTTTCTAGGACAGTGTGGGGATAAGGCTCCCCTACAGTCATTTTGTGGGTAACCGAGTCATAAAACAAAGACTGTAATGCTTCCTTTTGTGTAAAATAAAAGAATACTTGCAAGGCAGTAGTGACCATATATCTTATCAACAGCATTTTACAAATGATGCTGTTTATAAAGTGGATGATCTCTTCAAAGCTGCTGCAGCGTTTTTTTTAAAATCATTTTCTTCACCTCCTTAATCACCTGAGTGTTGCAGGTGCTTCGTATCCTCTCAATCGCTTTCCCTCGTTTCCTCCTGTCTCTCTCTCTCTCTCTCTCTCTCTCTCTCTCTCTCTCTCTCTCTCTCTCTCTCTCTCTCTCTCTCTCTCTCTCTCTCTCTCTGTCGCTCTGAACTTTTTAGCAGCTGAATGCCCACTGCAGAGGCTTTCAGATCTTTTATTCACATCTCACTGATACAAATCCTGCTGTATGTGCGCTCCGAATGCGTGCGTGCGTGCGTGTTTATGGTGATTGATATGCATTAATGATGTAAGGCGAACGGCCATTAAAAGCTGGGAAACTGTAAGCACTGCCTTGAGCTGTGGACTATTAGTCTGAAAGTTTCCGGTGTTGGCAAAACACAAGGGACTGCAGTGGCAGATGTTAGTGGACGGTATGTGTGTGTTTGTGTGTGTGTGTGTGTGTGTGTGTGGACTACCAGTAGCAGGTGGTAAGTTTATTTCACCCCCCGACTGGCCCAAACTCATGGTCACAGGGGATTTTGGAGCAATCTAAATGTCAGCTGCTACAGTACACTTGCATGTGTGTTTATTAGAATAGTTGAAGCCTCCAGGGAAGGTTGTCTTTTTATATTAGCAGGATTGCTTTAAAGAAAGAGATTTTCCTTTAATTTGCCGTTTCTTTCCTTTTATGTCGTTTTGGCAATAAAGCCACTCAGCCGCAGTGATCCTCCATAAGACGTCAACTCAACATGTTCTGCTTTATTTAAACCAAAAACCAAACCAGAATGAGCTAAGTGTGCAGTTTCACCTTCTGCGAGAAGCTCATTAAAACTAATCGCTCATCTGGTCATGCTGACACTCAGGAGCAATCAACAAACAAGCTGTGGTCCCGACACATATATATATATATATATATATATATATATATATATATATATATATATATATATATATATGTTCCTGTGAAGGAGGCTATGAGTTCAGTTCAAGAAGAAAAATAAATTTTGACGGTATCATGTTGGCATTTTGCGAACATCAGCCTTCACTAACCCATCTAGTGAAGACAATGAGCATAAAGGATTGGGTTATATTTTACTGAAACAGCAAAATAACAATATAAACATTCCACTTTTTACTAGTTAATTACAATTGCTAATTGCAATGATGTGGGAAAGGGAAAAAAATTAAACATATTGAGGAAATTATTTATATTTTTTAAACAGAGGAATGACTTTAATTAAATAACTTGTTAGAATAAGTAATAAATATAATCCATTAATGAATCTTCATTGTTTTGAGATATTTATTAATATTCTGCCACAAACATGTTTGCCTTCTTAAAGTAATGTATAAGTGTCCCTAATATCAGTAACAATGAGAGAATTTTCTTTTTTTTTTTTTTTAGATTATTGTTTTTGTTTGTTCGTTTTTACTTGAAGAGTTGAAGCTTCTGCACATTTATTACAGCAACGCATGGAAATATACAGTTGTTATACGTATGTACTACCCTTTTGCCTTCGCTGTAGACTTTGCTTTGCATTTTTCTTACTATAATAAGTAAAACTTTGTTAAAATAAAGAGAAAAATCACAGACTCAAATGTGATGAATTATGCAACTCAAGCAAAATATTTTACTTGTACGAATGGATATATATGAAAAGAAAAAAATACAAAAGTAGAAAATGTAATTCTAGAGTAAAGCGTAGGTGTGTTGTTATGAATATTCTTTAATTATACAGACCTCCGTGTCTGCCATCCGGGCTCCGTGTCTGTCTGTCTGTCTGTCTGGGTGCCTGCAGTTACCTAAGACCCCTGAACCAAAAATAACAACATAGTCCGGCCTCTCGTTGCTGCTTTCTCACATTGCCTATAAACTTAACAGCTCCGTGTCCCGCCGGTTACTGTACACAGACACAAAATGCAGGCCAAGTTTTTTTTTTTCTTTCATCCAGAGGTCTTTCGACTAATCTACAATCATTTTATCGCAATCCTGCTTATTACAAACGCAATCACCTCTTGTGCGACTAAGCTGGGTTCCTCATCAGATAAACAAATCCATATAAACAAACGTCTCATCATTCAAAAACTGAGTGAACCTTATTCAGAATACCACTGATACTGCATGTCTCCCCCTCCCCGATACCCCAATTTCTAACCTTTCCTTACACCCCTCGGGAGACAA
The DNA here is from genome assembly GCA_014839995.1 of Xenentodon cancila. Lineage (NCBI taxonomy): Eukaryota > Metazoa > Chordata > Actinopteri > Beloniformes > Belonidae > Xenentodon > Xenentodon cancila. The sequence goes on along the minus strand of CM026198.1, from coordinate 7,206,750 downwards.
CAGCAGTGACCCATATGTGGCATGAAGCATCAGAAATACATCTGAACCCCCTCTCACACAGACACACACACATATGCACTTCTAGCGTCCCTCAGGAAATTTCTTAGTTTACTCCACACGTATCCGTCCTGTAGAGTTCATTTATTCAATTGCACACACACACACACACACACACACACACACACACACACACACACACACACACACACACACACACACACACACACTGGAATGCATGCACACGTGCACTGACATAAGACAGAAAAATGGGTAATGGGCTTAGTGCAACAGCGCTTCATGTGTGTTATAATCTTGACATGATACTGTCCTAATCCACCTCTAATCCACTACTCCTCTGAAAAGATGAAATTGGGATTATCCTTCTATCTGTCTCCATTACACAAAAATCTTCTCTTTCATTGCATGTGTGTGTGTGTGTGTGTGTGTGTGTGTGTGTGTGTGTGTGTGTGTGTGTGTGTGTGTGTGTGTGTGTGTGTGTTCTATGAGGTATTGCAGCCTTCCCAGGAATGTCAGCTATCGTCATGCTCTCAGTTTTTTTTCCGCTGATCCCAGGGCTCTGGTTTTTCTACCACTGGTACAGTATGTCTGTGTGTGTGTGTGTGTGTGTGTACACTGGTATCACTGATATTGAGAGGACAAAGTCCCAGTAAATCATATTACATTTTACTAAGAAGATTTGAGGATAGTGAAAGTTCACATCGGGATGAAGGAGAAGGTGCTTGCTGGTATAGTTAGGGGTAGTTTTCTGGAAATCAACGTAGGCCAATGAAATTCTTGAAATTCAATGAAATGAAGTTCTTGGAGGTGATGGAAACATGAGCCGCAAACATGTAACCGGCTTAGTTTTTGTTTGTGTACAAATACTTTGATGCAAGGAAAACCTTTTACTCACAGTGAATGAGCTTTTTTTTATTCTTGCTCTGACATGTAAGGAAGCGCAATAACGCAGACACACACTGGCTCACACAAACATCTGAATGGAGCAGATGGCCACTGTGTGTGTTTGTTTGCGCTCAGATGATCATTTATATGCACTGAGAAAATTAACATACTAACAAGCTGTCTGTGCATATGTGTGTGAGTGTGTCAATCCTTGATTACCACAGTGGTCATGGGACAGGAGCTGAAACGGTGAAACGGTGTGTGTGTGTGTGTGTGTGTGTGTGTGTGTGTGTGTGTGTGTGTGTGTGTGTGTGTGTGTGTGTGTGTGTGTGTGTGTGTGTGTGTTAATAATATAGGCTCCACTGACCACGTCTGGGGCTTGAAGAGGCAACCTGCTGTCTCTTAAAAGCGATGGCATCTTTACAACTCTGTGTCCCTCAGGGCAGACGAGGAAAACAGGGATGGACAGAATGAGAGAGGGGAAGTAGACACAAGTTAGAAAGATGAAGAAGTAAAAAAATATTCCAAAATAGATGTTTGGGTTGATGTCAGGGGACAGTGGACGAGACAGTGGAGAGGATGGACGAAAGAAAAATCGGAAAGAAAAAAGGACAATGGCAAAACAGAGCAAAAAAAAAAGCAGTAAAGCAGTGGTGAAAGAAGAGGGAATTCAGTCAAGAGAACAAATAAAAAAGAAGTAAGGAGGTTAAGGGCATGTACAGTGATGGAGATGGAGAGAAAACGCTGTGGTGACATTTTGCGTTCTCTTAGCAGAGGCAGTCTTGAGAGACCCTGAAATGAACAAAGCTTAGAGTGTTTTTGTGTATAAGTGGTGTTTGTATACTTGCCCTCAAGCTTTTGGCTACTAATGGACAGCAAAAGTCTTTGTTCCTGCGCAACATGGTTTTTGAGTGACGATATACACACTCAGGGAAAAACACACACACGTATTAGTCGTCCTTAGTGAATAACCATCTTGCCCGTATTGCTGCACTCGGCGGCTTTTCCAGCTCACGTTTTTGTGTGTGTGTGTGTGTGTGTGTCTTTTGGTGTGTGCTTAAGCTTGCAGGAGGTTGCGCTTTGTGTATCTGCTTCTGGTGGTTGATTGCAATTGCTTCAAGTCAGATTCTTGCAGGTCATTGGCTAACTGTTGCCCCGGGAGACGACTCAGCCGGCCGTGATTGGCGAATGATCCTAACACAGTCTGACAGCTTGTTAGTGCAATCTGATTGGTCAATTAGTAACATCTCTTACTCCTCAAGAGAGGAAAGAAAGTGTTTTGATTTAAATTTGTTTTAGTCTCTTAAACTTTTTGAAAAGAAGCTCTTTTTTTTTCTCACACTTTGTGGTTGTGCCACAGGAAATTAAATGTTTGTTGAAGTGAAGAAAAGGAAGCTGAAGGTGGTGATGGGATGAGGGCAGGAGTGTCAGAGTGAAAGTGTTGCGGAGACAGATCCAATCTCCTCATAAATTATAAATTATAAATGTGTTCCGGGGGAAAGTGTTCAATAAATGTCACACATTACTGAGTCCTGGAATCCAGCTGTGCGGGTTTCTGTGGGTTCTTGTTTTCATGTGACGAATACTGAAATGCAAAAGAAAACCTATTTGTTCCCTTTTTTCTTTCATGTGTCTCGTGTTGAGGATTTTCTCTCCGTATTATTCTTTGCTTCTTTGACAAGATTATTTTCTGCATGCCAATTGTTGTATTTATACTTTTTATAAGCAGCAAAAAAAAAAAAAAAAAGCAAAATTATATTTAGGAAAGATGTAAACAGATATCAATAGAAACTATGACAGGCCTTTTTAAAAATGTAACTACAAAGCTGAAAACCAAATAAAATAACCAACTAAACAACCAAAGAAACAACATTTCAGAAACACAGTCCATAAATATTGTGAAGTTTGTTGAAGTTTTATCGGACCAGTGGTCTGGAAGCTGCGCTGTGCTTTTTAAAACTGAACCACTGGGTTTCATGTGTAACAGCTGTGACTGTGGTGTCAAAACAAATACAGGTTCAGCGTCTGAGTCACTGATAAACTGGCTACGTCAAAGCTGATGTTGGCTTTCGAAACGAAGCCAACGAAGGCAACAGATGCCTTTTTCCAAACTCCCGAATTAGAAGTTTCACAGTGGAAGCTAACTTCCGGTTTGAAAAGTATAGACCACCGATTTAAGATAAATCCTTTTGGCGTCAGTCCAGCCTTTAATGAATTTAATGTTTTAGTTTTTTGTTTTATAAATCTTGATGCATGTGTTTAAGAATTTAAAAAAGACACTGATCTGGAACTGCATAGTCCTGACACAAAGAGCAAATTATAATCCACAAGTAATTTGGGAATTTTTATAGCAAAATGAAAACCAGCACAATGCAGAAAGGAAATCTGGGAAAAAAAAGAGAGAGGTTGCAGGTTGCATCAAATCTTCACTTTTGTGCAATCCCCCTCCTGAACATGCACCTGGCGATGGGGGAAAGGACAAAAACAAATAACAGCTGAAAATCCTCCAGGACCAGACTCAGGAAGGGCGACTGTCTGAGATGACAGGAAAGAGAGACCAAGAGCCATGGAGAGATTAGTCCAGGAAAATCTGTCTGAGACACAAAAGACGATACTGCTAATTGTAATTAGACATACAAGTTACAAGTAGAGTAAAACGTGAGGAAAGAGTCCGAGCCTTTAGCAGCATAACTAAAGGAATAGTTCAGAGCGTCCGAGGCAGTTTGTTTTAGAACGTGAATGCTTAAATTTATGAGCTTATCAGAATCACTCCAACAGCAGTAATGATTTGAGATTGTAACTGGTGTAGCTTACTGAGTCATGCTCAAAAATGAAGCTGCTTTGTTAATCCTGTCAAATCCAAGTCTACCTTAAACAAAAATCAGAAATGATTAAAACAGTGGATTGGCTTATTATTATCGTACACCGTTGCTTTCTTTAATCAAGGCTCTAAAGTGTCAAAATGACTTTTTGTCATCCAGTGGTTTTATTTAGCTTTTTTTTATGGTGGATATCAATCTGAATAAGAAACACAGACATCGCTGGATTCAATCTGGCAAATATGCAAGGAGGCATGAAATAAGGCCAAGGCAGTCTCCTAAATCCTTGTTCGGTGGCTTTAATAAAGAATTACTGCTAGTCTCAGATCTTTAATAGCCGACAGGAACAAATTTTAAAGTATCATCATCTCTTTAATTATGAGAAAGGCGAAAGAGTGAGGAATTGCTCTCAACGTCTACATACCAATGTTTTTTATTTTGCCTTTATTTTCTAAGAGAACTAAAGTTAGGTCTTCAGCATAAGTTGCCACGGCGATGCACTTTGGTAAGAAGTGATCTATAGCTTTGTAACACTGAAAACCCAGAGCTGAACCCATCAATCCTGCCTCGCCGCGCAGGCTCCTGGTCCAGAAGGCACAACCGATGTCTAGAACCTGGGAAGCTCCATTGTACAAGCTCTCAAAGCTCTAAAACGTTCTGTGTTGTAGGACACATTTGGTATCAGAAACGTTGACGTGAAACACTGGACACTGGATGAAAAGTGCTCTCTCGGCCTCTTTGTGCTTCCGCCCAGACTTTTTCCTCCATCTTGTCTAACGAGCCTTTTCTCAGAGCGACGCCTGCTGTGTTTATGTCCGGCAGCGCTGCCACTAATAAAGGTGTGTTCAATTTGGCGACTGGTTGGTTGCGAACAACTTAATGAACTTGTTGACTTGGAAGGCGGCTGTGTGTGACTGTGTCAGCACGCTGTTTAATAAAGTTATGTTATCAAGATGGCAGGACGCCCGCGCTACCTGCTGTTTTTAGAGACATCTCACGCTGTGAGCGAGTTAATAAAGTTATGTATTCTCTGAATGGGTGTAATGCAGTTGCCAGGGGCGCCGCTGTGTGATGATAGCATTACGGGAGGCATTTTGATTTGTCAGTGCAGTGAGCTCGAACAAAACGATTCCCAAAATGACAAAGAAACACCAGAGGAAACAGAGACGGTTTCCCATTTGATCCGGATCTGCGTGAACTTTATGGATTGATTTCGTTTGTTTTTGTAAAGTCTTAACAGGATGGACAAACAGGGAAACCGCAAACAGGAAGGTGATAACAGAAGCAACGTGTGCTCCCACAGATACATGCAAACAGGAATGAAGACGTTTGGTATGTGGCCTCTGTATCAGGTGGAGCGGAGAAGATTTGACACCTCGTCACTGAGTCTGGGAAAGAAGGCGGGAGCTCTCACTATGCGGCTCCGGGCTTTTTTTAGAGGCAGGGGGAAGCAGAGCTGGATCCAAATGGACCAGCTCTGCTTCACCGGGCCCCTTTACCAGTGTGATAGTTGCTGCATGTAAATTCCTGTAAGCTTGTAATCTACAGGTTCTTTTTTAAACAGCTTGTCTCATTGAGATCTGAGACCAAGGAACATAAAACACAGAACACACACACTGAATGTTTGTACATTAAGGAGTTTCTAATTGTGCTAAAAAAATGGCATGAAATTTAATATTTTGATTTCAATTCTTCGAGTCTCCTGAAATGTAGTTGCTAAATACTAAAAGGTGAATACTTATTGCTCTCTTAATAGATGAAAACATACCAGATTCCTAATCCATTTGAGTCATTCCATTAAAGATGCCTAGTTTTGGTCGACTTATTGGTATCGGTAATTTCTCTAGCGAACTGGGACATCAGAAGAGCTGCTGAAAAGTTAGACAACTAAGTGTTTATTTTTACTTTTGCCGCTTTTACACTGTGATACCAGTATGAGAAGCACTAGAAATTCCCTTTCCTTTCTGCCTCCACTCTCCAGATGTGCCTTCATTATTCATTATTGAAGACGCAACATACAGTGGCATCTCCAGGCTGCTAAGCTCAGAAACCAGGTTTGCCGAGTATTTCGTGCTGCGAGTCAAATGACTCGAACTTTGAAATGCAGCTGGAGCAGCCGGTCCCAGTTACCCGCACCTCTGTTACGCCTTTTCAACACAGCCTTTTCACACAGCACTCATTTTGCTCCTGTTTCACCTTTGGCACTGCCTCCCAAGGTGAAGCAGCAATGTAACAGCGGAGGACAAAATGCTTTGCTGCCCCACCCCCGTCACGATCCCACATCTCAGTAAACCAGAATGAAACTGAGGCACAACAAACTGCCTTCAGTTTCACTGTATCTTCTTTTTTCTCTCTCTCTCTCTCTCTCTCTCTCTCTCTCTCTTGCTCTTTTTCATTTTTCGATTGGCTTCATACTCCCAACATCAATTGGGTAATTTTAAAGGGTAATATGCTCTTTCTCTAGGTTAGTTTCCAACTTGAAAAATACTCAAACCACTAAATGGCCCTGAATGCTGTACGTCGCAACGCTAAGACCATGTGACCATGTGCATGTTTTTGACAGTTTGATTAAGATGCATCCCTTCTTCTGACAAACTGCGTTGCGGCTTGCATGTACCACAGCTTGCATCTGTGCACATACAGTTACATCTCTGCGTATGAGCTTACATTCTTTTGTGTTTACGTGACAAATGGATTTCAGAGAATAAAAATGTCACACAGGCTGAAGCACAACAGGTTGCCAATGTTATTGTGTGTATGTGCTGGCATGTGAGCATGCATGCATTCATAAATGCAAGTGTGCTTGTGTATGTGCTGCAACCCCCCCATGGTCTCTGTGCTCAGCACGAATGCTTGAATGAGATTGAAAAGCACGCAGCACGACTGCTGGCCCCTCTATAGGAGATGAATGTGGAGATATGACAGTGATACATGGAGATGTTTACAGTAAACCAGAAGAAAAAGAGAGATTTGACCTCAATTGTATTACAAGAAGGTGGGGGAAAGTAACAAAGAGCCAGCTTGTAGGATGTTTCTTTTTCTCTGAAATCTATTAAGCACAAAAACACACTGTCAGAGTTTAGATAAATGAAAGAAAGCAGTTCATTCATCTTGCTGTCTTCTCATTGAGGCTTCACAATGCGATATCAGCAGAGAAATTGTTGTGAATTGATTCGGAAGTTTGTTCAAACAGCAAACATACACCCCACCCAACCCTCTGCCAAACAAAGGTGCATGTGCCCATTAAGTCTGCTCGTCCCATCCCATTACTGCAAACAGTTCCTTCAGTGTCTGTGAATTACACCACGCCAAAGTTGCTCAATACCAAACAAAGCTAAGTCAGCACAGACAACACACAATCGGAAAGCGGGAAACCTGGAAACCTGGTGGTAAACACGGGCTACTGAGCCTTAAAGATTCTCAAGATTTCTGTAGTTTACATTGGAGCCGCCGTAGGGGCGGTACCAGAATCTCTTTTCTTTCAGAATTGTTTTTTTACAGTGGCATAACCTTTTGAGCGGCTCGGTGTATCCAAATACAGCTAGTGTATAATGTGATATTGGCTGGATTTAGGAGACTTAGTGCTTCTGCTCTTGATTTGTTGCAATTTTGTGGGAAAGTTGACTGAGTGGGAAAAGCCCTTATTGGCTGCCCCTGAGTGTGTGTGTGTGTGTGTGTGTGTGTGTGTGTGTGTGTGTGTGTGTGTGTGTGTGTGTGTGTGTGTGTGTGTGTGTGTGTGTGTGTGTGTGTGTGTGTGTGTGTGTGTGTGTGTGTGTGTGTGTGTGTGTGTGAGCTGATGGATGAACTTGCAGTCTGGTAAGCAGGGACATTCCCTTCTCTGTTCCCTCACTGTGCCATGGAAACCAGACAGGAGGGCTATGGTGGCCCACAGGAGCCAAATGAGGCGGCAATAATGCAGCGCTTAACCCCACATTGAAAAATGACTTCATTCTCTCATCAATAGAGCAGATCCAAACGCCCCGCCACGCTTATGCATGCATGTGCACATGCACGCCAAGGCGCTCACACGCACACAGACATATTCACACACTTGCACGTAAGTAATTGAAATGTGCAGTGGGTGTTTCCCTCTATGATACAGTTAACTATTACCCGTTTCAGACACACACACTCACCGATGCTCAGCCCCTCATGCATACACATGCAGCATGCTGCAGTGCGGAGAAACCGGTTTGTTGTTTGGTTCGACACAGTCCTGTTTCGAATAAAGACCGTGTATGTTTTTTTTTTTTATTTAATTTAATTTTTTTCTGCTATGTCTGCAGTTTAGTAGTTTGTAGTTGTGTTTTGAATGAATGTGTGAAACATTCTGCTTAATTAAGCTTCTGTCCTTCTGGAATTGTTTATTATCAGACAAAGATGATCTGATGACCCATTAAGCTTGAAGCTCAGGTCATTTGTAGAGTAACAACTGCTGCCTTATTGCTCTCAAAGTCTTAAAAAAATAAATAAATAAGGACCATTATAACACGATGCAACATGCATTATATATTTTTTTTAGCTGCAGGTTCAAATGTTGGTCCAAGTCTAATCTGGGAATATATGAATTTAAATTGAATGTTTAAGCAGGTTTTGGCGACAGTATAGCCAATGATTTTCCAAATAATGGAAAATCTATATAAAGACTAAGATTTCAGGTTTTGTGTGCCGGTCATTGCTTCAAAGCAAATAAATCTTAAAAACACAATAAGAGCAAACTGTTTGTCAGACAATAGGCTTTTGGGGTTTGGCTTTTAATGTGTTTCATGTATTTTACATTCCAAAACACTCTTTACATGTATGCAACAAAATAAAAAAAAGAAAAAAGTATAGGATCAAATTTAGTCAGACTGCAAACAGAAACCAAACAAGTCATGTCCCCTCCACATATATATATATACAGACATATGTTTACGGAGATCAATCCATTACACAGTTCCCAAAACCTCTTTAGGATGCTCCTTTTTTTTCTTTTTTTTTTTTTATCCAGAGGCTCTTTATTCACTTAGTGCAACTATTGTAAGCCTCTGCTCTATTAACGTGTGTCTGTCTGTGAAAAAAAGAAAGAAAAAAAGGCAGAAAAAAGAGATTTGAGGTGTACAGTAATGTTATAAGTTGAGCCCTGAGGGAAGCTAAGAGCTTTTAGAGAAAGAGCAAAAGACACTGATGACAGAATGGCAACCAGGCGTGACCGACAGACGAGAAAATGAAGTGAAGGGAGAAAGAGAGTGAAAGGGAAATAAAAAAAGACTGAAAATGAGAACAAATAGAGAAAAAAAGAAAAAAGCACAGTTAGAGTAAGAAACCCTCTCATTTCTTTAGAGTCTACACTGAATAATAAACACAGCAATCAGGGGTTTCCCTTCCTGATTGCTGTGTGCGCGTGCATGTGTATTTGGGTGTAATTACTAGTGTCTCCTAGATACCACTTAGCAGCTACACATAAACCTGTGAAAAACTGTGCACGCGTTTTCATCTAAAAGAAAGTGGCTTGATAGACGCCTGTAAAGATTTATGGATTCTTGGCCTCCGTGTGTGTGACTGAGCGTGCACATGCGTGTGCGGAGACCCTGCGCGCTTGCCCGGGGCCAGCCTCTTTGTGCCGTCTCCTCTGCAAGGGCTCAAAATTGAAAGCCGTTCGAAATGATAACCCAGAGTTATGAATGGCTGTATACACCGGAGAGGGCGGGAATGTGGAAGAGAGTTGGAGAACTACAAAGAAAAGAAGAAAAAGGGACGGAGAGATGTTAATGGGAGATGAGTCGAATGAAAAGAAGAACGTAGTGAGTAAAGAGAAGGCAAGGGTGTAGGGGGAATAAAGCCATTACTGGAAGTGAGAAATCGTTTCCTCACTTTTACATGAGTGAATTGTGACGCTCTTAGTCACCGCGCTCTCTTCTGTCTGTTATCTTCAAATGAGAAAAGCAGAAACATTAGAATAGACTATAAGTTATAGGGTGGAGCCTGCGTGTGAGTGTCTGTGTGAGAACCAGGCTAACAAAAGAGGACAAAGTGAAAGACAGAGGTTAAAGGCTGGTGCAGCGTCTTGTTAACCTGCATGGTGGCTGACAATGGCTCAGTAGGACCCCTGCACTCCCGAGCCTGTCTCAAGTGCTGCCTGTCAGTATTTAGAGTGCTCTCTTTCTAGTCAGGCAGCCCGCTCCAGCGCCTCCTCCATGGCCTCGCTGGGGCCTCCTAAGACCCCCACGGTAAAAAGGAACAATTTTACAAGGCCGACCTCTCCAGTCTGCTATTTCCATCCACGCTTTGACTTGCACAATGAGTATGACCAATGTGGTTAAAGTTGCACGATTTTCCTTGAAAGTGGTCTGCGCTGCATTCGAGTACTATTCTTGTTCATTTCTAGACAAATGCTCATTTGGTGGTTGGTCTCTTACAATTGTTCAGAGCTTCCTGCAATCAAGAACTCAATTAGTCTTAGATTGGACAGCTTCTTTGCATTGTGGTTTATCAGTCAAGAACATTTAATCAAAAGGATTCAGTGAGAAGCAGCTCATAGATGCTGCCGTTTTACCAAGTTTTAAACCTCACAACCTCTGCAGTTCACACACACGTCTGTCTGCTGTTTGCCATGGTGGTTATTTGGTTTATTCCAAGCAAACCACCATTGCTGCTGCTGGAAACATAAAACACATCACTTCCAGGACGTTTTATGGAAAAACAAATCTTTGCTAGTTTCAAAGAAAACTTCTGAGGTTGTTGTGCTGACATGGGAAGTCATGTATGGAGCTTGATTGATGTTCAAATGGCTAAACTTTGACACTGCAAATCAAGAGTTAAAGAGTTTAAGTGACTTTTGGTGTTTCTTTATTTGCTATGTCCTGCTCATGAGACAAAGGGGGAAAAAAATACATTTTTTTTCCCATATATGATGTGTTGTTAATGCATTATACATACTTTGTACATAATATATACAGTTAAAATTAAAGAACGCTGATATGTCAGTTTTAAATGCAAACATTAGGCTGGTACAATCAAACTAAATCTGGGTTTTTTTTTCAGAAAGTAACCTGTTTTTGTCTTTTTGAGTACTGAACGTAAGTGAGAGAATCTGCATGTTTCCTGCCTGGCAACGCCACGAGGATAAAAGTGATAAATAATGTGAAACAGCACTGAGATTTGGATGAAACTCAAACTAAATCGTGTTTGTGTATGTGTGGGGTTGAATTTTATTGTCCTGCTTAATGTGGAAGACTTAAAGGAAGCGCGCATGCCCTCTTTGGTATCCACCGGGAGTACAGGTGGAAATCACAGGAGGAATGAGGACGTCTGGACCTCATCTCCCTGGGGAAAAGGAAAAGAATATCAGAACTGCTTTGCGTGCCTTAATTTCCATAAACTCTTTATCGGAAAAAGCCAGGGGCAGTACAACCTTTGGACCTTTAGTAGATTTTTTTCTGAAATGTGCCGCTTATCAACAAACTCAAAAAATGGGCAAAACAAAAAAACCATTGGGAGCCGTCTGAACGTCTGTCTGTAAGTAATACAGTACAGTACATCCATCCATTATCTATACCCGCTTTTTCCGTTTCCGGGTCACGGGGGTCTGTCGGAGCCTATCCCGACGCATATCAGGCGAAAGGCAGGGGTACACCCTGGACAGGTCGCCAGTCTATCCAGGGCCACATACAAACAACCAATCACACTCACATTCACATTCACACCTATGGACAATTTAGAAAGATCAATTAACCTACACTGCATGTTTTTGGACTGTGGGAGGAAACCCACGCAAGCACGGGGAGAACATGCAAACTCCACACAGAAAGACCCACCGGGCCGGGAATTGAACCGGGAACCTTCTTGCTGTGAGGCAACAGTGCTAACCACTAAGCCACCGTGCTGCCTCAGTACAGTACAGTTAGGTGATTTTTTTTTCCTGTGTACAAATACCTGAGATATCATTATAGTATTGAAAAGGCTGTATTTTATATCATTTTCTGGATGAAGACTGGAAAAAAGGCTGAAAAAAGGCTGAAAGGTACGTAAGGAGCACAATAAGGAAAAAGAGCAGGATGAGGAAGACGTATGCCAGGAGGACATACGGAGAAAAAAGAGAAGATATGGAACAGCAGGACGCAAGGGTGATTTCACCCATTGTCTCTTTTATCTGTCTAAAACTCCAAACATACGTAGACTCTTCTGAGGCCAACTGAACTGAGGCCAGCTCTGGAAATGGTCTCAGTTCGGTTTTCTTTAAGTCAGCCAGGTAGGTCGCTTAACCTGAGGATTGTGAACACAAAGCACTCCAGGTTCATTTCCCTCTTTTTCACATTGTATTGTATGCTTTCCCGTAGTCTTATTTTAGGAAGGACATGTGTCACAGCGAGCTCTGATGGAACCAGTGTGAACAGAAAAATCAGTGAGGCCTCATCGGATCTGAAGTAAACCAGAAGAGGAACTTTGTCCTTTTCAAAATGGACTGAGTACCGAGTACTGGACTGAGTACCTTTCCTGCTGGTTTACTTTTCGGTCCACTTTAAGAAGACTGAATTAAGTTCACTTTAAAAGGACCACATGTAAAAACAAACAGGGAAGAAAGAAAAGGTGGTGCAAAAGGAAATGTGAGAAGGGAGGGAAGAAAGCAGGAGGTAGACATGAAGGAAGAAAATACATCAAGACAAGGATGATGTTGAGATGAACAGGGGAGAAAAGGAGGAGAAGCAAAAACTGAGGGGGAAATATTGGTTGGAAGTAAAGTGAAAAAGAAAAAGAATGGGATTGTGGATGACCATGAAGAAAAGAAGCAAGGAAGGAAATAAGGAGACACGAGTAGGAAGATTTGGTAGTAAGGAAGGCAGTAAGGAAGACAATGGAGAGGATAAAGAGATGAAACAAGAGGAAGAGGGGGAAAGAAGAGGGAAAGAAGGAAAGAAGGAGAGGATTTGAGGGTGAGAAACAAGTAAAAGTGTCTGTGGGTATGTGTGGGTGTGTGGGCAGGGGTGAGAGGTCTGTGTCTGTCTTCAGCCGGATTAAGCTTCACCCTTATTACAGCCTCATTACATCAGTCCACTTCTTCCATTACAAACATGCACATTGAAATGCTGTGTTACTAGTGCACAATTGCATTCTCACGCACACATGCACACACACACACACATACTCGTGCATTTCTAAACACTCGCCACGTCAATCAACCTCGGAGAGGTCAGGGCCGGGGTTTGGTATTTTAAAATGTTAATCAGTTCATGTGTATGCAAGTGTATTGGTGTAAATGTGTGTGTGTGTGTTGCTGGATGTGTGTGTCACAGCTGTTCAATGCATTACCAACTAATATGACACTCCTCTTGCACCCGCACACACACACACACACACACACACACAAGCAGACGCTGGTAATCTAATTTGGTTAACGGCAGTGGCTTTCAAAAAGTGAGCCGGCGTGTTGGTAGTTTCTTACACGACATAGAGCGTAAGTGCGTGTAGCGTCGCTCATGGAGCTGGTGGACAAATGTTTTCTGTATGGGCGGGTCAGAACTTCCATCGTGGACGTGGTAGCGCGATGGCTCGTGTTTCAGGACTGCTGGTGTTGTGCTGCGGTCGGTACACGGACCAGTGGCATCTGCCAGGTCTGGACTCGCCTGCCGACTGTGAGCTGAAGGCGCTGAACGTGTTGAGTGGAAATGTGACGGTGCAGGTCTGAGCTACAGGCCTGGCTGGTCAGAACATTATGAGCAAATACGGCGAGGGGCAAAACGTGCACAGCGTTAAATGGGGGACTGACATGAGACGGTTAGATGTGCACAAATGCCCTTTATTTGTTTGAGTGAAAAGCCTCGTGGTTGAAGGATGGGTAGATTAAACTAAGGAGCTTGGTATAAAAAACAAAACTCAATTTAACTTTCATTTAGCAGCGTATGATAAATTCACATCTGGCCTTAAGAACAAATCAAATCTCGCCCAAATTAGTCGAAACTTCAGGGAGTCCCACACCTCCCGACTCCACGGACATACATGCATGAGAGGCGCAGCTGCTGTTTATCTGGGAGGTAATGGGGCAAACAAAATGGAGTCTGGTTGGCATTATGACTGAGGTTTGTTTTTTTTTGTTTTGTTTTTTTCTAGAAAGTTGTACAATCAAAACATTTCTGAATTATTTTTTTCATTTTAAATAGCTACTTGCTGGGGTTCAGGCACCTCGGACTAATTCATGGACAGACAGAGAGTGGGGGACAGAGCAGGAGAAACTAACAATAAATATTAAATAAATTGATTTATTAAAAGAAAAAAAACTGCTTTGAAGTTTAATTAGGCAATTGTTAAAACAGTACTTAATGAGTAAAAGCTTTTATAACATGGAAACTATGATATTGTGATTAGTTTTGTTTAATGATATCTGATGATGAGTTATGTATATGTATATATATGTGTGTGTGTGTGTGTGTGTGTGTGTGTGTGTGTGTGTGTGTGTGTGTGTGTATGTGTGTGTAAAAAATTAAATAAAAATTTAAAAAAATAAAAAAAGTATATATATACACAAAATGTGAATAGAAATACAGAATTATTTTTAATTTGCACTCTGTGTTTAAAATAGCACCAAAGGGTTTGAGAGTAACGTAATTTCGATTCTCTGTATGTATCTTACGTGTGGTAGAATTGACAATAAACTTGACTTTGACTTGACTTTGAAATTAGTAAATAGTGATATCATAAATACCATCCATCTACAGTAGTTTGAAGTGGATCAAACATTTTATCAAAGTTGTCCTGAGACAAGAACGGATATTGTACAGAATTCTTGTATAACGTACATGTTTGTCATTTACTTTGAATGTTAAGGACTGTATTTATACATCTGTTGATTATCTACGTTGGGGTTGCAGCCTGGGGCAGCGGGCTGCACCTCTTTTCTCAGCCAGCAGCCTGAGAAAAGAGGTGCAGACCTCCCTGTCAACCACCTCCTGCAGCTCTTCCGTGCGGAATCCCGAGGCATTCCAGAGAGACAGAGAGACAGAGAGAGAGATGTGATCTCTCCGGCATGCCCCGGGTCTGGCCTGGGGTCTCCGCCTGGATGAACATGCCCCAAGTGCATCTCTCAAGGGTGGCTTCCAGGAGGCATCCTAACCAGATGCCCAAACCTCCTTTTCTGGCCTTATCTGGTTATCTGGCTCTCCCAACTCTCCTCCAAGGACAGTCCAGCTACCCTTTGGAGGAAACTCACTTCAGCCGATTTCATCTGCATTCTCATTCTTTTGTTTGTGGCCGTGGTTGAGGGTCTGAACGTAGATCGACTGGTACACAGAGCCTCGTCTTTTGGTTCAGCGCTCTCCTCACTAAAGCGGAGCGGTGCAGAGTCCGCATTACTGCGGAAGCTGCACCGATCTCCAGCTCCATTCTTCCCTCACTCCTGAACAAGATCCCAAGATGCTTAAACTTCCTCCACTTGTGAAAACACCTCATCTCAAACCCAGAAAGGACATTCCACCCTTTTCTACCACTGAATATTGGACACACTGTAAAAGCATTGTTCTCGTGGTTATAAACAATTTCTTTTAATACAACACAAACAGTGACGAGCAGAAATGACTTCTTAATTCACTTCAGTCATGTGTTTTAAATCATCAGTGTTTTAAACAAGGAAATTGTGTTAGTGTTTTACTAATAAACATCATTATTGAGAATCAGTTGCAAATCCAGTCAACACAATTTCTCTTAATTATTGTTGTTTAAGTGACATGTGTGTGTGAACGCATGAGTATTTGGTTGTGTGTGTGTGCTGTCTGGCTGGTGTCCTGGAGATTTAATTGCCAACACTGTTTGCTTTCATGGCCAGTCTTTCCAAGCCACTGCTCATAGGAATTCCGCACACACAAACACACACATGCACAAAGCAACGTTAGTCACTGCAGCACATATGGTGTTTAGGTAAAATGTAGCACAAGTGCATGAAACGACCCAACGGACCCAACAGGAAAGTGCAGAAGTAGTCTGGATTATGCACGACTGTGTCATACATTCAGCGTTGGTCATGTGGAAATGCATCCCGGCTTTTGTTACGAAGCGTTTTCCCTCTTCTTTTATGTCCCTCCCTTTTGCCTTTCAGTCTCCCTCTCCTGTCATTCTCAGATTTTTGCATTCATTTTGACACAGATTAATAAACATAATGTGTTTCAGAGCACAGTGTTTTTGCCAATAACGGCCACATTTTCGCACCGCGGTTTGAGTGGGTGTGTGTTTGTGTGTGGCGTGTGTGTGAATGGGTGTGTGTGCTCAGTGGACACTGGACAGATGGTGCATGACAGCTGGTCCAGAGTGACAAGTGTGTGTGACCCAAGCCGCTGCGGTGGTGAAAGAAAGAAAGACAACATTGACGGAGAGAAACTATTTGAAGAGGAATATCTCAGCTAGCCAGCGTTTGCCAGGAGCTGGCAAATAGTTGGGTGGGGGGGGCCGATGAGGTTGGAGGGATAGGATTCTGGAGACATCTTGAATAGATTTGGATCAAAACAGAAAGAAAGGAGGCGGAGTCATGATAAAAGAAAAGCAGAAACTATGCCTTTCTGCCAGCTTGTTCCTTTTTTAAAAATCTGAATAGCTCTTGAATTTCTTTCTGACTGCCACAAATGTTGTTCTTCCATCTTTTTGTCTCCCTCCACCAACCCACCACTTTGGAAACCCCCCCTCCCCTTCTTCTTCTTCTCCCCATCCCTGGTCTAAAAGTATTGTGCAGGTGTTGGGTCAGACACTGTAAACTGCCGCAGCCTCATCGCCCTCCCACAGCTGAGCGGCTGATGGATGAATCCCTCATTTCCCTAAACAGCCTCGAGTAGACGATTGACAAGGGGTTCATTTTCACACAGAGTTTAAGTGAGAGGCCTTGGGGAGGAAAGGCTCTCTGCCTCCAACACACACACACACACACACACACACACACAGTGCACAAATGTAGTAACACACGACGATGATGCCTGGAGGGAGAAACGGGACCTGGCTTAACTCTGCTTCTGCCACAGATGTGCCATTCTGCCTGTAAACACAGCATACTGTTTTAATGTGCCTTTTTTACCTACCTTTGTGCAGATAAAACAGCATATATTTAAAAAGAAAAACAACAACTAAATCATTTTTTTAATCTGTTAAGTTTCAGAACAGTTAAACAGCACTATAGAACCACTACAACCAATCTGTCATGACTCATTTCCTCCAGGAGAGTAAAATGAAGCTAAAACTGCAGCAGAACATTTTCTTTTTAGTCAGTCTCCAGCTTTGCAGAAATATACCATAGATATTGCTGTAGATTCAAAGGCAGCAATACATTTCTGTTGGTTCTCTGGGTCTCATTATACTTGTGTGAATACGTGAGTGATTTGAAGTGGAGTAAGCAGTTGTTTGGATAAGCAAGGGTTAGGGTTACGTTTAAATGATCAGTATAACTTTACCCTTTTTTCCTTTTAGATTTGACTTTGATTTTCAGGGGTCAGTACTAACGGATGCAGAAGGAGCTGCCTCCAGATCAGAGAATCGGCTGTCAGGTTTGCAGTAAAAACCTCCGGGTTGCTGTTGGCGATGCTGCAGCCGCCACGGCTGCGATTGTTTCGGCAGGTCCTGTTCCAGAGGAAACAGCTGTGACGGGAGGTTTACCGGGCTCAGCTCATGAGAGTGAACGTGAAATGGATAGATATGTCTGACCACGCGAGGAATTTTGTAGAGTAAACAGTCAATCGATTAGAAAGGCAATCTGCAGATCAATGATAAATGAAATGATGAGACTGTAAAGCCCTTGTATTTGCTCTTTTTATGGTTTATTTGTAAAACACAATGTTCAACTTGCTGACGTGGCTTCATGTCCGATATTTACTAAGTTATTAATATTTCAGTGTGAATTTTGTCCTAAACGAGTGTGCATGTGTGGCCACACGTATGCATGAGGAGGCCGCGCTAGTATGTGACGCCGAGCTGCTGGGTAAACATGACGAAGGAAAGACAAAACCACACGGTGAATTAATGAATAAGTGTGTGTGTGTGTGTGTGTGTGTGTGTGTGTGTGTGTGTGTGTGTGTGTGTGTGTGTGTGTGTGTGTGTGTGTCTTGTCATGGCTTGTAAACTGTGAATAATGACAGATGGGGGAGCAACTCATTGTCAGCACACACACATAAACAGACATTTTATCCTGATTTCCCGCAACCTGTTAAAGCACTCGGTTATTTAGTTAATGAGTCCGTGCATGTAACATCAGCTGGACGTTTAACACTGACGTCTATGTAGAGTCTAAGCTTCATTGTCATGTTTCCATTCCTGTGATTCACCTGATTTCTTAAGAACAGCTTTATCTCGATGAGGCTCAACGAAGACATCGTTCTTTTTTTATCCTTTCTTTTTTTTCTTGAGGGTGTACAGTAGTAACCCTGCTGTGTGAAAAAGGCTCGTCACGTCAGCTATGTGGGAGAGGAGAAGCTGTGTGTCAGCGTGACCCAAAAAGGGGGACATTCAGCGTAGCCTTTCCCCTGCTTATCTGGCTCAGGCACTGTGATAAAAATACCAATTTTCTTGCATCAAATAATGGTAAGGAGAAAGTTTGGAAAGTGCAGTTATGTATTTATCCAATTTTCTCTGAAAAGAAGATCATATGTGAGTATAAGACCCGCCACTACTGAGGGTTTCTGACCGTTAATGTCACTGCAGCAGTTCGGACTTGTGTTGAAAATGATATGTAAATGACACAAGGTCTGACCTAAGAGGTTTGCTACTGGAAGTTGTAACGGAAAAGCAGCCGCAAGCTCGCTGGGACACGTTTGGTTGCTGTCGGACTGAATGTCCGAAAAGGCCGTATCTCGCTCCTTGCTCCTCACGTCCAACCGCAGACTATCACTTCCTCAGCTCACCTGTCAATCACGGCATGAATGCTGCGATATGCAGAACGCGATCTCTGCATGTCACTGACGTGGTTGTCGGTTCTCTAGTCGTATTTGTAAATGCTTAAATAAATATAAATGCTTCATTTGACCAATCAGGAGCTCTTGATTGTCATTCTGAATTTCTGATCCAAAACTGATTTTTTTTTCCACCTTCAACTCCTCTAATTTTGTCTTGTCTTTACTGATTACCAGTTAATTTGATCGTTTATCTTGGTCAACCTCCTTTGTTTATTTCAGACCTGTTAAACACATCTACTCATCTTGTGGTCTCCAGCACCAGTTTTAAGGAGTTGCACCGTGCACGGGGAATATGCTTCCCATGTTTTTCACTGCACTAATTCTGAGATGTAGAAAAAAATCTATGCTGCATGAAAGCATCTGAGGAGTGCAGATCAGTTCAGCAAAGGAAAACAACATATCCAATCCATTGACTTTATGGCCTTTGTAATCGAGTGACAGGTGCTGAAAATGGATCAACTGTTGCAAAGGTGGTTTAAACAAATCCGCCTGCTCATTCTGATCATGACGAGGAAGATGCTGCGGGGATGGTGAGGACGTAACATTCAGGGACATCACAGATGCCTTCTCGAATTTATGTGACGATACCTACTTTTTTACTCCTACCTCACCACAGATGAGCTTCACGTGTTGCTGGTAACTTTTATGGAACCAATATTACCTGTAGAAGAAGCCATATTCAGAATAACGCCTATAATCTGAAGAGCTGTTCTCACAATTATTACAAATTATTATTTCTCAGGTCATTCTAACTGCTTGGTTGGGATGATGGGGGCACTGTGGTGTTTTGTGCCTTTTCCATGGACACGTTGATGCATGGAGAGCTTGAGAAACAATCTGGTGACCTTCCAGCTGACTCTACCTGCTGCTCCACAGCCAACTCCAGTGTTACCGCTTTAACGAGCTGCAATGGAAAAAAGTAACGAGTAATACATAAAATTACTTTTGGCATGGAGTAATAGGTAAATTAATAATATTGCTTTTATAACAGCTAACGAGTTACTTTTCGTTTTGTTTCGTTTTGTTTCGTTTTGTTTTGTTTTGTTTTGTTTTGTTTCGTTTTGTTTCGTTTTGTTTCGTTTTGTTTCGTTTTGTTTCGTTTTGTTTCGTTTTGTTTCGTTTTGTTGCTTTTGATCAATAGTCCAGAGCAGATCCTCAAATACAATATTGTTAATTATTCTTCTGTTCTTTGGTTGCCTTATTTTTTTGTCCTATTTTCTTTCTCAGTAAAACTGTATTTCATTGTAAAGCACTTTGGGATTTTTTTTCTTATCTGTTAAAAAAGGGTCATGTAATAAAACTTAAACATCTATCTATCTATCTATCTATCTATCTATCTATCTATCTATCTATCTATCTATCTATCTATCTATCTATCTATCTATCTATCTATCTATCTATCTATCTATCTATCTATCTATCTATCTATCTATCTATCTATCTATCTATCTATCTATCCACACACGGAAACATTTGTACTGCATTTGTTAAACTCTTCTAATGCAAATTCAGGACCTGGTGAAACCTCACGATCTTCCCATTTACTTTAAAGTCGTGGGCTACCAGCTGTGTAGGATTGCAGGCTGACAGATGAGTGATTGATGCATGAAACAATGACAAATTGACCAATTGATTGGGAGAATCATGCAGCGACTGATGGATGAAGCGAGTGGTGGGGGATAAAAATAGATGGAAAACGACATCTGAAAAACACAAAGGATCATCTGGGGCCAGAATGATACATTATCCGGCAGTTAGATTTTTTTCTTTTCTTTCTTTTCTCTTTTGCTGGAGGTTGGGGTTTTAAATGGAAAGGAGGCAGACGAGAGAGGAGGAGGCTGCATGCGGCTTCAGCTCATTGGGTCATGGAGTTTGTGGCAGATCAGGTCAAAATGTGCGTAAAAACAACTTTGTGACCTGGCATAGGATGTGCAGACTGAAGCACTCTCTCAAACACACACACACAAATAGACATAGACACGTGTTTATGTGCTGTCACCTTCTATTTATCTATTCTGCTTGTTATTGTACAACACTGTGAGAGGCAAACAGGAAAAGGATATGATGTCACTCAGCCAGAGTTTGTGGCCACCAAGTGGCTTGGCAACACGTCCGCTGGTGGTCATTTTAGCTGTGGTGTGTGTCTACATTTTGTGTTTGTTTTGGACACTCATGTAGACGAAGACTGCAATAAATTTGGTTCTATTGCTGAGCTGGTTTAAAAATTCACACACGGAGACACACATGTCCAGAGACACACACACACACACACCCGTCATATGCAGTGTGTAGGTGTTAGAGCCGAGGTTATTGACTCGTAAACATGGAGACAGCAGCGAGGAGCAAGTGAACACACTGCTATCGGAATACAATTAATACTGTCTGGCTGATGGATTAGACTCATTACACAGGGAGCAGGGCAAAAGAGGGCGGTGGAGGGTGCACAGGATGGATGAGTGAAAGACGGAAAGTGAGAGATACACAGAGAGGAGAAGGGAACGACGCAGCAGATAGGAAAAAGGAGGATTGAAGACAAGAGATGTTAAGGAGTGCAGGAAGGAGGTGAAACGTTCTGGATCGAATCAGCTGCATTGCAGGAGAAATCTCAAATAAATTAAAAGGCTTTTTGGTTACATTCAGGTGCTCTGGGGGAGAATCTAACAGAAATCCATCATACTTCTCTCTGTGTCTGACTAAACTCTGCTCAGTAAGAACACCAATGTTTAAACTGTAAACTGACCGTTTTAGGGGACTCAGAGGGTAAATGAATTACACTCAAATTATGAGCTACACAAGTAGTTATGGGGATTTTTTTTTTTTATGGAAAAAGTGTCTGCAGTGGTAAAAATCACACAAGTAAGCACTCTCCAATACATTCGACACTTTAGATTCAGTATTCTTAGATGGTGCTGATAATGATAGTCAACGGAGTTAGAGCGTTGCTCGTTTTTCACAAGCATTTTTCCATTTAAGTTATGCATATTTACTATTATTCCTCCACAACAACAACACAAGGTCAGGTATCTTTTTCTGTGACCCTTTTTTTCCTTGTTGGAACAAGAAAACTCCAGAACATTGATGCAAAGGTAGATCTTGCTTTAGATCATCTTCTTCGTAGTGAAACGAGACATAGACCATGAGCTCTCTGACTGCCACAGAGATCACACATGTATTAGTCTAAACCACCTGGAGAGATACTATTTTTATAAATTTCAAAGATGCACTATGTATTAAAGCGTTTTTTTACATTTCAATTTATGCAAACGAAAAGTCCGAATTGCACTTTTCTTTGTTTTTGGAAGAGCGCAGGTGCCACGGCATGATGAAACCTTCTGGTGTGGCAGCTTTAAATCTAAATATCATCATGAGATTATCCCCGTTACTGAGTGCTTCTAAACTGTCCCCACATGCAATTACTGTATTACTGCAAGCCGCTGTCTGTTTCCTCCTTCCATTCGTGTGTGAGTGTGTGCAACAGATGTATTTCTCACTTGTCTATAATTATGTGTGTAAACATTTCTGATGATGTCATGGCCTCAGACCGCTGACTAATCTGTTCCTGAGGCTGCAGAGCAGTGAAATCAGTCTGGTTTTACACATGTACGACAAAAATGCACAAAGTAAACTGTGCCATCTCGAACCTTTCGGACTTGTTGCTTTATGCTGGCAAATGTCTGTGATAGTTGACATTAGACATCTGTGATCAAGTCTGGCGTTTCCTCAGCAACGGGATGCCTTTTGTTAGAACTTTGGCGACATTTAGCTTTCACCTAAAAGAGATTAATTGCTGACGTAAGTGTTTATGTAGGAACTTCTCAAAAAAGCAGCATTTCAACCCTGTAATCATACTGCATTTCCTCTGCGTGATCAAAGTATAAAAGTGGAACACAAACCCATTAGAAAACTGTACGCTTTGTAGTGTTAGGATACAAAATCATTAATGCAAAAACACACACACACACCTGTGGCATATCTCCATCCTGGTTGCCAGACAGCCACACAGGGGACATCCACTCTGTCAAGGCAAAAAGTCCCCTCGGTGGCCACCCTGGTCCGGTATCCATGGCAACCTAGATACCTGGCATTTAAAGTATGTGTGTGAGGCGTGATGGCGAATAAGGGAAACAGACAATGAGATGGAGAGAGAGGCAGAGAGAGGGAGACTGCAGATCTGTCATTCACGAGCAAAGTCAATATTAGTTTAGAAGAGAGCGACTGAAGTAGGAGGCTGAAAGAAGAGCCTGGGTATCTGTGTGTGTGTGTGTGTGTGTGTGTGTGTGTGTGTGTGTGTGTGTGTGTGTGTGTGTGTGTGTGTGTGTGTGTGTGTGTGTGTGTGTGTGTGTGTCAGCTCTGGAAAGAAAACAAAGTAAGAAAAGCTTTATGAAGTTGAGTTTACGGTATTTAAGAATATTGGTACCTATGATATCTTTTGTACTTTGACTATATTTCATTCACAGAAGTCATGATTTACCATTACACACTCACACAGACACGCACGTTGGCAGGTGGTGGCCCAGTGTGTGCATCGTTGTCAGAATAACTCCTCTCCTCCCTCTCCTTTCTTTGAAACTTTTTCTCCATCTAATTGCTCACAGAAGTGTGATCTTAGGGGGTCCACTAATGGTGCTGCTGAATTAGCACACACACACACACACACACACACACACACACACACACACACACACACACACACACACACACACACACACACACACACAGCATTAGTTTCAGTTTGAAATTATCATCATCAAATGATCTTTTACTCGACACATAACTCACTCACTCACTCACTCACTCCCTCACTCACTCACTCACTCACTCCCTCACTCACTCACTCACTCCCTCACTCCCTCGCTCCCTCACTCACTCACTCGCTCACTTTGGCCACTTTTTCCTCACTTTTCTTTCTTTTCCCCTCTTTTCCTTTTCGATTCATTCCAACTCCATCTTTGCCCATTCACACATTCTTATACTTAATAGGATTAAGTTCTCCGAAAGGGATTTGAACAAGATGATTAGTTTACAGCTCTGCCAACTCATACCCAACCACACACACACACACTTCCATAGGAGCCCCCACTTTTGCTAGACCTGGGAAGAATTTCATGGCAGTAGGTCCCATACAAAAGAGATTCAGAAACTGTACAACAGTGGGCGAGGGTGTGCGTGTCCAGCGTGCGAGAGAAAGAGCGGGGTGGAGGGGAGAGAATGAGGACTGCATGTGTGAGAATTGAGTGCAGCTCTTTCATGCTCAGGTCTTCTTAGACACGGAGGGTGTCAAAAGCCCCTCTCACTATAAAAAGACCCTTTAGAAAAGCAGCACTAAGCTCTTAACACTGGAGACCTGACTCTATCAAACACACACACACATAGACATTCATGCGCACACATACACACATCGTGGGCCACCTGAGGTGAGAAAAACAGATAAGGAGGAGGGTGAGAGGATGTAGCAAAGACAACAACCACACAATTGCAGGTTTAAAAACTGCGAGTGGTGTTTTTAGGTGGCCATGTTATGATAAAAATAACATATCGGTCTTTTCTTCTTTTCCTCTTTCGGTTAGCAAACAGCAGCATTTTGCATCAGGGGCCAACGGCTGAAAAACGTGGAGTCAGAAAGAGTCCGAGGAGCTTCAGCCTCGTAACCCTTTCATGCATCACCGTCACCACAAAGGACAGCTGTCCAGAAGCTGTTTTCAGACAGTAAAAGTTGTTGTTGCACTTTTTTCGTTGAGGAATTGTTTTTTTAATTCTAAAAAAATACATTTTTATCCTATCCTTGATGTATGAAGGAGCCACTTGAGGAATGGACACATCACCATAACTTTGCTCGTTAATAATTGCATTTGACAACATATTTAAACTGTTTTTAACAGTTGGTACGGGATGGGGGTCACATTTGTTGCCCTCCCCATTTCCAGTTTCCTGTGATCACCTGCTTGTCTTTCTACTTCATACAGCCGCATTTATTAATTTGTTTCTGTTGTGCAACCAAAAAAGGAAAAAGTGCCGTGATGTTGCCGCACCGAGGTGTCCGAAGAATGCAACGGGGTCTGCGCTTACATGTATCCCGACACTTAAAATGAGTGAGAGGGTTATGCTGGGCCTCTCGACTGCGTACGCCGCTCACAGTCTCGACCGCAGGACATTTCATTGTTTTCATAGGGCTCAAATTTTCCTGTCGGCTCCAAAATATGAAGCTGGCATATTTAGATTTATCTACTCCCGAGGGCATTTCTTTAGTATGAAAAATAGCAGCGTCGTGTTTGAGGAAACAGAAAGGCTGTTTAGTTTAGTTTTGTTTACTGATTTATCCGACTTAAGACGATTGTCGAACAAAAAGGCTAACATGAGAAAGAGAGGAGGTGACGGCAAGTTCACCATATGAGCAGAGTGGGTCATGGCATGTGTGTGCGAGTGTTTATAGAAGTCTGCTTTCCTACCTCCCATCAGGAATATGGGCCGTCAGCTGTCAGTTTTCAGCGGCGGTGCGTCTGGATTTAGTGTAAGCGTGTGCAGTGGTGGACTTTGCATGTGTCTCCGCTTTCAGAGGGTTTCAAACTTAGCAGCGTGATATAGTTCCTGTGTGGTTCGAATACCTCCGGCCTCTTTCAAACAAAAACACATGCACACACACACACACACACACACACAAACACACACACTGGGCTCAGCTGGAGCCTCTTTTAATGAAGCTAACCTCCCAGTTTAGGCACAGGGGCAGAGGTGAGGGGTTAAATCCCAGGGAAGTCCAAAAACAAGCCCACTTTTGGAGAGAAGGAGACGACACAGAGAGAAGGAAAGGATGAAAAGGGAGAGGTTAAAGGAGAGGAAGCTGAGGGAGAAAGCAGAGAGAGGCAGCGGTGGGTAGTAGAACGCTTAAGAAGACGAAACTGAATCAGGCGTCTTGGCGGGAATCTGTGTAAGAAAATCCCGTTCTAAGTCCCTGAGAAGTCAATTTCCCTGTCAGGGTAAAATTTGTTATTCACCCTCACTTTTATGGTGGTCTTAGAAATGAATAGGGTTTAGAGTGGCCTTCTGCACTTCCTCAAGAGTCCTGCACACACAAACTGCCAGTCACGTACCACGTGTATGAACGGGAGTATGCTGGACGTTGTGTGACGATGTCTTTCTGTTATCGTGGATCACGAGGACAGGATTTGGTGAAAAAAAAAGAAAAAAAATCAATAATTTCTGTGTTAAAGCTGATAGATCTATCAAACACACACACAGTCAGCCGCACCTTTTCCTCTCCTGTTTTACTGTCCTCCGGGAGTGGGTGGCCGGGCAGTCGTATGTTGTGACATACGATCTGCTTTACTGAGAAATTGACCACAATAAGTCTTTACATTATTAGGCTCTGATGCACCCTGTTAACATGAGCACAAATACATTTGTATTTTGCATCGGGTCTTCGTGAGTTGTCTAGTTTTTCCTGTCCACAAGAACTGATGCTGCATTTGATACGCCTCAGAACTGGGAAGTTAAAAAAAATCTTTAAAAAATGTGCAGCATAAGCTGCACAAGCAAAATATGAATTGACACTTGCCTTTCCTCTGCGTAACTAAAGTATAAAAGAGGAATAAGAGCCAAGCTTTGAGCTGGGATTGGTGTCAAAGATACATTGGTACAATTGATAGAGTAGCGTGTTTCCAAGGGAAGGCATTAAGTGGGCTTTTAAGCAGGATCTTTACAATCTCCTCCACTGAGATTTCCATTTAACTCACACAGAAAAGCTGTCAAACTGTCATCTCCTCTCATAAAGGCCATGAACAGCTTTTTACTGATTTTTTTTTAACCAAAAAGGTACATCCCGCGGATGCAAACCGTACATTATACATGTGTCTACATATATATATATATATATATATATATATATATATATATATATATATATATATATATATATATATATATATATATATATATATATATATATATATATATATATATATACTTTTGATGATGATGTAATGGATCCTGAGTGTAAAACTCTCTCAACACACTTTTAATATACATTGAATTTAGGCTTTATCTAATGATTCTCTTTCATGTTACATTTTCCATTGTTGCTTCTTACAAAAATTTAAAAAAGAAATCTCTCACAAACGTCACAAACGTCACATAATAATTCAAGGTGTTCTTAAATGACGCACCTCTTTTCGTATGGCAGTTAAACCACAACAACAACGGAGACTAAGCAGCAGAAAATACACGTTCCCTGGCAGGATAGGTACTTGCTCTATTGCAAGTAATCATGTAAATTCAAACTGACAGATTACTTCGTTATTTCCTATAACTATCAACAGCTGTCAATAGGCTATAGCTACTATACCAGAGAAAGTTTGCTTGCGTGGCTTCTGTGTGCCTCTGCAGTCTCAGCTGTCAATCAAAGCCTCACAGTGACCCCTCCTCCCACCGGCTTGGAGCGCAAGAATGCATTCAGTCTTGTCATTTCAGTTGGACTTTAGGGCAACAAAAGATAAATCGACCTCTCCGGGGCTCTTACTCTGTTAAAGTCCTTAGCTCTGTCTTTTTCACTGTTTCTTTGCAACAAACCACCACTTCTGATGCAGTTTGGAAGCAGCAGGTGGAGACGGCGGAGATGGATGATACCTGCAGAGTGGATTATACAGTCTGAGGAATCTTAAGAATGTGGCTGGGCATTAGCAGTTAGCTGATTAGCATTGTGAAGGCCGCTGTTGGGGTCAAGAGCCGGAAGGTCAGTGGTGAAAGGTCAGAGCGTCTGTCTGGAACTTGGTGGTGTTTTGTCAAACGACTTACACGCACAGACGCCTGCTATCAAACAGTCTGAGGCACTAACCCACTTTTTCTTCTTATTCTGTAATACAGCGTGTTTCTGGCAGCTGAATTCATTCTCATACCTCGGCTTTAACTAATTTATTTATATTTGCACATGTGCACAAACGTGATTAACGCCTGCATTCATGTGACTATATGCATTCACATCTTTCAGTGCCTATATAAATATATGCGTGTGTGTCCTTCACTAAATTATGTTGCTTCGCCAGCCAGTTATTGCTTTTATTTCACTTGGCAGAATGCAGTACAGTTGTTTGGGTCTGTGAAACACCTGTTCATGTTTTTGAGTGTATTTATACCCCTGTGAGTGTGTGGGTGTGTGTTTCAGTGTGTGCTCGTGTGCCCTCCAAGCTGCAACTTAGTTAAAGTGGCCGAAAATTAAATCTCTAAACCCCAACGCTCATAGTCGCACACATACGCATCTATCACTCAGTCTTTAAAAGCAGGGGAGGAAGGGGTTGGTGGGACGAGGCAGGAATGAGTAGGAGTGATTAGAGAGGCAACAGAAAAACTCTGAGGGAAGCAGATGTCGCCAGTGCCCCCTACAGGTTTGTTGGCACATTTGACGCCTCCTCTACCTGACTTGTATGGACGTTCAAACCCACAAGTGAATTGCACCTGGCCCTGGATGCGTGGACGCTTGTCAGAGAGAGCCTTCTTTGTGCCACCAAGAGATGAATTGAGATGGCTGATTAGATTTGGTGAATGAAGTGCTCTCTGTGCAAGGAACTCAATCTCGCTGATGATCTGTCGGGCTCTGAAGTTTCCCCCGCTGCATTTCAGGGATTGCATCAAGTGCTTGTGCTGCAAAGCAAGTGGCTCTGTGACAACTTGGCTTTACTCTGTGCCCAATCATTCCCTGTCTCCTCTCCTTTCCTGTCCAGTGACCTCAGCGAGAACCAGATTCAGGGGGTCCCAAGGAAAGCCTTCAGAGGAGCTGTGGAAATCAAGAACCTGTAAGTGGCTCTCTTGCAATGTTTTCTCTGCATCTGTGTGCAGGGTGTGAGGGTGCATTTATGTGTGTTCGCATGCACAGCTTACATTCGCTTTTCAACAGGTTTGCAAATGTGCACAACACCCATGTGCCTGTGCATCAATATTTAATTGTGTTAAATGTCATGTACCTCCTGCTTGCTGCATTGACTGGCACCCACGGCTAATTAGCAGCTGATTATATGTGTGTGTGTGTGCTGTGGATGTTACTTCCCTGGCATTTTGATGGTTTTTTTCTTTGTTTCGCCTCACCCATAGTTATGATAATTGTTGGATAGTCTATTGGTAAAACAATTGCCCTGCAGTAATTCTATAAATATTGATTTATTCGCTAATTTACTTGCTTCCTGGATTTTTTTTTTCCACATCAGATAATTTTTTTGAAATGCCGTGCAATTATTGTAAAAGGACAGGGATTATGTGAGCGAGCGTGAGTGCGCGTTTGTGTGCTCGCCTGCGACCGTATGCGGGTGACAGCACATGATTTACTGTCCTTATGTCTTAATTAAATTGTTTCAGCGAAGCTCTTCTGAGAAAGAGCCGGAGAGAGAGGGGGGGGGGGGGCATAGGTAACCAGCAGCGCATACATATTAGACATCAGATAGAGGAGAGCAGAAAACAGGAACGGATTCAGACACAACTACATTTAGAAATGCATATACGAAGGGCCCAGGAGACAGATCTGGAGAAGAGAAAGTGAGTGAATCTCAGGGACACAGAGATGCTGATGAGATGTCCAGGGGAGGTGATGCATTTTCATCTGTAGCTGGCTGTCTGGCTCCACTTTCACCTTAAGGTATATTGTAAGATATCTACGCATCGTCAGCTTCCTTTTGTTCTGTCTTCCTTATGTGTGTGCAGCCAGTTGGACTACAACCACATCAGCTGTATTGAGGATGGAGCTTTCCGTGCATTACGTGACCTGGAAGTGCTGTGAGTACCTGTCTGTTCAGTCGGCCTGCAAACACCAGCAGCAAAGGTGTTTTTTTTTTTTTTGTTTTGTTTTGTTTTTTCATTTTTCGTGAATGAGAAATACCAACAGTAGTAAGATAGGGTACATCTCGTGCGCTCCTTGACTTTCTGAAGATGACATTGCTTTTGCACCTTGTGCACTTTTATGTAGTTTCAGAACATCATGAAGCTACTACTTCTTGATATTCAAGTGAAGGTCTGGGAGCCTGATGGCTCCGCACACTACCTCTGCTCTTCTGAGTCTCTCTGAGACTGTACTCTTCTGTACACAGATACTGTATCTCCAATATTGTTCCTGCTGCAGCCCCTCGCCAAGTCTGAGGGTGCACATGCTGTTCAAAAGTCATAGGCACCTCTTACACTTAAAGAAAATAAGACACTAATTGATATCTTTGCAAGAATATGTCTGCGACAGCTGCTTAAAAAGACTTGAATGTGCGCTTGGTTCTGAGGGAGGTTGCACTAAATACTCACTTTTGCTTCTTTTTTGTCGTTATTAAGGTCATATCTGACCAGATGCCTTATATTTTCATTTTTTTTCTGTTGTTTATTCGGTTTTAAGGCCATTTCTCAGTCAACTGTAGCAAAAACTGTAATAAAAAAATAGTATTGATTTGACACGTGTGTCTGAATTACTCCAATGCAACAGAGTAAATGTTTAAGTAGAGCTGAAGATGAGAACCTCATGGTGTACAATGGCAGGTGTGGAGGGGGGGCTAATCATATTTATATTTTTGGAGTCTTCATTAATTCCTAGAGAAGAACTTAGACATTTTCTGAAAGCATTAACGATTAGTCTTTCGGAAAAGTTCAGCTTCCATTTAATGATGTTTATTTGTATTGTGTACTTCTTCTCTTTAGCACGCTTAACAATAACAACATCAGTCGACTGTCTGTGGCCAGTTTCAACCACATGCCAAAGCTCAGAACCTTGTAAGTGGCACCACTGCATCACTGCTACACGTTACCATCCAGCAGGGGATAATTCATCTCATCTCTTCCCATTTATATAATTAATAGATTGATCTGTTCTTGCATCTCTTTCTTCTGTCACCCACCAACACTGCTGTCCCCTCTGTCATCAAATCTATTACATCTCCTCACCCCACCTGTTCTCCCCACTTGCCTGAACACCCCCATCCCCCCACCCCCACCCCATCCCATCATCCCATGACTGTCTTCCATCTCCTCCTCTACTCCACACCTCCTGTGGCTTTTTTTCGTCGCTCCTGATTCATCTGTGCCAAGTCGCCTGCACTCCAACAACCTGCAGTGTGACTGCCACGTAGCCTGGCTGTCCGAGTGGCTGCGCCAGCGCCCCCGTCTGGGTCTCTACACGCAGTGCATGTCTCCTCCGCACTTGAGGGGGCACAACGTGGCTGAGGTGCAGAAGAAGGAGTTTGTGTGCACAGGTCGGTTGAGTTCAGTGTTTGCCTTACTGTCTTTTCTGCGACTTTCCTCTGCTTGCTCTCGTTTCATCTCGTTTGCTTCTTATCGCTGTCTTTTTGCTCATGCTTTTCTAGATGAGGATGAAGGTCAGTATTCATTCGCCTGAGCATGGCTTGGCTTTAACTTCACGAATTGCACTCACTGAGCTAAATGCTGATTAGATTAGCTGTACGACATTAGGAATGATATAGCAGATACACAAGGTCATGTTTAAGAGCAGCATCTTTCCCACACTCTCCGTTTTTTTCCAGCTGCAGCTTTTCCACACTCAGTTCTTTGTGCAAAAGCATCCTTCACCTTTGGGATTACACGAAGCATAATGGTGGATAACACTGTCTCTGTCTCTGTGTAGGTCACCAGTCGTCATCATCTTCTTCCTGCAGTGTGTTACAGTGCCCTGAGTCCTGCACCTGCAGTAACAACATTGTGGACTGCAGAGGAAAGGGTCTGACAGAAATACCCACCAACCTGCCTGAAACCATCACTGAGATGTAAGACATGCACATAAAAGCACACACACTGTTGCTTCACACGAGCTTGCAAACTTGTATCAGCATTAGGTGCAGGGATTTTTCTCCTGCTCTTTCACTGTGCATCTCTCCGCTTGCTCTCTTTGTCTCTCACCACCTTTCTGTTTCACTACTTCTTTATTATTTTTTTCACTGTGTAGTGAAATAAAGGCACACATCTGTGAAATTAGAAAGGCTGGTCATGCAGCGCTTTCCTGTTTAAGAAAATAACAGAGATGGGGGGAGGAATAAGAATTGAGAGATTAATTTGAAGTAGAAAAGGGACCATATCTCTAAAAGTATGTATCAAGACAAGAGGAACGATAAGACCTATCAGATTTGAAGTAATGAGTGCAAAAGTACTGAAAAGAGCAAATCTGACTGGGTAAATCAGAGTGTTAAAAAGACTTGACCAACAACAGACTACAACTTGAGAAGAGAAAACACTGAAGCCTAAAGCTATGGCTTTGTAAATTCCTACGTTGGTACACTAAAGTTTGGGTTTCTGTGAATAGTTAGGTAAGTAGGAGAAACTCTGACCTGCACAATGCATAAAGTCAGGGAAACATTCCTTTTATTCAGTCAGAATCTTTAGGAATAGTTGGTTTAATACAGGGTTTATCATTGTACTGTTTTCAGTGAGACGGTAGAAAGACGTTCTTTGCAAGAGAAGCTAATCTTCTCTACTTCTTATTTCAGTCCCTGGTTTTTTCTCAAGCTTCCTTCCACAATGTCTGATTGGTTAGTCATCACCAGTTTATTGGTCTTGACTTGAAAGTTTCACAAGGTCTTTGCTCTTTTAGTCCCTGGCACACTTTCACTCTGTTCAGTTTGTTTACTTATGGGTTTCCATGGACACCATACCTGCCAGCGCCTGGGCGGTCTACTTTAAAGTAGTAACTGATGCAAAACATGAAATCACAAATAACTGCTTTGCAAATCATATTCCGCCATCTCTCTTGACGCAGTTTTTCACGCAGAAATGTGAAATTTTCTGAGGATGGCTGGTTTTTGATTATCTTTCTTTCTTTGCCAAATGTCCAGTCTGGTCTAGTTTGTTCTGACGGGTTAGTTCGTTTGGTCGAACTGACAGACCGGTACACACAAACACAAACAAGATACAACACTTTCCAGACACTTTCCAGTGTGTGCGCTCATGTACTTGTGTGCCCATTTTGACTCTACAAATGTTAAAGAGGGCAAAAGATCAGAGAAATCTGACAGACTTTGGCAGCAGTCATCAAAGGGCCTTATCTGGAAAAGTTCCCCTTTGCCAGAGCCCTCGGGAATAAGCAGCAGTCAACAAATAGTCAACAATAGGTCTGTGATAGGGGAATGTTAATGTCTCTTCTCAATGGTCTGTGTGTATGTTTGGTTCCAGACGACTGGAGCAGAACGCCATCAAGGTGATCCCAGCTGGGGCCTTTTCTCCTTACAAGAAGCTGCGCAGGATGTGAGTAAATTAGAAGATAATATGTATTCTGCACCCTGTCAATGATCCACTACAACCTCTGCTGCTGTCCTCTTTGTGGCTTGTTTTTGACCTCTGTGTTTCATATTCCACGTGTCTCTTTAGTGCACTCACTTGTTTCTTGTTTCCTTTCTTTTTTGTGCACATTTGTACAGAGACTTGAGCAACAACCAGATATCAGAGCTGGCCTCGGATGCCTTTCAAGGTCTGCGCTCACTCAACTCCTTGTGAGTATTCTTGTGTTATGGTTGCGATTACAATGCCAGCTGAACTTTACATTTACATAAGCAAACTTACCAAAAAGGCGCCACCAGTCCCTAATGTTGGTCCACATTAATGTAGAAAAGCAAATGTTAGCAGTTAAAACCTGGAGTACGACTGTCAGGGTACCCGCCAATGAGATATGCAAATAATTAAATCATAATCCCATTTAAAACATCGCATTCTAACCAACCTTATCACAAAATGTAACTCTTGGACATAAATCAGGGGTATAAGATAAGATTGGATGGAGAGTTGAGGGGTATTGATTTGTTTGCAGTCTGCAGATTTACCACTAGATGTCTCTCAATGCACTGCTTCTTAGTAATTAAACCATTTTCAAATAAATAAAGACATGTTCAGGATTGGCAGATTATATTAAGTGGTAAATGGTGCAACTCTAGTGGATGATGCGAAAACACTTGTATTGAGGTTAATTTATATCAGCAGCTCAGTCCAGCTTTTTGCATTTGACAAAAAAAACTAAAAATACAGTTTAACTTGATTTTGATTTGATAGCTGAATTTCTTTGTAATCTGAGTCTTACGTCAAACCATCAGCTTTGCACACAAAGGATTGTGAAAGAAGACTGAGAGAGAAACTGAAGTGTTAGTGAGGGATGTAGACTCATGAAGGAGTTATATTAAGGTCCCGTCCTTCCAAAGTTAATAATTCATAAGTGCTGAATTGCTGAATAGAGGCTCCTGTCACCTCATTACACATTCACCACAGAAAGAACAGGACACGCAGATTCATGCTGACCCACCACATACAATATGGCTTTATCATTAAGTGTGGACTGCGCATTTATCATGTATCTGTTTGGTTGGCGTTTGGTTAGAGAGGATGTAAGTCGGCCTTCATTACTGTCCGCACATGTGCATGCAGAGAACAGTATGTGCTAATGTGTTTGCGAGACATAAATGAGCCGACCACACTCCACAATGTGCCTTTCCCAGCTTCATGTCTCTCAGGGACGAACATGTTGCACAGCGGTACAAAAGCCATTGTAAAACAGGACTTTCATCTGCTTGCATAAACCGCACAACTCAGCGTAGCGCGTGAAGATGATTGATAACTGTGTTTATGTGTGAGTCTCTAAGGTATTTGGGCATGTTTATATTTTGATGTAAGACAGTTCCCTGATAACAATGTGCATTTCTTGCAACCCAAAGCCAAAGTAGACTTAATGTTTCTTTAATATGTTGACAAAATTTGATTATATCAGGTTAAATGTAGAGTGCTGACGTAGATCCCAGCACAAAGTCGGGGTTAGTTCATGCACTGGCGCCATTACGTTTCAATTTAAACTTATTAATTACATTCTTAATTAAGTTTTCTAGATGTAAAAATAGTGAAGTCTCTGCATGTATTAATCACTGGTTTTCTCTCGATGTGGTCTGCATTTAATATAGTCAAAAAGACCCACCCCAAACGTTCCCAGATGCTTGCTGATTGATCGTTCTGCTTGTGTGAGGGATGAATTTTCAGAAAACGTAAACAATGATGATGCTTTTAGTTTTGCAGTAAAGACAGTTGATCCAGCAAGTCTTGGGTCATGTTCATTGTTTTAAATAGTAGCTCATGGAGGCTCACATACAGTTGTACAAAGAAATAAAACCTGCTTATGAAAACCACTACAGACCAAATGAGGGCACGGTATCCCCAAGAAAGTTCACGTGTCAGCCGCTGACAGATCCTTTTTTTTTTTTGTATTGCTCCTTCTCTTCAACTGCAGATGTTTTTCCATTTGTGATGTGATTTGTGATGGGACATGGTGCTGGTGATTGTGAAGCTTACCTTGAGATTGCACAATGGTATATCCATCCCGCAGCTTGACTGTAAACGCTGTAGCCAGGAGAAAAATGCACCCTTAACCAGCGCAACTTACTCTTCTTCTTCACTTGACTGTGTGATGGTAGAGAGAAAGCCTGTATGACTTATATCACCACTAGTGGCATTACAAGGCTTGACAGTTCCCACCTTTGGAAAACATATTTTCAGTGGATATTTCATTGGTACAACAGACCTGTGTTTAATGTTACGTCAGACAGTTTTTGTAGACTTAATTGATTATCATATTTATTTTTTAAAAATGTTCTACATTTGACACCTTTAAAAGTCATTTCGAACAATGGCTACTGTATTTGATACTATGTGGACTTTCTAACTACAAAGTATGTCCTCTACTACTGTGGGATTGCAACATATTTGTTTTTAATCAATATAAACAGAAAGAAATAACTCTTGTGTATCAAACCAAGGTAAATAATCCACATATTAGAAAGTCAAAAGTAGAAGAAGAATGTACTGCTACTTGGTTGTCATAAGCAACTTAAAATTGTTGGATTTTAAAATAAGACATGAGCACGCATTTGACCTTGAAACAAAAAATGAATGGAGGTTACATTTCTGTGCACAAGCAACATATTAGTTTAAAGGTCAGTTTCTTACATCAAACCTTGTGCAGTCACAAATTATATTGTTATAAATGTTCATAGAAACCCTGGAAACATTTCTTCTTTAAATGAAGAAACACCACATGAGCAGCAGGATGTGGCTAAAGGTTTGACTTTCTAAAGGGTATATTGTCAAGTTTAATATTAATACTTGTTAATACATTGTTAATATAAAACTTTATGAAGTTGTTTGTGTTCTTTTCAGGGTACTATATGGGAACAAGATCACTGAGATTTCCAAGGGACTGTTTGAAGGGCTGTTTTCTTTGCAGCTGTTGTGAGTATCCACACATACACACATTTTATCCCAAGTCCAACACCATGACACTACTCGAAGTGGAAGTATTCCACAAACGCACTTAACAGCACTTCTGATTCAAATCCAGTGTGACAAGTATTTCTGGTGGAAGACCATTTAAGAGTAACAAAAACACCCACTATCAGACCTATAATATAAAGAAAATAACGACCCTTTCAACAAATCTTTGACAATCCAAAGCTCTTTTTCAAAGCCAACACTTAGAAATACGAGTAACAAATGAAGCAGTAGAAAGACATCTACACCTGACGTTTAAACCCAGAAGTGATTCTGATCTTTAAGTACCTGATTTGTAATGTTGGCTTAACTTCAATAAATAAACACAAAATCAAAATTAATTGCATTAATTGCAATTCCATGCATTTGTAATTCCTTATTATCACAATGCCACAACATTTGCCTGAAAACCTGGAGCTGATCAGAAATATGGCTGTGAGACTTCTGATGAGAATTAACAGGAGAGATTATCCATCCGTTAACCCCTTCTTCCTGCTCAGAGGGCTGCTGGAGCCTTTCCCAGCTGTTTTAAGGCCTGGGAACACACTGGACAGGTTGCCAGTCCAACGCAGTGCAGGAGCCATCATCGTTTTCCCAATT
The DNA here is from genome assembly GCA_014839995.1 of Xenentodon cancila. Taxonomy (NCBI): domain Eukaryota; kingdom Metazoa; phylum Chordata; class Actinopteri; order Beloniformes; family Belonidae; genus Xenentodon; species Xenentodon cancila. Next base: position 7,170,278 of record CM026198.1, on the reverse strand, counting down.
CTAGCGTCTCTGCATCAGCTCTAACTTAAATCGAGAATCGATGTTACAGTTTTTTCTTCACATAGAAACTCCGTTTCCAAACGTAGAATGGAGGTAGAACACTCAGCTATCGGGCTCCCCTTTTGCTTCTTGCTTTTGTCGTGGGCAGTGACGTTATTCAGAAACTGCATGAAAATGTGCAATTAATGGCCATCACACAGCTAATAATGATGTTCCTGCAAGTAAGATTCCCTCTATGGAACAACGCTCAAGTAACATGTAATCTTGGTTATATGCACTGCTTCTCAGTGGCGGATAGGAGAAGTAAGGACAGGCTATCAAAAGCCTTTTGGTTAGAGAGGCTCTTTGTTTGGGAAAGGTACAGAAGTTGATGGTGAGCATGGAGGATGGATAAGCATCTGTAAAATCTTGTAGAAAGAATTATTGTTGTCACTGCACCACTCCATCATCAGAAGACGGTAAATAATGTGTTGTTTTGTCAAAGTAGCAAAAGAAACAGCAAAAGTCCACTCGCAGTCAGAGGAATGCAGACATTTAATCTTTCAAGGTTTTTCCTCTGATCCAAGTATTTTGTCGCATTTGAGGAATTCTCTTATGGCATCAATATTTACGCTTAAATCAACTGAGGATTGCAATATAGCTAAAACGAGTACCTGCTTATACTCACTCTTATTACACAACAATCATACTTATTGATTTTTTTTTTTAGATTTGAGAAACCATAATCTGTTCTTATATAGTCATTTCTCAGATAAACCATTTCTTTAATGGTCTCTAAAGAGATGACCACTCTTAGCAGACTACAGCATGGCCTTGTTTTTAATCTCTTGGAGGAGTGTTTTTGCCTCTACAGCAGATTTATCAGAATAGAAGACACATAGAAACACAAAAAGTTTGCTGCCCGCAATAATTGTTCAGTTGGAAAGTGGTGACTTCAAACGCTGTCACCAGAATCAGACATCCTGAATGCAAATCATTGTCACTGGCCTTCAGCATGTGAAACACTATCAGGAAAAGGCTTTGTTTACGCTCACAGTCTATTCTTAAATATGTCTCTGCTTTGTTCCAGGTTACTGAATGCTAATAAGATAGCCTGTCTGCGCGTGGATGCGTTTCAGGACCTTCACAACCTTAATCTGCTGTCACTATATGACAACAAGCTCCAGACGATCGCCAAGGGAACGTTCTCCTCCCTAAGAGCAATACAAACACTGTATGTATTCATGCACACACACACACACACACACACACACACACACACACACACACACACACACACACACACACACACACAAACAGAAAAGTGAGTTTAAAAAAAATCATCATCAAAAAAATCAGTCAAAGAAGCACATATAATTATGAAAGAACAATGAGTGCATTTTATTTATTTATTTATTTATTTATTTATTTATTTATTTATTTATTTATTTATTTATTTATTTATTTAATTTTTTTTGTTTTTTTTCCACTTGTTAAAGATATTTTCAATCGTCCTAAAATTATTAATTAAAAAATAAACTCAAAGTCCGTTCGTCACTTTAGTAAATTTCGTACCAAACGTTCATCCAACTACCAAATTAAAATTCTTACTCATTATGCCGTCTTCTGGACAGGTGCTTATTATCCTACGTCTCTCTGTTGTTGAGCTCCATTTTTTTGAATCCAGGTCTTCTGGACCTACAATTTCACTACAACGAGTGAAAGAAGTCTGCTTTTCAAAGTCCTGCTACTTACATGTGTTGGATGTTAGATTTACTGCACATTTTTCAAAGCTCTATATGCCAAATATGCTCAGAAAAACACTAGAAAGTGGAGTTTCACAGCTATGCCAGAGATTACAGTTGCCATTGAAATTATTGTATTAACAGACGCATCGCAGATCTAGTTACAACAAGGCGTAACTCTGTTTGTTGGGAAGGTTTGTGGTGTTGTCCATGGTGCTGAAGTAGCAGACAGCTTTGCAGATGATTATTTATTTATTATATATTTAATATAACAAAAGTATTTTCTGCAGGCAACTCCAGACATGCTTGTTTTTTGTGTATTATTCTAACAGTTTGTGTTTGTTTTGTGTGTCTATGTCTGTGCGCGGGGTGGGGGGTGAATCAGCCACTTAGCCCAAAACCCGTTTATCTGTGACTGTCACCTGAAGTGGCTGGCTGACTATCTGCAAGACAACCCCATCGAGACGAGCGGTGCCCGCTGTACCAGCCCCCGGCGGCTCGCCAACAAACGGATCGGACAAATCAAGAGCAAGAAGTTCCGCTGCTCAGGTACGAACAACACGCACACCCGGATATAAACACCTTCACCAGCGCATACAACACATCCAGGATACTATGTGTTCATGGCAGATTTTCACACTGAAGTAACCAAAGGAATTAGGGTTCTTTCAGTGGCCCTTTTTCCTCATTTTCACAGCAGGAACAAAACTAAATGTAGTGCAGTATTTCAGCCTAAAAGTAGTACTTTTGAGATTTTCTGGAACTTTCAGGGCTGGATTAGTAGCACTGTATATGTCTGATAGGAAAGTATTCTTTATCAATCATCTTAAACATACCTACTAAACTTTTCATAGACTTCCTAGACTAAACGTTTCCTAGAATTAATTGTGGTTATATTTGTAAAGAAACCTTTTAACCTATGACTTGTTTATGCCCGTGAACCGCAAGCTGTGATGTTCAAGGAGACAGAGAGCTATGACTGTAAAAGGAAGACACTGAGTCAGAGCAGTAAATGATGTTAACTTGTAGAAATGTGTAACATTAACAGATTTTTAATGAATCCAGTTGATTTGGAGTCTTCGGAGTCTTTGTAGTCTGCTGCATCCCTGATACTGCAGCAAGCAGTCATGTTTTACACTTTCACTGACCTGATTTGCCTAATCTAACCTGTAACAGTAGACCTCAGTGGAAACTAGGGATACAATTATCTTTAGCTCGTTTGGAAAAAGAAAAACAATCAAACCATGGGGTATTTTAGATTTAAGGTTCTAATGGTCAATGTGCCTGTAGTCTTTTATTCTTACCTTTTATCAGTCAAACATGCTCACACAGATCCCAAACATCTAATTCCAGATTAACTGTCCTCTCCTCTGTTGTCATTCTGTGTCTTCCTGCTGGGATTTCCCCCAGTCTTTCTCTACTAACCACAAAGTCCCTGAGTTTCCTATTATATGGGATCTCACACATGGTTTTACACACACACACACACACACACACACACACACACACACACACACACACACACTCACACACACACACACACACAGATACAAAACACTCATAGTAAGTGCTTTATTCTCTTCGAGTCTATTCTTCTGGTGATTTTAATTTTACTCTCTGTGTCTCTCCATTAGCTAGAGAACAGTATTTCATCCCAGGTATTGTACTTTGAGCATATGAGTGTTTCTGTCTTTGAGGCACTGTTTGCTCACTTGCTGCACACTCACACACTCGGCATGTTGAGTGACTTGCTTTGACTGACACCAATTACGGGATAAAAGATATTCTTTTCGTGGCATAAGTCGAGTTGTAATGCATCACGTTTAACCAAGCACACAATAATTACACGCTTGTCCTTGCCACCTGCTTTTCAACGGTAACCTTGACGATAGAGGGATTAATAAGACGGGGTCACTGTCAGCTGGCCATTGTGTGCAAGGCTGTGTGAATTTAAGCAGGTTTGTGTAATTATCACTACTACTCCTCGCATCTTCTCAGCGCATCTAATGACAGCGAGTGTTTGAGTGTGTCCGTGGGCATGTGTTTGTTTCTCTCACTGCAGAACATCAAAAGGTCACGCAGTCACCACGCTGAGAGGGGTGCTGGGAAATATGCGTATCACGCATGCATATGAGATCAGTAGCAAGGCTAAAGGCGGTCATTACCAGGGCCGCACACTGAGAATCCAGGGAGGAGTGTGTGTGTGTGTGTGTGTGTGTGTGTGTGTGTGTGTGTGTGTGTGTGTGTGTGTGTGTGTGTGTGTGTGTGTGTGTGTGTGTGTGTGTGTGTGTGTGTGTTAGCTCACTGCAGTCATTAACTCTGAAGCTTGCCAGGGGAACAGGGGTTTCAAAGCCCAGATACCACATACAGGGCAAATCTGAATATTTTAGGAACATTTGAGGCTGAAAACTTAAATAAACATGTTCTGTCCTGCGGTAAAAGCTTGGTATTGACCAGAGATCGATCCGTCTAAAGTCCTCCAGTCTAACCTGTACTGGTTCCAGATACCTGTACTTGTGAGGGTATAGATGTGGTTTGGTTTTAGTGATCATAGACGTGGCTGTTTTGGTGTCATAATCTCGCGAAACAAGTTTGAATTAGCTATGCGTCAAGCAAACTTGGCAGAAATGTGTGTTTCGATGCAATTTTTCACTATTCACAGATCATTATGTTACTGTAAATGAACCTCTGCCTGGGAAGAGAACACACACTGTAGCACCAATGGTAGCTTTCTGTCTCATCAGTTTTCCTTCTCTTCTGTTCAAATAAACGAGTGAAATCCCTTCTTCTTTTTCCTACTGCTTTTCTCACACACTCAGGAGTACACCATGTCGGCTGTAAGTAACACACAGACACACACGGCCCTCCGAATACCCCGCCCCTTGTCCCCGGAGCTGACCTCTCCATTGACCCCACTGTGACTCCTCCTGTCTCTTCACCACCAACAACTCTGACAATATACAAAAGATTTACACTAAAGAGCTCAAAACATCAGTTATTTTTCTCTTGTCTGTGTGATGTGTACAGTACAGTGTGTGTGTGTGTGTGTGTGTGTGTGTGTGTGTGTGTGTGTGTGTGTGTGTGTGTGTGTGTGTGTGTGTGTGTGTGTGGTATCCAGAGTTCAGGGCTTCTCTTGCATTCAGTGCTGATGTAACTCTCCTCCCACTCCTCTGTAGCAGCTGCTCCTGTTCCTGCTGTTTGTGATTTAAGATATCTGTAGATGTTTTAGTCTCCCACCGTTTCTGGATATCTTTTTTTTTTTATCACATTACTGTACTTTCTGCCTTGTCTGATCTCCTCCATCCTGTCTTTAGGCTTTTGACCTTTTCCTTTACTGCTTAAATCTGGATTCTTTCTTTTATTACCTGGTTGTACTCCTCTCTACTCTTCCTTTTTCTGCAATTTCTGTCCCAACTTTTAACTGTCCTCTGTCCTTTGCTTTTCATACCAGCTTGCCCTGTGCCTCCCCTTCTTTTCCCCCAATCTTCTTTACTCCTCTTCCCTCCTAACGGAGAAAGCATTGCAAATCTCCATAGAAGATGCCCTCTCCTCTCCCGTACTCTCCTTTATTCTCCTCTTTTGCTCATCTGCTCGATCCTGTCCTCTGTTTTTTCCCAACCCTGTGTTCCAGCGGAGGAGCAGTCAGTCAGCAGGTTGTTCCTTTGTGCTTGATCTAACCATGTGGCTGCCGGGTTCCTTTAGTGGAACATGGTTCTGTCAAGCACCATGGAACGGCCCTGCAAATCCCTGCAGCATGGCCGAGACGCAAGAGACAGCAACTCCTGTCATTGCCCGCAGTCTTTGTTTGTGTGTGTGTGCTTGAGAGTGAGTCGTGTGTGTGTGCAGGATATGAGAGGTAACTGTGTAGGTGTGCAAAATCATTTCTCTTCTGTGATCTAATTGTTGATGCTCTTTTGCTTGTGCTTTGGTCTCTCACACTAACAATTAATGCATAGTCTGACAGGAAAGAAAAGCTTCAGTTTCTTTCTTCTCTTTTGGGTGTGTGTGTGTCTGTACATGTTGAAACCACAAGTTTGCTTACACTCTATAAGAATTTTCCTGTTTTAGGTCAGTTAGGATTACCAAAACTATTTCAGTTTGCCAGAATAATAGAGAGAGAATGTGTTGGAGGACCATGAAGGAGATGGGTTCTGTGTACCAGAAATGAACGTGCTTTGGTGCCATTATGGCCAAACGGGTAATTTCTCCAAAAATGAAAGTGTTTGTCCCTGTTTGCATTTGCAAACTGTAATCTGGCTTTTTTATGTTACTTTTCGAGTAATGGCTTTTTACTGACGCTCTCTAACCAGCTTCAGCCTGCATCTTCAAACTTTTTTTTTTTTTTTTTTACTGGCACTGATATGCACATTTTCAAGTGTTTCACAGAGTTGCATTGTGTGATATTTTACATCATGTTTTACTGCAGAAAGTACTAGTGCAAATCACATAATAAATGGCATCATGAAGCAAGAACATTATCTAGAAACATTAAAGCAATATCTCATGACATCAGCAAGGAAGTTAAAAGTTTAGGCGCTTTGGACAATGACCCGAAACACATTTGACCCAAGTCATACAGTTTAAAGTTAATGCTACCAAATACTAACACTGCGTAACCTTCTGAGCATGAAGAGATTAATTGAAAACTTTTATACAGTGTATGTAAGCTTCTGGTTTCAACTGTGCATGTGACCTACCTCCTTAAAGTTTCTGATACACATGCAGCATTTTAAATAGATGCGTATAGGTAATGTTGCATTTGATCATAATTAACCATATTGAATTTTCCCTCTCAAAACAAAAGCAACACACATCTACAGTGTCCTAAAGGTTCCTCCACTGAATCACGGCCCAATACTTTGGCCATCCGCAGTACTTGTTAAAAGGACCAATGCCAGTAAATGCTGGGGTTTGACTCTTGCAAAGCAAAGGTGCTCGGTGACATTGCGGTTGTAACTTTGACCAGGTACGGAGGATTACCGCAGTAAGTTAGGAGGCGACTGCTTCGCCGACTTGGCCTGCCCTGAGAAGTGCCGCTGTGAGGGAACAACGGTCGACTGCTCTAACCAAAAACTTACCAAGATACCGGATCACATTCCTCAGTACACCGCCGAACTGTGAGTCTCGCTTTCTCTCCTGAATTGCGTGTTTATAAAAGAAACCCCACATCCATCTTGACCATCTGTTGCCTGATCTGCCTCTTGCTTATTGTCTTATCTTCATCTTCTTTTACATCTCAGGCGTCTAAACAACAATGAGTTCACTGTGCTCGAGGCGACAGGGATCTTCAAGAAGTTGCCTCAGCTGAGGAAGATGTGAGTCAGACATGCAAATACTGCAAGGACACAGTTTCATATTTGATGTCAGGAAGTGAAACACAGGCCACACATGTATAAAAGTGCGATTGTAATCCTGTTTTTCTGTTGTTTTTACTCATTGCATTCCTTCTGTATCGTCTTTCTCTTCCTCTGCTTCTGTCTCCTGCAGTAACCTCAGTAACAACCGTATCACTGACATCGAGGAAGGCACATTTGAAGGAGCTTCAGGGGTCAATGAGCTCATTCTGACCTCCAACAGACTGGAAAACGTACACTACCGCATGCTAAAGGGACTCGGTGGCCTTCGCACGCTGTGAGTACACATATGCATCAAATGACCAAACAAATATTCAAATATGCTCCCACATACTGACATTTACCACACAAAATGACAAGGGCATGCATTTTTTATGACTTCATAGTATATATATGTGTGTGTATTTATCACTTTGTTGATCCGTGTCTGTGTGAGTAGTATGCTCCGGAGCAACCGCATCAGCTGTGTGAGTAACAGCAGCTTCGTGGGGTTGAGTTCGGTGCGGCTCCTTTCCCTCTACGACAACCAGATCACCTCCATGAGCCCCGGAGCCTTCGACACGCTGCACTCTCTGTCCACGCTGTGAGTATGAACATAATGAAACTCGTATGGCCGAGCACCACCGTAGGTCCAGAAAACACCTCATCCCTATTTTCTGCAGAAACCTCCTGGCCAACCCTTTCAACTGCAACTGCCACCTGGCCTGGCTCGGGGATTGGCTGCGAAGGAAACGCATTGTCACTGGAAACCCTCGCTGCCAGAACCCTTATTTCCTAAAAGAGATCCCCATCCAGGATGTTGCAGTCCAGGACTTTGCCTGTGAAGATGGTGAGATGGAGTAAAAGATAGCTGCTTTTCGTCATTACTTTTTCTGTCAAGCTTCCTCCACATGTGGACGTTTCCTGGTTGTCTCCGCCAGGTAACGATGAGAACAGCTGCTCTCCCGTCCTGAGGTGTCCAGCGGAGTGCTCCTGTCTGGACACTGTGGTGCGCTGCAGCAACAAGGGTCTAACAACACTGCCAAAAGGCCTCCCCAAAGAGACCACTGAGCTGTGAGTAAAAAACAAACCCGCCAAACACCAAAAAACATTTTAATACAACCCTTTTTTTTAAAAGATGAGTATTAAAGTATCAAAGTATAAATTAAAAGTCCTTACCAGACTTGCAAATGAAGGAAATACAGTCTCTGAGAAACATCCTACGACACATCACACCATGTTATTATTGATTTTACGAAATCTTCCATCCTAATATAGAAGATGTTTTATTGATTTTGCTATATTGCTCATAAAAACAATCATTAACTGGAGGAATATTGATATATCTGCAGCAGATAATGGATTATGGCAATATATATCAAAAGAGAGAGAGGAACAATGTTCAAACACGTTTAAATGTCAGTTAAACAGTTTATATGCAAAATCCAGATATAGAAAAAAAGAACTTCTTTAGGGCACTGTAAAACAGTGAGAATCTATATTTATGTTCGTTGCATCAAAGGCACCACTGAATTTCACAATTCCATCCTTTTATTTTAGCTTTTGTATGTATTTTTTTCTTTTTATTTCTGTTTTATTTTATACTTCTATCTCATTTCCCTTTTAAAGGGATCATGGATGACGGTTTGGGGGGAAGAGTCAACAAAAGTGTTTAATATATGATCATGCAAAATAAGGTTGTGTGTAAATGGAAAATATCAATGAAGACAACGTTTAGAAAATTTTAAACGAAGTCTGTGAGAAACTAAAATGAGCAACATGCTTCAGTATCTGGTAGAAACTCTAAAAGCAGCAACAGCTTGCATCTATCCGTCTCGGTCGTCCCACTCTTCTTTACCGCTGCTTTATTTGGTACTGTAGATCTGTTTGCATGTGCAGCTCTTTTAAATCTATTTATTAAAATGAAGTTCAGGTCTGCACTTTGTCTGCCTTTGCAAAACGTCTCTTTTTTGTCTCTTGTTTTCAGTCATTCTGTTGCAGATTTGCTTCTGTTTTCACAATTAAACTTTCAGCTGCGTCAGCACACTCAAAGCTTTAAGATTTTGCCTTTGAATCACTCGTCATTATATCAGAGCTCTGCGTGATAGGAAAGCAGGTAGAAGACCGTGAATACACACCTTAGAAGTAGGGACACACTTTTTGAGACCCACTTGCAATATTCAATCCCACACAGTGAATCCCGTATGCATATAAGAAAACGGTGGCCTCAAATTAAACATCAGGCAGATGTTTAATTCTGAATAATTTCATGATTTCTCCTGCGGGGAATGCAGTTCATCCCATTTTAAGAGGATGAAATTAATTAATAGGCTGGATAAATACCCCTTTGACACAACGGGATGGAGATAGGATCCTGCTTGTGTGAGCGAGTGTGTGAGAGAGAGAAAGAGACGCCTGTGGGGATATTAAACTTCACTGTTTGTTATGGCTGAAGCTGTAATGACTGCTCACACTGTTGGATAGGAGGACTTTCCCACATGGTTCATACTACAATTCCCCCCCCCCCCCCCTCCCTCTCTTTTGGTTTCCCACTCCTCTTTTACATCTTCCAAATTGGCCTTTTTTTTAATCTTCTTCTGCTTTTGTTGCCAAACATCCTCTTTATATGTGCCCTGTTTTTCCCCCCTCTTTCTGTCTGTCCCGCAGGTATTTGGATGGTAACCACTTCACTCAGGTTCCTGTGGAGCTCTCCAATTACAAACACTTAACACTCATGTAAGTTTCACCCACATGAACTCAAAAGTCATCGCAGCGTTTTGCACAGTCAAGCGCGCACTTATGAAGAGGAGTGTGACTTTGCCTCCGTTGCCTGTGCGTCGCTTTTCACGAACAAAACTAACAGATCGTTATCCTGTCAGAGTTCTGTGTTGAATCCTCTTTGTTTCACCCAGATGTGGGCGTGATTGTCAGCAGACGAGTATTGTGGACGGCACAAACTCTCTGTGTGGATTTGTTTATGCATGAGTGTGTGTGTGTGTGTTTTACATATCTGTTGTTGTTTTCTTTGCAGTGATTTGAGTAACAACCAGATCAGCACGTTGTCCAACCACAGCCTCAGTAACATGTCCGAGCTGCTTACCCTGTGAGTCTGGCTCTACATCAGTCCTTTTGTAATGAGTGTGCGTGGGTTTATTTGTGTATTTGTGACTGTGTTTGTGTGTGTGCGTGTGTGTGTGTGAGTCTGTTGCTCACACAGGATGAAGAAGGCAAAAACTTAAACCCTGTGTGGTGAACTTTTTGTTTCAGATACTTTTTTTAAATGTCACATGCAAATAATGTAAATCCTCATTAACTATTTTATTTTATTTTATATAATATATAAAGATTTTTTAAGAAGGTCCAATGTGTTATGAACAGAAGACGTGAATGTGTGTGAATGTTGCTGAACTGATATGTTAAACTGCACGACTGACTTTTTTATAACAAGATTGTGCTCTGAAACGTTTAACTAAATCTATAATTTGTTCTGGAAAAAAAAAAAACAAATCTGCATTTGTTTCCATACCAACATGTTCTTTCTGTAAAGAATCCTGAGCTACAACCGCCTGCGGTGCATACCAGAGCGGGCGTTTGACGGACTCAAGTCCCTCCGTTTGCTGTGAGTATCAGCGGCGTCGCTGACAAATGCAGATCCGTCACTCTTGAGCCAGGCTGGTGCAAAACTACATCAGAGCTATTAATGCCCACGTTTCTGGCCTCTTTTTACCTCTTTCATCTCGTTTCATTCACCTTCTCAGATCTCTCCATGGTAATGACATATCCCTGATACCTGAGGGAGCCTTCAAGGACCTGTCATCGCTTTCACACCTGTGAGTAACACAAGAGCTCTCTGACATCTCGACGCGTGTCTTCATTTCTGATGAAGTGAAATCTCTGTTCTGTGACGTCTGCAAACACAAGACTCCCCCGAAGGCTCCAGAATTGCAGCACTAGGTTTTAGTGGCTATACGTGTCACTATTTCCATTTTTTTAATGATTATAGCATTTGGCTATCAAAATATGTTTTTTTAATAACATATGTCATTGGGAAATTAAACAAATATGACTATTTGGATGAGCTCATGAAGAAGCTGAAATTAATGCTGGAATGAGTCAGCTCGGAAAAGAGTATGTTTTATTAATCGGTCTTTAAAAATGTGTCTAAAGGTGATTTTTGAACTCTGTGTTTTATTTGAGGCGATTTGAATGCATCACATTAAGCTCGACAAACTCAGTCCAGTCCACTTCGGTCCTCTGTGTTTTCATCTTTTAAGGGGTTCACGTTAAAAATAGTTGCTTATATGAGCAATGTTTTGTCATCTTGTGTCTGAGGAAGTGTTTTTGCTCAGTTGGTGATGCATTGACTGGAAAAAAAAAAACCCCAAAAAACAATATCAGCACACAACAGCTCTGTCTGCTGAATCTCCTTCCTCTTGGAGCAGCTCACCATCATTTCCTCAGTGGTTGACTGGTATCACCTGTGTCCAACAACACTTGCGCACCATCTGGGAAGCCAAGTAAAAGGCCCATACTGGCTCAACGTGCCTATCAGTCGGTTGGTACCCTTAGCCACAATAAAACCAGGTCACCTTGTTTCTGTTGTGGAAAACCCCTGGGATGTCCAGAAGTCCATTGCTTCCATCAGTGGCACCTTCAAGGGTCACAGACATCAAACAGATGCAGACTCTAACACCTTCTCTCATCATTTGAATGGTTATTTAACATTTCCTTAAAGCAGCTACACCTTTGAGTGGCAATACGGCTAGTTGGTTCAACTCCTAATGCACTTTCTCTGTATTCATATTTTCTCAACAAACATGTAGCAGTGATACAGCCCAGAGCCTGAGCTCAGTCAGTATCCTCGGCCTCTGAGATTTGCTAAATGGTTAAGAAAATAAAAATCTTTCTTTGCTCAATAGTGTATTTTGGAAAGTCTATCAAAGAGATTTATTAAAAAACTAGTTTGTCGATTTAAAAAAAAACACTCACTGTTGCAACGACCTCAGTGCAGAAATGGACTACTAGGTTCATGAGTTTGAAATAATGTTGTTGTAACTTATGTAACTTATAGCTGTTGCCACTGGAAATATAGATCATTACTTTCCTTTCCGCTTACTTCTGTTTGCCTTTGTGTATGGCATCACATAACTAAGCAGCCTGCGTGAAGGGAACTGTTTAAAGACAGTGGATGAAAGCGGTGAATAGAGGTGCAGGATTATGCATCGTGAGCTCCCTGCTGGTGGGAATAACAGTGGGAGTCAAGGATCAGCGCCACTGATACTGTAAGACTTAAAACCACAAGTTATGCACACTGAAGATGGCAGAAAATGAGCATAACTTAATATAGCGAGCCTGTGATTGGCTCCAACTACCTTTCTGACCAGTGTGACAGCTCTCTGAGAGACACAAGCGTAAAGAAATTGACCGTTTTTTTCTAAATGGTTTCACTACTAGACATGACGGGAACGAGTCTGTTATTTCAGCGCAAAATCTTAGCAACAAGAGTTCATCTGAAAAAACTTCAGCATAATAAACGCATATATGAGCACGTGCTGGATTATGTAGAGCTGTAACTACAAGAGTAAAAATGACAAATGTTGTTACCTATCTGAAAAAAAAAAAAAAAAAAAACCTTTCTGGCAGCGTATCACATAACTATTCCACTATCAGAGACTAATTTGTCCATTCATGTCCAGATTTTGGTGGCAGATGCATGTGAGATGATTTCACACTGAATTTGACTGAAACGCACTTCGCAAACTTTAAGCTGAAGACGTTTAGTCCCTTTTTAGAGTATTGTGTGTGTTATTTTCACTTAAAACTCCAACTTAGTCTGAAACAAACCACTATTCCTGGCCTTTTTGTGACGTTCTCATGAACATTGCATGAATAGAATTTACTTTCCCTCCCATTGTCCGACAGCGCTCTGGGTGCCAACCCGCTGTACTGTGACTGCCACATGCAGTGGCTGTCCGACTGGGTGAAAAGCGGCTACAAGGAGCCTGGCATCGCCCGTTGTACCGGGCCCGGCGACATGACAGACAAATTACTCCTCACCACGCCCTCCAAGAAGTTCACCTGCACAGGTAAACACACACTGTCTCACACACACACTACCACAGCACAGAGATGCACATTCATCTGACGGCTGATACACGCAGTCTTAAGTAAAATTAAAAATCAAAAGTGTCCCTAAGCAAGAAATTCATATATTTGGCATTGCTTTCCCAAAAGAATCGCATTTGAGAAGAAGACTAGAAGGAAACTGCTCCGGTTAATGAAAACCACGTCTGTCTCTAAAAAGAAATTAGTCAGCGGAATCGCCTCGTTTTATTGCAACATGATTGGAGCCAGCTGATTATTTTCCAAAAGCAGTAAAAAAAAGAACTATGGACACAGTTATCAATTTGTGTTTTGTCTCAGAATCTCGGATGCGGAGCTGTCCTTGGTTCAGTGTTTCTGTTAAATGAACTGAAACGTAGTAAAAAGCACTTCAGCGTTACTTAACCCAAACAATGAACTTGTTGCATAAATTCTCATTAACTGTTGTGATTTATCATAATAATAAAAATATATCATTTTCCATTTCAATTTTCCACTGAACAATTCTTTTTTTTATCAAATCATTTAAAAATCGCCCTTCTCTGAAATATTTTTCTTTTTTTATCGTCTCAAAATATCATTGGCCATAAAATCTGACATCTGTGAAAAGTCTGTCACTGCTGACTGTTGACCTTTACCTTTAAACCTTATTATATCACATTAACTTTCAACACATGTCTGAAACCTATTTTTGACCTAATCTAACTGACGCACTGTAGAAGTCCCCGGGCCTTGTGGCTTTCTGGTGCCAGGTACAGTAGCCGGTCATATCCCAGTCATTTCTCCTCAAGTCTCTAGACCCCCAGCTTGATACGGCCCCATCCCGGTTTTCCTTCTTCTCAGAAACCTGAACAGACCGTGCTTCCCACTCAGTCCTCGTGTTCTCACCAGCATTGTGTCTTCTGGTTATTATGTGTTCATGTATCGTCCTCAGAGGTGGGGGGAGGTGGGGGGTGTGTGCGTCTTCTTTCTGTGCATATATCATGGTCCTGCAAAGAACATGCCATCTTTCTCATTCATTTATTTTAGAAAAACATGCTTCAAGCAATCAAACTTTTTTTTTTTTTTTTTGATGACATATTGCACCTTTAATGAATACTAATGAATTTTGCACATTGATGGTATTCTATGATCTGCAGTGTTTATTTCTCAAATTGAAATTTCAGAAACATGCATGTTGGGTTGGGTGGCAGAATCTATGCAGGTACCCATTGTTGCACAGCAGTCTATGTGTGTACAGAGTGTTGTTTTGTATCACTCCTGCTAATGCGGAACTTTGTATGTTAATCATATTTTCTGTGAATTTGTATCATTTGTTTGGACTGGTGCATCCCACAGGCCCGGTGGATTTGAGTATCCAGGCAAAGTGTGATCCCTGCTTGTCCAGTCCCTGCAAGAATGACGGCACATGCACCAACGACCCCGTGCACTACTACCGCTGCACCTGCCCTTATGGATTCAAGGTAATCATACCACTGAAAGCCGGAACGCAACAAATACATATGCCCGTACTCACATACATACATATACATGTATATATACTGTATATATGCATTTTTTATCTGTATTTGCAGTCTGACACACATTACGATGTATTACATGCTGTCTTGGCATAACTGACATTCAAATGTGGTCTTTTCTCTTGAATCATGACCAGGGACATATTCTCCTTTGCCAGTTATTTTTTTAAAAGCATTATCGGCTCATATAGAAGCTACTACAAAGCGGTCACTTTTCACTTTTTACTTATTTACCACTTTGCGTGCTGATGATGCAACCTACATCCCGCCGCATCAGACCGTAGCCTACGAAGCAAAAGGGCATCATGGTACAGTCTGTGCACAGCGTTCTTGACCTTTTACCCAAGATTAAGCAGATCCAAGTCGTACAGTGAGAGATGTAAGGATATTATAAGACTGCAAAAGCCGTGCAATCTGCAGAAGCCTTAAGGGGGACAAATAAGTGCAAATACGTGCAAAAACATGAGCTGTGTGTCTTTAAATGGGCACAGAGTGTCAGCAGGCACCTTTGATGCATCTTTGATCACACATAAGGATCACCAGGTGACCAGGAACTGCGCACCGATATGTCTCTCAGACCAGTCTGCAAGCTCAATCTAAATAATAGTCGGTCCCAACTCATTAGCGCAGTATTTTCAGTAGCTCTGTTATTAAAACAAAGGATTTAAATGTTGGTTGATCTTTTTAAATATTTTAATATAGCAGGTTTAGGACAGCTGATGCCAAATATATTAAATATAAAACATTACTGTTGTATGAAAAGAGGTTTGTGTTTGTGTTTGCACGCAGGGCCAAAACTGTGAGCAGCCCATTCATGCTTGCATCAGTAACCCGTGTCAGAATGGTGGAACGTGTCATCTGAAGGAAGGAGAAGGAGGAAACTTTTGGTAAGGTCCTTTCAAAGTGTTTTTTGAGACCAGCTAGACTTTACTGTTATTACCTCTGAGCCAGTTTGTTTATTAGAGCAAAAAGGAACAAAGTGAAACGAGAATAAAGAAGGGTCATTCTTCTAATAACAATGTCTTGTGTCAGAGGAATCATTTTGAAGCAGTTTGATGGTGAAGTCGTTTCAAACGTTGCTTTAAAGAAGTATTTCTCTGTTTTACATATAAATAGCTACATACATGTCTCAAGAGAAACTAATAAACCTACTAAACAAAACCTTCTGCGGCGTGAAGCCTGATGATGAAACTTTGAGACTTTGCTATGAACTTGAACCATAAAGTTTTAAATATGTGAGCATTTACCGGGTGGTTACTGTCGCATAGCGTTTTAAAAACGTATGAGGAAAGAATTAAGGGCATAAAGCCAAAGAAATATTTCCACCACATGCTAAAGAAATAACATCCACGCAGTTTTACTCAAACAACTGATGCTTAAATCATAATTATGGAGCTTCTGACTACATCTACAAAAATCTAATCTATAAATAACCTACCTACCTATCTATCTATCTATCTATCTATCTATCTATCTATCTATCTATCTATCTATCTATCTATCTATCTATCTATCTATCTATATATATATATAATATATATATATATATATATATATATATATATATATATATATATATATATATATATGGGCAATAATAGAATAGAATAACTAGAATACATAGAACAGTATTGTAAGTATCGATGATACCGTACTCCATCTGTGATTACGTCAGCAGTCTGTTAATTTACTGTTAAAGGGTAAATAACTTCAGGGTTCCCTTTTGGATCAGCAACACGGCTCCAACAGTTGTCATCCCTTAATCAGACTGCTTAGTACCAACGGGGTCTCTTTCCTTGCAGTCTCTCCGCCTCTTCAGTTATGGTATTTTGCCAGTTCCTCCCTGGGATATGTGTTTCCTGTATTTCCACTTGTAAATACTTTCTTTCCAGCGAAGGTGTTGAAATATTCACTATAAAAAGCTGTCACTGAGTATATAATGAGATATTAATCAACCCAATTGTGTGCCCCATAAGAGCTATATATTAGAGCCATAATGTAGCGCTTTGAAGCCTGTGTGTGTGTGTGTGTGTGTGTGTGTGTGTGTGTGTGTGTGTGTGTGTGTGTGTGTGTGTGTGTGTGTGTGGTGTGTGTGTGTGTGTGTGTGTGAGCAGTAATAAAACTAAGTAGTTACTGACTTTCAGCGCGCATGCTGGTTCTCCGCAGGGAATATGTAGATGGAGCTGACACTGCGGTTATGAGCTGCATGCATGGATAATGTTTGCGTGTGTGCGTTGTGAGGGCACATAAATCTTTGATACTGGAGGAACCCAAAGATGGAAATGTTCTTTATTAAAGCATGCTTGAATTAGGCACAAAGTAAAAGAAAAATAATAGCTGACAAGTTTGATGATTGAACAGTCTTATTTTTTTCATGGTAAATTAACTTAAGATTTTCCTGTTTCAGCATTTCAATTTTTTTTTTAAATTGATGCATTTCTTTCATGCAGATAATGGAAAGCAAAATGTGTTTAGCTTTAAACTGTTGATCAGTTAAAATACAACATATAAACCCACATGGGGACAACATTTACCATAAAATCAATCTGTCAACCTCTGAGGTGCTGCACGACAAAAGTGCACCCCTAGTGGGACTAAGTGGTACTACGGGAAATGTCAAACCACCATGTAGTGGACAGTCCTCACTCATTAACACAGTGTTGTCAGTGGCTCTTATGTTGTTGCAGCAGATCTCAATGCCCCCATGTGGTCTGAAATGGCATTGCTACATAGGGTTTCTTTAATCTAAAGATGCAACTGGATGACTCAAAACTGTCACAGACACATTTCAGAATTTCATGTTATTCACAAACTCAAGCAGTAATTATTAGTATTAAAGTCTCTGTACGTGGCCCTGCTTGTATTTTTTTCTTTTTACTTATGAGTGCGTGTATCTGTGTGTTCCTGATGACAGGTGTGTGTGTCCAGAAGGCTTCGAAGGAGATGCGTGTGATATCAACATTGACGACTGTGAAGACAATGACTGTGAGAACAACTCCACTTGTGTTGACGGAATCAACAACTACACGTGCATGTGCTCACCAGAATACACAGGTAACACAACAATGACAAACACTTAACAGTCTGGGAAGGGCCCTTGGATGCCAGTGTGTTTTTATGACTCTGTACTGCCATTTGATTGATTTCGTTATTAAGAAAGAAAATAATGATAATAATACTTACTGTCACTAAACAGAAACATGTGACTCTCTTGGTGCATGCAATGGGGGGATGTATTAAATTATGTTCCAGTCATTATGTTTAATAGTTTCAACCAGTTGAACTATTGCAACTAACTATGGATGTGCTTCAAATTTAACTCATCCAACTACTCTAAAAGACAGGCACTGGAACTATATTTCCAAGAAATAGTCAGTTAAACTATTTGCGTCACCTGAATTATACAGTAAGGGCACTTTACAGAGCAGTACCACTTCTGACCACATGGTGGCAGCACATTAAAGTCCCCATACATTACTTGTCAGTGCCAAGCTTTGTGCCCCCATGTGGACAGCACTAGTATTGTTACGTAGAGGGCCTTTAAAACATTTTTAAAGAATCATACATGCACAGATAAAAATATTTTGTTTTTACATTGTGAACAAACTAGATAGTATTTTCTTTAACACTGGTCTATTGCCCCTTGTTTGTCTGCTTTTGCACTGTGCTGATCATCTCTGAGTGCTAACCTTTGTGGCGGTGTTCTCTCTCTGTCTTTGGATGTTTGTTTTTTGTTGTTTTTGTTTTTTTGCTGTCCCGTGTCCTCGTCTCCTATCTCGCTCTGCTTCCTATCATCTGTCATCTGTTTTTGTGGTTGCAGCTGCTACCAATGAGGTGGAGAGAGGTTAGTCTGTTCTTCTCGCTGCCCTTTCTGTCCCTCTCTCCTTCCTTACTTCCATCCCTGACTTCCCTCATTTCCTGTGCTTTATCCACGCGCCTCTAGAAAGTAGATGTTCAGCACCACAGAGTGAACATGTTGGATGCTGTCACATTTCATGTTGGCAGTGCCTTTCTTTGATGTGCATACAGATGTGCTTTCATGTGGCCACTTTTCAAGTAAACTTGTTGGGGAAAAAAAGGCGTGCTAATAATATTTATCCCTCTCTTTTTACTTGATAAATTTCATGCGAAGACCCATATCAGCAATGATTCTCTGTGTTACAATAGTGTACTCGGCCCAAAGCTCATTCACTTCTTCAGAACGCTCACTTGCATTTAATGACGACCGTACACTTGTGGGTCTGTTTATCTCACGTTATTTTTGTGTTCAGTCTGGTTTTGGTGTGTTTGAGTTTTTAAGTCTGATGCCTGATGCATCCAGTCAACAGGATTATTTCATTGTTGGTTTTGGTCTTGTCCTGAAATTTGTTGAAAATAACAAAACATAAAACATACAAAATCCTTTAAAAATCTAAAACATGACATTGAATGCGGTTAGCTGCCTACCAACTCTGCAGTTTATCACTTTAAAACAGCTCATTACACTATTGTTTCTTTTTGTTTTAAATCCTTCACACTAAACACTTTGGACACTGCTAACAGGTGACCAGTATGATCTGTATGATCATTGCCGCAGGCCAGCAGTAGTACCTACTGCTGTTGGTCTGCAAAAACTGTTAAAGAATTGTCACTATTACAAAAGTTGGACCCAAATGCAGGAGTCTGGAACAACGGGCCAGCAAATTAAAGTTCTTCATTTCAACAAAAAGTGCTGCAGCAGCCGGAAATCCGAGGACCTGTTTCAGAAAGGAGATTCTGCAAACTCATGCATCATCTTCAAACTTGACAAACCCTGAGATGAGAGTTTCTGGTTTCAAATTGCCGGTTCAATCAGTCCCGAGTATGTTGACTTTAAATTACTGCAACTATAAAAAAAAATAAAACCTTAATCAGTGGATCTCCAATACCATGATATACCATAAGAGCATCAACTTAAAGTAACCTACTTGTCTTTGTCAGAGGTTATAGTTTTTATTAAAGTCATAAAATGAATATGAGTAAATTTTTTTAAAAAGGTAACACGAGTACATGAGTGGGGGAAAGCGAGTCAACGTGGGAGAAAATATCACAGTCAGTAAACACGTAATGTACATGTTCAATGACTTCGGCATGACTGACAAGTGGTTAACTACAGGTGACTATATTTGAACTATAACTATATTTTACTCAAGCAAAGGAAAACTCATTCCAGGTGCCTCAATGGGAATATCAGCGCAATCAATACAATCAATCACAATGGAAAATCCTAAAAGAACATTGTTTTACGCACGGCGGTGCAAGCAGGATGAAACAGGATGAAACAGGATGAAACAGATTATTGTAAGTCATTACCGCGTACTGTGTCTTTTCTAATTGGTTTTGTTCAGCACCACTGCCATTATACAGAAAACTCCCATTGATAAAAAGAAAATGAAAAACGTAAATAAGGCAACAAATATTTGGGGTGAAGTTAGGGTGTGGATTTTGATGCGTGGACAGATAAGATCATGTTTGTAGCCCATGTCACTGGAGAAAAATGGTATTTCATGGAACGAAACCTGTTCTTAACCAGGTTATGTTGACAGAGTTAGGGTGTTTTCACACGACACCATTTAGGTTGAACATGGTAACTGCACTCCAGTACGCACCCAAGAAGCTGTCGCGACACCGCTTGGATGAGGTGGTTTAACACCCGTGGCTGAAGAAAGTAGCACTAAAAGTCACGCAGAAACGGCCTTCAGCCGCAGCCCTTCATGCTGCAAACAAACAATACAAAAGAAATGTCCAACTCTAAGTCAAACCAAACAGATGTTGAGTCGCTATGCTTCGAATCGCATCCCTCGGTTGTCATGGAAACACAACGTACTGTCCACTGATATTGACCAATAACAGCACTGATCCTTGTCACAGGGCTTTCGTTGCAGCGTTTAGACCAGAGTGAAAACAACACTTGACAACACACCAACATATTGAAAACAGCCTAAGTTACCATGGTAACAGACTCCAACTACATGTTAACTCGATTTCTGAAACTGGCTTGACTGGTTTAAGTTACCTCCCTATCTGAAACAGAAAACTGGAGTTTCCCTCATATCAGGTTCAAACGTATGCAGTTTGCACAACAAGCTGCTTTCTGAAATAGTTCTTCTAAAGTACAAAAGTCTAAACTAATACGATGTGTAGAGGGAGCACGAAGGGCAAGCACAACAGACAGAAGGATAATAAACCAGCTGGGAAGGAAGGAAAAGTAGGAAGTTATATAAGCATGAGCAGGAGAAAGTGGATGACACGGTGAGACGTTACTGACCACAGGACAGGTCCAGAGTATAGAACAAGAAAAGCAAAAAGGATTACAAACACGAGATGAAGATATCATGACCCTTGAAATCAGAACAGTTCTAAAAACAAAGCACGAAAGAGCTGATTGGTGTATATTTTCACAAAGAAATCAGCTGTTTCTTGTGTGAAGAATATACCTTTTCTTTTGTTGTTGTTGAAAAGTGTGTTATTGCCGTATTAAATTTAAAAATTACTAAGCAAATACAAATACTTCTGGATATCCAACGATGGCAGAAGTACAATTGAATCCTGTAGAAGTGCTGAAGCCTGCACAGTCTCACGGATCCCCACAGGTTCGTGTAATTACTCCCGGTGTGGACTCGCTGCTGTCAGGAGTATCGGCTTATTCCCTGATGCCTCATCAGTGATTCATTTGGAGTTCAAAGTATCAGGATACACACTGGAACATCATCAGGAATATGACATTCACAGCAATGAGATCATTTATCAGACCTCTGTGTTGGTCTTGGCCACAAGAGAGTCATCCATCATCGAAGCACACGCGCGCACACACACACACACACACACATGCATTTCACTTAATTTAATTGAGACATGGACAGAATATTAAAGACACGCAGAAGAAACACACTGTAAGGAAGTTGGACAGTATTGATGTGTTATATATTAAAAATTCACTCTAGTTTGAACCCAGTGTTGAAAAGATGATGATGTGATTTTCTGTGTGTGTGTGTGTGTGTGTGTGTGTGTGTGTGTGTGTGTGTGTGTG